>CANTUR010001049.1:0-82483 GCA_947683625.1 Mallotus nudiflorus
ATGTTTAGTTTTAAAAGCTGTTTTCCATTCATCACCTTCTCTCATTCTAATTTGATGATAACTAGATTTCAAATCAATTTTTGAAAACAAATATGAACCATGCAATTCATCCAACATGTCATCTAGCCTAGGAATGGGATGTCTATACTTCACCGTGATTTTATTGATGGCACGACAATCAATACACATCCTCCAAGTTCTATCTTTCTTAGGCACTAACAAGACGGGTACGGCACATGGACTTATGCTTTCACGAACATAACCCTTCTCCATAAGCTCACTCACTTGCTTTTGAATTTCCTTGGTCTCCTTCGGATTACATCTATATGCTGGTCTATTTGGAATGCTTGCTCCGGGTATGAAATCAATTTGGTGCTCAATGCCTCTTTTAGGTGGCAAACCATTTGGAATTTCTTCTGGGAATAAATCTTCATAAACCTGCAAAAGATCAACAACAACACTAGGCAAACCATTGGTTATTTCATTAGAAATATGCAAAATCTCCTTGTACATAAGTAAAAGCATAGCTTCCTTCACATCACTCATTTTTGCATAAACACTCATTTTTCTTTCATTTAAACCTTCCTTGTTTTCTCTCACCATGTGTTTCCCATTTTGGTCAAGAGAATTGGAATTTTTAGGTTCACTCATCTCACCTTTTTCTTTACTCTCAAAGGTTTCCCTTCCCAAAGAATTTCCCAATGAAGAACCCATTTCTTCATATTGTTGCTTGATGCGCATTTGGTCTTTAAAAATCTGTTTTGGGGTTAATGGTCCAAGGTTAAACCTTTTTCCATCCATAGTCAAAGTATACATATTTTTGAATCCATCATGATTAGCCCTTCTATCATATTGCCAAGGTCTCCCCAACAACATATGTCCGGCCAACATTGGTAACACATCACACAACACCTCATCCTTATATCTACCAATTTGAAAAGAAATTAGAACTTGCTTATTTACCTTTACAACTCCACTTTCATTAAGCCATTGCAACTTGTATAGTCTTGGGTGCTTGGTAGTAGGCAACTTCAATTTCTCCACTAGCAATGTGCTTGCTACATTAGTACAACTTCCACTATCCACATTCATGTTGCACAACTTGTTAGAAATCAAACAATGAGTATGAAATAAATTTTCCCTTTGCTCCCTATGGACATCATGTTTATTTTGCAAACTCAATGTTCTTTGAACAACAAGATTATCTCCCTTAGCACATTCAACATCACTATAATCTCCTAAAGAAGGCATATCATCATCACTATCCCCCTCACTCTCCGATTCAATATCACCATCCCTTAGAATCATAGCTTTCTTATTTGGACATTCCCTAGCAATGTGCCCATGACCCAAACACTTAAAACATTTTATTCCCCTAGTTTGGGCTGGTTGATTCTCACCCTTTCCCTTATTACCCAAGTCAATTTTAGGTTTAGTTTCTTCCACTTTTGACTTATTAAAAGGTTTATCATCCTTTTTCCCCCAAGAAGTTTTCCAAGAAGAAGAAGAACCCACATTTGGTTTAGAATCATACCTCTTTCCTTTCAATTGCCTTTCCACTTTCATGGCCAAATTCACCATATCTTCAATCTCCATATAATGTTGCAAATCAACAACATCAGCAATGTTTTTGTTTAGCCCTCTCAAAAACCTTGCCATGGTAGCTTCACGATCTTCTACCACATTTGCTCTAATCATAGCCTTCTCCATTTCTTTGTGATACTCCTCAACACTCATGGATCCTTGAATTAGAGTTTGTAACCTTTGATGAAGCTCTCTATAGTAATGGCTTGGAACAAACCTCTTTCTCATGATTTGCTTCATTTCCCTCCAAGACTCCATGGGTCTTTCTCCATATCTACGTCTTTCCTTGTAAAATTGATCCCACCAAACAATTGCATAATCACTAAACTCAACGGTGGTAAGTTTTACCTTTTTCTCCTCCGAATAATTGTGACATTCAAAGATGAGTTCCACTTTCCTCTCCCATTCAAGGTACACAGCTGGATCATTTCTTCCTTGGAATGAAGGAATCTTCATTTTGATGCTTCCAAGGTTACGATTAACATCATCTTTAGGACGTCCTCTGCTAGCTTGTCTCCTAGGATTGATTTGTTGTCCCACCAAGGTGACTTGATCATCATCCAATTCATCCTCTCCTTCATAGTCCTCTTGGTCAATTGGTGGACGTCTCCTTTCTTTAGGCTCTCCTTGTAATTGGTTAAGGATGCCATCATGCCTCTCCAATTTCTCATTGACTCCCGCCATCATGTTAAACATTCTTTCGAATTGTTGTTGCATAGCTTGAATCACATGATCATTTGTAGAAGAAGAACTTGTGTCTTTTGACATGATTGTAAAACCTAAAATTTTAACAAAAGAAAATAGAAAGAAACAATCTCATAACACTCCCTCGCATGTTTCACTCAAAATTGATGTATACCACTCGTGTTTACACTTAATTTTGGCTTTTTCTCTAATGATCTCACACTCTTGCCTTTTACCTCTCAAATTTGCCTTTTGATTTCTTAGATGAACTAAGTTTCTCAATCAAACAAAATTCAAGAATGTAGTAATCAATGATAAAAAAAAAAAGGTAGGCTAACACGAAAATGATAAGGTAGGCTTAAAGAAAAGCATAATTTGTAACAAATAGGCTAATAGAAATGAAAAACAAAGATAGATTATCAAAGAACACAAAGAGATAGAATTATAAAGATAGATCTCAATGGAATATGAAGAGTCAAATTTTTTTTTTAATGTAAACTGAGATCTAACATAGGAATATCAAAGATAACATATACTTTTTTTTTATGGACGAATTTCTTTTTTTTTTTTTTGATATATGCACGAATTGAAAGGTATCACAAAAATCTCAAAGATAACAATTTTTTTTTTGATATCTGCAAACAAAATCTTGAGATAAGAAGAATAAAGATAAAAAAAATAACAAGAATAATAGATAGCAAGAAAGGTGCAAAATATAAGATGAACACAAGATATTGAGAACTAAAAGATAGTTTTGGATATGCAAACCTCAATCTTGAGCCAATGCTCTGATACCACTTATGATGGGAATTATAGGTTTCATCAATTAACTCCCCAATAGCAAGAATACTATGATAAGTTGAATTAGAAGAAAACTAGAAATTACCAATTTAATCCACAAATTCGGATCGTTCAAAGATTGAAGTAAGAAGATAGATGCTACTTAACCCCTTTACCAACAAGGATAAAGATATTAAGATAGACTTTGAATTTCCTCTTATGCTACAAACAAGAAAGTTTGATAAATAATAAGAAAACAAAGATTTAGATTTTGACACCACAAGCTAGAATAAAGCTTGATAAGTCACAAAGTTTATGCAAGAAATTAAAGACAAAATTCCTCACAATAAAACTCAAACAAAGTTATAATTCATATATCAAATTCATTCATACTATAAAAGAAAGAACAGGACTTGTTTATATAGAGTACAAGTCCATGCACACACTACTAAAATAGACTCACACACATAGGATTACTTTTACTCTTAAATGGCCTTAATAACCACCACCCACATCAATAGCCATTACTTGGATTTAATTACCCCATTAACTCTTAATAACCACTACCCACATTAATAGCCATTACTTGGTATTAATTACCCCATTAACTTGTATATGGTGGCTACATGTAACCCTAATTGTTATTAACACAAAAACAAGTTAAATATTACTCCTTGGGCCTCCATGGATGCTTTATTGGGTTGAAATTCTTGGGCTTTCCAAATGTCCCTAATTAAACCCAATATGGCTTCTTGAAGCTTCTTGGATTTGGACCTTGTGATTGGGCCTTCTTGTACTATTAATGGATCTTGGATCTCTTTAGGATTTGAACTTGGATTCACATCATACAATCTGTGCACGTTTGCGCATGTTTGAACGCAAAACGTGAACTCGTGCATATTTGTGCACAAATGATTTTAAACATGTTATCCAATGTTCAAATGCATATTCACAATACTTAGCCCATGTTATTGCATTCTGAACACTTTAATATTGATGTGAATCCAAGTTCAAAGCCTAAAGAGATCCAAGATCCATTAATAGTACAAGAAGGCCCAATCACAAGGTCCAAATCCAAGAAGCTTCAAGAAGCCATATTGGGTTTAATTAAGGAAATTTGAAAAGCCCAAGAATTTTAGCCCAATAAGGCATCCATGGAGGCCCAAGGAATAATATTTAACTTGTTTTTGTGTTAATAACAATTAGGGTTACATGTAGCCACCATATACAAGTTAATAGGGTCATTAATACCAAGTAATGGCTATTATTATGGGTAGTGGTTATTAAAGTTAATGGGGTAATCAATACCAAGTAATGGCTATTAATATGGGTAATGGTTATTAAAGTCATTTAAGAGTAAAAGTAATCCTATGTGTATGAGTCTATTTTAGTAGTGTGAGCATGGACTTGTACTCTATATAAACAAGTCCTTTTCTTTCTTTTGTAGCATGAATGAATTTGATATATGAATTATAACTTTGTTTGAGTTTTATTATGAGGAATTTTGTCTTTAATTTCTTGCATAAACTTTTTGACTTATCAAGCTTTATTCTAGCTTGTGGTGTCAAAATCTAAATCTTTGTTTTCTTGTTATTTATCAAACTTTCTTGTTTGTGGCATAAGAGGAAATTCAAAGTCTATCTTAGTATCTTTATCCTTGTTGGTAAAGGGGTTAAGTAGCATCTATCTTCTTACTTCAATCTTTAAATGATCCGAATTTGTGGATTAAATTGATAATTTCTAGTTTTCTTCTAATTCAACTTATCATAGTATTCTTGCTATTGGGGAGTTAATTGATGAAACCTACAATTCCCATCATAAGTGGTATCAGAGCATTGGCTCAAGATTGAGGTTTGTGTATCCAAAACTATCTTTTAGTTCTCAATATCTTGTGTTCATCTTATATTTTGCACCTTTCTTGCTATCTATTATTCTTATTATTTTTTTTATCTTTATTCTTCTTATATCAAGATTTTATTTGCAGATATCAAAAAAAAAAGTTGTTATCTTTGAGATTTTTGTGATACCTTTCAATTCGTGCATATATCAAAAAAAAAAAAAGAAATTCATCCATAAAAAAAGTATATGTTATCTTTGATATTCCTATGTTAGATCTCAGTTTACATTAAAAAAAAAAATTGACTCCTCATATTCCATTGAGATCTATCTTTATAATTCTGTCTCTTTGTGTTCTTTGATAATCTATCTTTGTTTTTCATTTCTATTAGCCTATTTGTTACAAATTGTTCTTTTCTTTAAGCCTACCTTATTATTTTCTTGTTAGCCTACCTTATATTTTTTTATCGTTGATTACTACATTCTTGAATTTTGTTTGATTAAGAAACTTAGTTCATCTAAGAAATCAAAAGGCAAATTTGAGAGGTAAAAGGCAAGAGTGTGAGATCATTAAAGAAAAAGCCAAAATTGAGTGTAAACACGAGTGGTATACATCAATTTTGAGTGAAACACGTGAGGGAGTGTTGTGAGATTGTCTTTTTTTCTATTTTCTTTTGTTAAAATTTTAGGTTTTACAATCATGTCAAAAGACACAAGTTCTTCTTATACAAATGATCATGTGATTCAACCTATGCAACAACAATTCGAAAGAATGTTTAACATGATGGCGGGAGTCAATGAGAAATTGGAGAGGCATGATGGCATCCTTAACCAATTACAAGGAGAGCCTAAAGAAAGGAGACCACCAATTAACCAAGAGGACTATGAAGGAGAGGATGAATTGGATGATGATCAAGTCACCTTGGTAGGACAACAAATCAATCCTAGGAGACAAGCTAGGAGAGGACGTCCTAAAGATGATGTTGATCGCAACCTTGGAAGCATCAAAATGAAGATTCCTTCATTCCAAGGAAGAAATGATCCAGATGTGTACCTTGAATGGGAGAGGAAAGTGGAACTCATCTTCGAATGTCACAATTATTCGGAGGAGAAAAAGGTAAAACTCGTCGCTGTTGAGTTTAGTGATTATGCAATTGTTTGGTGGGATCAATTTTGCAAGGAAAGACGTAGATATGGAGAAAGACCCGTGGAGTCTTGGAGGGAAATGAAGCAAATCATGAGAAAGAGGTTTGTTCCAAGCCATTACTATAGAGAGCTTCATCAAAGGTTACAAACTCTAATTCAAGGATCCATGAGTGTTGAGGAGTATCACAAAGAAACGAAGAAGGCTATGATTAGAGCAAATGTGGTAGAAGATCATGAAGCTACCATGGCAAGGTTTTTGAGAGGGCTAAACAAAAACATTACTGATGTTGTTGATTTGCAACATTACGTGGAGATTGAAGATATGGTGAATTTGGCCATGAAAGTGGAAAGGCAATTGCAAGGAAAGAGGTATGATTCTAAACCAAATGTGGGTTCTTCTTCTTCTTGGAAAACTTCTTGGGGGAAAAAGGATGATAAACCTTTTAATAAGTCAAAATTGGAAGAAAATAAACCTAAAATTGACTTGGGTAATAAGGGAAAGGGTGAGAATCAACCAGCCCAAACTAGGGGAATAAAATGTTTTAAGTGTTTGGGTCATGGACACATTGCTAGGGAATGTCCAAATAAGAAAGCTATGATTCTAAGGGATAGTGATATTGAATCGGAGAGTGAGGGGGATAGTGATGATGATATGCCTTCTTTAGAAGATTGTAGTGATGTTGAATGTGCTAAGGGAGATAATCTTGTTGTTCAAAGAACATTGAGTTTGCAAAAAAAACATGATGTCCATAGGGAGCAAAGGGAAAATTTGTTTCATACTCATTGTTTGATTTCTAACAAGTTGTGCAACATGATTGTGGATAGTGGAAGTTGTACTAATGTAGCAAGCACATTGCTAGTGGAGAAATTGAAGTTGCCTACTACCAAGCACCCAAGACCATACAAGTTGCAATGGCTTAATGAAAGTGGAGTTGTAAAGGTAAATAAGCAAGTTCTAATTTCTTTTCAAATTGGTAGATATAAGGATGAGGTGTTGTGTGATGTGTTACCAATGTTGGCCGGACATATGTTATTGGGGAGACCTTGGCAATATGATAGAAGGGCTAATCATGATGGATTCAAAAATATGTATACTTTGACTATGGATGGAAAAAGGTTTAACATTGGACCATTAACCACAAAATAGATTTTTGAAGACCAAATGCGCATCAAGCAACAATATGAAGAAATGGGTTCTTCATTGGGAAATTCTTTGGGAAGGGAAACCTTTGAGAGTAAAGAAAAAGGTGAGATGAGTGAACCTAAAAATTCCAATTCTCTTGACCAAAATGGGAAACACATGGTGAGAGAAAACAAGGAAGGTTCAAATGAAAGAAAAATGAGTGTTTATGCAAAAATGAGTGATGTGAAGGAAGCTATGCTTTTGAGGCAACAAATGCTTGTACTTATGTACAAGGAGATTTTGCATATTTCTAATAAAATAACCAATGGTTTGCCTAGTGTTGTTGTTGATCTTTTGCAGGTTTATGAAGATTTATTTCCAGAAGAAATTCCAAATGGTTTGCCACCTAAAAGAGGCATTGAGCACCAAATTGATTTCATACCTTGAGCAAGCATTCCAAATAGACCAGCATATAGATGTAATCCGAAAGAGACCAAGGAAATCCAAAAGCAAGTGAGTGAGCTTATGGAGAAGGGTTATGTTCGTGAAAGCATGAGTCCATGTGCCGTACCCGTCTTGTTAGTGCCTAAGAAAGATGGAACTTGGAGGATGTGTGTTGATTGTCGTGCCATCAATAAAATCACAGTGAAGTATAGACATCCCATTCCTAGGCTAGATGACATGTTGGATGAATTGCATGGTTCATATTTGTTTTCAAAAATTGATTTGAAATCTGGTTATCATCAAATTAGAATGAGAGAAGGTGATGAATGGAAAACAACTTTTAAAACTAAACATGGTTTATATGAGTGGTTAGTAATGCCTTTTGGTTTAACTAATGCACCAAGCACTTTCATGAGATTGATGAATCATGTTTTAAGAGCATTCATAGGCAAATTTGTTGTTGTCTATTTTGATGATATCTTGGTTTATAGCAAAAATTTAGATGAGCATGTACAACATTTGACTTGTGTTTTTTATGTGCCTAGAGAAGAGAAGTTGTATGCTAATCTAAAGAAATGTTGTTTTTGCACTAATGAACTTACTTTTCTTAGATATATTGTCAATGACAAGGGCATTCATGTTGATCAAGAAAAGGTAAAAGTAATTAGAGAATGGCCAACACGCACAAGTGTAAGTGATGCAAGAAGCTTTCATGGTTTAGCTAGCTATTATAGAAGGTTCATTAAAAATTTTTCTACCATAGCTGCACCTTTAACTGAATGCATCAAAAAGAATGTTGGTTTTAAGTGGGGAATTGAACAAGATGAGGCTTTTAACTTGCTAAAAGACAAATTAAGTTCTGCACCCTTGTTATCTTTGCCAAATTTTACTAAACCTTTTGAGATTGAGTGCGATGCAAGTGGCATAGGTATTGGAGGAGTTTTGATGCAAGAAGGCAAGCCCATAGCATTCTTTAGTGAAAAGCTAAGTGGTGCAAGTCTAAACTACCCTACATATGACAAGGAGTTCTATGCATTGGTGAGGGTTCTAAGGATATGGCAGCATTACCTTGGTTACAAAGAATTCATAATTCACACTGACCATGAGTCCTTGAAGTATCTCAAAGGACAAGGAAAGCTCAATAAGAGACATGGAAAATGGGTGGAATTTATTGAATCCTTTCCGTACATCATTAAGTATAAGCAAGGGAAAGAAAATGTGGTGGCCGATGCATTGTCAAGAAGGTATGCCTTGATCTCTAAACTTGATGCAAACTTATTAGGATTTGAATACATCAAAGATCTTTATTCTAATGATCCTGATTTTGCTAATGTTTATGGGGCATGTGAGAAAGGGGGTTTTGATAAGTTCTATAAGTTTGATGGTTTTCTTTTTCGGGAAAACAAATTGTGTGTGCCACAAAGTTCTTTAAGAGAGTTACTTGTGAGAGAGGCACATAGCGGAGGTTTAATGGGGCATTTTGGGATTAAGAAAACTTTGGATATGTTGGGTGACCATTTCTTTTAGCCACACATGAAAAGGGATGTTAAGAGAATTTGTGAGAAATGCATTACTTGCAAACAAGCCAAATCCAAAGCAATGCCTCATGGTTTGTATACACCTCTTACCATACCAAATGAACCTTGGGTAGACATTTCTATGGATTTTGTTTTAGGATTACCTAGGTCCAAGGGAGGGAGAGATTCCATTTTTGTTGTTGTGGACAGGTTTAGCAAAATGGCACATTTCATTCCATGTCACAAGACGGATGATGCAACCCATATTGCCAATCTATTCTTCAAGGAGATTGTTAGGCTACATGGAGTGCCAAGGACCATTGTGAGTGAAAGGGATGTCAAATTCCTAAGTCACTTTTGGAAGACTCTTTGGGGAAAGATGGGGACAAAGCTTTTGTATTCTACAACTTGTCATCCACAAATGGATGGACAAACGGAGGTGGTCAATAGGACACTTTCAACACTTTTGAGGGCTGTCATCCAAAGAAATCTGAAGAATTGGGAAGAATGTTTGCCACATGTGGAATTTGCTTACAATAGGAGTGTGCATGGTTCAACAAATTGCTCACCATTTGAAGTTGTGTATGGATTCAACCCAATGACTCCATTAGATTTACTACCATTGCCATTGGACAAAGCTAATCTAGAGGGGAAACAAAAAGCTGAGTTCATCAAGACTTTGCATGAGAGGGTGCATGCAAACATTGAGAAGAAGACACTCCAATATGAAAAGCAACACAACAAGGGGAGGAAGCAAGTCATTTTTGAGCCCGGAGATTGGGTGTGGGTTCACTTGAGGAAGGAAAGATTTCCTAACCAAAGGAAATCAAAGCTTATGCCAAGAGGAGATGGTCCTTTTAAAGTGCTTCAACGCATCAACAACAATGCCTACAAGCTAGAACTTCCAAGTGAGTATGGCAATGTTAGTGCTACTTTTAATGTTAGTGACTTGTCTTTGTTTGATTTAGGCGATAAAGATGATGGAGCTGATTTGAGGACAAATCCTTTTGAAGAAAGGGGGAATGATGTGAATCCAAGTTCAAAGCCTAAAGAGATCCAAGATCCATTAATAGTACAAGAAGGCCCAATCATAAGGTCCAAATCCAAGAAGCTTCAAGAAGCCATATTGGGTTTAATTAAGGACATTTGGAAAGCCCAAGAATTTCAGCCCAATAAGGCATCCATGGAGGCCCAAGGAATAATATTTAACTTTTTTTTGTGTTAATAACAATTAGGGTTACATGTAGCCACCATATACAAGTTAAGTTAATAGGGTCATTAATACCAAGTAATGGCTATTATTATGGGTAGTGGTTATTAAAGTTAATGGGGTAATCAATACCAAGTAATGGCTATTAATGTGGGTAATGGTTATTAAGGCCATTTAAGAGTAAAAGTAATCCTATGTGTGTGAGTCTATTTTAGTAGTGTGAGCATGGACTTGTACTCTATATAAACAAGTCCTTTTCTTTCTTTTGTAGCATGAATGAATTTGATATATGAATTATAACTTTGTTTGAGTTTTATTGTGAGGAATTTTGTCTTTAATTTCTTGCATAAACTTTGTGACTTATCAAGCTTTATTCTAGCTTGTGGTGTCAAAATCTAAATATTTGTTTTCTTGTTATTTATCAAACTTTCTTGTTTGTGGCATAAGAGGAAATTCAAAGTCTATCTTAGTACCTTTATCCTTGTTATTGGGGAGTTAATTGATGAAACCTACAATTCCCATCACACAATTCGTGCACTTTTGCGCACGTTTGAACACAAAATGTGAACTCGTGTGAATTTGTGCACAAATGATTTGGAACATGTTATCCATCATTTCAATTTGATATTTACAACTCTTATTACATACTATAGCCATCTGAACTCATTAAAATAGTTGAGATAAATGATAGCACAATTGGTGCACGTTTGCGCATGTTTGAACGCAAAACGTGAACTCGTGCATATAGTGCGCAAATTTGTGCACGAATGGTTTTAAACTTGTTATCCAATTTTCCAATTGCACATTTATAGTAGTTTGTGTGTATTATAGCAATCTAATCTCATTAATATAGTTGACATGATTGAAAGCACAATTTGTGCACATTTGCGCATGTTCGAACGCAAAACGTGAACTCGTATAAATTTGTGCACAGATGATTTGGAACATGTTATCCAATGTTTCAATTGCATGTCTACAACTCCTATGGAATATTATAGCCTGCTAAACTCATCAATATATTTGAGATGATTGATAGAACAATTGGTGCACTTTTGCGCACATTTGAATGTGTGAACGTTTAGTACATGTTTGAACGAAAAGCACGAACTCGTGCAAATTTGTGCACAAACGGTTTAAAACATGCTATCCAATGTTCCAATTTCACATTTACAATACTTAGTATGTATTGTAGCTTTCTGATCTCATTAAATTTGTTGACATAATTGAAAGCACAATTCGCGCATGTTCGAACGCAAAATGTGAGCTCGTGTAAATTTGTGCACAAATGATTTGGAACATGTTATCCAATGTTTCAATTGCATGTTTACAACTCTTATGGCATATTATATAGCCTTCTAAACTCATTAATATATTTGAGACAGTTGACATAACCATTGGCGCATGTTTGAATTTGTGCACGTTTGTGCATGTTTGAACGCAAAACATGAACTCGTGCAAATTTGTGCACAAATGGTTTTAAATTTATTAACCAACTTCCCAATTGCACATTTATAGTAATTCATATGCACTGTCGCATTCTAATCTCATTGATATAGTTCACATAATTGAAAGTACAATCTGTGCACGTTTGCGCATGTTTGAACGCAAAACGTGAACTCGTGCATATTTGTGCACAAATGATTTTAAACATGTTATCCAATGTTCAAATGCATATTCACAATACTTAGCCCATGTTATTGCACTCTGAACACTTTAATATAGTTGTGAAAATTGAAAGCACAATTTGCGCACGTTTGTAAATGTTTGAACGAAAAATGCGAACTCGCGCAAATTTGTGCACAAACGGTTTTAAACATGTTATCTAGTGTTCCAATTTCACATTCACAATACTTGGTATGTATTATATCATTCTAATCTCATTAACATAGTTGACATGATTGAAAGGCACAATTCGTGCACTTTTGCGCACGTTTGAACACAAAACGTGAACTCGTGTGAATTTGTGCACAAATGATTTGGAACATGTTATCCATCGTTTCAATTTGATATTTACAACTCTTATTACATACTATAGCCATCTGAACTCATTAATATAGTTGAGATAAATGATAGCACAATTGGTGCACGTTTGCGCATGTTTGAACGCAAAACGTGAACTCATGCATATTAGTGCACAAATGACTTCGAACATGTTATCCAATGTTCCAATTGCATATTAACAATAAGAATTACATATTATAGCATTCTAAGTAATTCAATATGGTTGAAAAATTTGAAAGCGCAATGCGTGCACGTTTGTACGTGTTTGAACGAAAAACGTCAACTCGTGCACATTTGTGCACAAATGGTTTTAGACATGTTATCCAATTTCCCAATTGCACATTTACAGTAATTTTTACATATTACATAGCATTCTAATCTCATTAATATAGTTGACATAATTGCAACCACAATTTGTGAACGTTTGCGCATGTTTGAACGCAAAACGTGAACTCGTGCATATTTGTGAACAAATCATTTTAAACATGTTATCCAATGTTCCAAATTCATATTTACAATACTCAACACATGTTATTACCTTCTAAACTCTTTAATATAGTTGACAAATTCGTTTGCGCAGTTTGTACACGTTTGTACATGTTTGAATGAAAAACATGAGCTCGTGCAAATTTGTGCACGAATGGTTTTAAACTTGTTATCCAATTTTCCAATTGCACTTTTATAGTAGTTTGCATGCATTATAGCAATCTAATCTCATTAATATATTTGACATGATTGAAAGCACAATTTGTGCACATTTGCGCATGTTCGAACGCAAAACGTGAACTCGTGTAAATTTATGCACAGATGATTTGGAACATGTTATCCAATGTTTCAATTGCATGTCTACAACTCCTATGGCATATTATAGCCTACTAAACTCATCAATATATTTGAGATGATTGACAGAACAATTGGTGCACTTTTGCGCACGTTTGAATGTGTTTACGTTTAGTACATGTTTGAACGAAAAGCACGAACTCGTGCAAATTTGTACACAAACGGTTTTAAACATGCTATCCAATGTTCCAATTTCACATTTACAACACTTAGTATGTATTGTAGCATTCTGATCTCATTAATATTGTTCACATGATTGAAAGCACAATCCGCGCATGTTCGAACGCAAAACGTGAGCTCGTGTAAATTTGTGCACAAACGATTTGGAACATGTTATCCAATGTTTCAATTGCATTTTTACAACTCTTATGACATATTATATAGCCTTCTAAACACATTAATATATTTGAGACAATTGACATAACAATTGGCGCACGTTCGCGCATGTTTGAATGCGTGTACGTTTGTGCATGTTTGAACGCAAAACATGAACACGTGCAAATTTGTGCACAAATGGTTTTAAATTTGTTAACTAAATTCCCAATTGCACATTTACAGTAATTCGTATGCACTGTAGCATTCTAATCTCATTGATATAGTTCACATAATTGAAAGTACAATCTGTGCACGTTTGCGCATGTTTGAACGCAAAACGTGAACCCGTGCATATTTGTGCACAAATGATTTTAAACATGTTATCCAATGTTCAAATGCATATTCACAATACTTAGCCCATGTTATTGCATTCTGAACACTTTAATATAATTGTGAAAATTGAAAGCACAATTTGCGCACGTTTGTAAATGTTTGAACAAAAAATGCGAACGCGCACAAATTTCTGTACAAACGGTTTTAAACATGTTATCCAGTGTTCCAATTTCACATTCACAATACTTGGTATATATTATATCATTCTAATCTCATTAACGTAGTTGACATGATTGAAAGGCACAATTCGTGCGCTTTTGCTCACGTTTGAACACAAAACGTGAAAACGTGCAAATTTGTGCACGAATGGTTTTAAACTTGTTATCCAATTTTCCAATTGCACTTTTACAGTAGTTTGTGTGCATTATAGCAATCTAATCTCATTAATATAGTTGACATGATTGAAAGCACAATTTGTGCACATTTGCGCATGTTCGAACGCAAAACGTGAACTCGTGTAAATTTGTGCACAGATGATTTGGAACATGTTATCCAATGTTTCAATTGCATGTCTAAAGCTCCTATGGCATATTATAGCCTGCTAAACTCACCAATATATTTGAGATGATTGACATAACAATTGGTGCACTTGTGCGCACGTTTGAATGTGTGCACATTTAGTACATGTTTGAACGAAAAGCACGAGCTCGTGCAAATTTGTGCACAAACGGTTTTAAACATGCTATCCAATGTTCCAATTTCACATTTACAATACTTAGTACGTATTGTAGCATTCTGACCTCATTCAATTTGTTGACATAATTGAAAGCACAATTCGCGCATGTTCGAACGCAAAATGTGAGCTCGTGTAAATTTGTGCACAAATGATTTGGAACATGTTATCCAATGTTTCAATTGCATGTTTACACCTCTTATGGCATATTATATAACCTTCTAAACTCATTAATATATTTGAGACAATTGACATAACAATTGGCGCATGTTTGAATGCGTGCACGTTTGTGCATGTTTGAATGCAAAACATGAACTCGTGCAAATTTGTGCACAAATGGTTTTAAATTTGTTAACCAACTTCCCATTTGCACATTTACAGTAATTCGTATGCACTGTAGCATTCTAATCTCATTGATATAGGCCACATAATTGAAAGTACAATCTGTGCACGTTTGCGCATGTTTGAACGCAAAACGTGAACTCGTGCATATTTGTGCACAAATGATTTAAAACATGTTATCCAATGTTCAAATGCATATTCACAATACTTAGCCCATGTTATTGCATTCTGAACACTTTAATATAGTTGTGAAAATTGAAAGCACAATTTGCGCACGTTCGTAAATGTTTGAACGAAAAATGCGAACTCGAGCAAATTTGTGCACAAATGGTTTTAAACATGTTATCCAGTGTTCCAATTTCACATTCACAATTCTTGGTATGTATTATATCATTCTAATCTCATTAACATAGTTGACATGATTGAAAGGCACAATTCGTGCGCTTTTGCGCACGTTTGAACACAAAACGTGAACTCGTGTGAATTTGTGCACAAATGATTTGGAACATGTTATCGATCGTTTCAATTTGATATTTACAACTCTTATTACATACTATAGCCATCTGAACTCATTAATATAGTTGAGATAAATGATAGCACAATTGGTGCACGTTTGCGCATGTTTGAACGCAAAACGTGAACTCGTGCATATTAGTGCACAAATGACTTCGAACATGTTATCCAATGTTCCAATTGCATATTAACAATAAGAATTACGTATGATAGCATTCTAAATAATTCAATATGGTTGAAAAATTTGAAAGCGCAATGCGTGCACGTTTGTACGTGTTTGAACGAAAAACGTCAACTCGTGCACATTTGTGCACAAATGGTTTTAGACATGTTATCCAATTTCCCAATTGCACATTTACAGTAATTTTTACATATTATATAGCATTCTAATCTCATTAATATAGTTGACATAATTGCAACCACAATTTGTGAACGTTTGCGCATGTTTGAACGCAATACGTGAACTCGTGCATATTTGTGAACAAATCATTTTAAACATGTTATCCAATGTTCCAAATTCATATTTATAATACTCAACATATGTTATTACCTTGTAAACTCTTTAATATAGTTGACAAATTCATTTGCGCAGTTTGTGCACGTTTGTACATGTTTGAACGAAAAACATGAGCTCGTGCAAATTTGTGCACGAATGGTTTTAAACTTGTTATCCAATTTTCCAATTGCACATTTATAGTAGTTTGCATGCATTATAGCAATCTAATCTCATTAATATAGTTGACATGATTGAAAGCACAATTTGTGCACATTTGCGCATGTTCGAACGCAAAACGTGAACTCGTGTAAATTTGTGCACAAATGATTTGGAACATGTTATCCAATGTTTCAATTGCATGTCTAAAGCTCCTATGGCATATTATAGCCTGCTAAACTCATCAATATATTTGAGATGATTGACAGAACAATTGGTGCACTTTTGCGCACGTTTGAATGTGTGCACGTTTAGTACATGTTTGAACGAAAAGCACGAACTCATGCAAATTTGTGCACAAACGGTTTTAAACATGCTATCCAATGTTCCAATTTCACATTTACAAAACTTAGTACGTATTTTAGCATTCTGATCTCATTAATATTGTTGACATAATTGAAAGCACAATTCGCGCATGTTCGAACGCAAAACGTGAGCTCGTGTAAATTTGTGCACAAATGATTTGGAACATGTTATCCAATGTTTCAATTGCATGTTTACAACTCTTATGGCATATTATATAGCCTTCTAAACTCATTAATATATTTGAGACAATTGGCATAACAATTGGCGCACGTTCGTGCATGTTTGAATGCGTGCACGTTTGTGCATGTTTGAACGCAAAACATGAACTCATGCAAATTTGTGCACAAATAGTTTTAAATTTGTTAACCAACTTCCCAATTGCACATTTACAGTAATTTGAATGCACTGTAGCATTCTAATCTCATTGATATAGTTCACATAATTGAAAGTATAATCTGTGCACGTTTGCGCATGTTTGAACGCAAAACGTGAACTCGTGCATATTTGTGCACAAATGATTTTAAACATGTTATCCAATGTTCAAATGCATATTCACAATACTTAGCCCATGTTATTGCATTCTGAACACTTTAATATAGTTGTGAAAATTGAAAGCACAATTTGCGCACGTTTGTAAATGTTTGAACAAAAAATGCGAACGCGCACAAATTTGTGCACAAACGGTTTTAAACATGTTATCCAGTGTTCCAATTTCACATTCACAATACTTGGTATATATTATATCATTCTAATCTCATTAACGTAGTTGACATGATTGAAAGGCACAATTGATGCGCTTTTGCGCACGTTTGAACACAAAACGTGAACTCGTGTGAATTTGTGCACAAATGATTTGGAACATGTTATCCATCATTTCAATTTGATATTTACAACTCTTATTACATACTATAGCCATCTGAACTCATTAATAGAGTTAAGATAAATGATAGCACAATTGGTGCACGTTTGCGCAGGTTTGAATGCAAAACGTGAACCCGTGCATATTAGTGCGCAAATGACTTCGAACATGTTATCCAATGTTCCAATTGCATATTAACAATAAGAATTACATATTATAGCATTCTAAATAATTCAATATGGTTGAAAAATTTGAAAGTGCAATGCGTGCACGTTCGTACGTGTTTGAACGAAAAACGTCAACTCGTGCACATTTGTGCACAAATGGTTTTAGACATGTTATCCAATTTCCCAATTGCAAATTTACAGTAATTTTTACATATTATATAGCATTCTAATCTCATTAATATAGTTGACATAATTACAACCACAATTTGTGCACGTTTGCGCATGTTTGAACGCAAAATGTGAACTCGTGCAAATTTTTGAACAAATCATTTTAAACATGTTATCCAATGTTCCAAATTCATATTTACAATACTCAACACATGTTATTACCTTCTAAGCTCCTTAATATAGTTGACAAAATCGTTTGCGCAGTTTGTGCACGTTTGTACATGTTTGAACGAAAAACATGAGCTCGTGCAAATTTGTGCACGAATGGTTTTAAACTTGTTATCCAATTTTCCAATTGCACTTTTACAGTAGTTTGCGTGCATTATAGCAATCTAATCTCATTAATATAGTTGACATGATTGAAAGCACAATTTGTGCACATTTGCGCATGTTCGAATGCAAAACGTGAACTCGTGTAAATTTGTGCACAGATGATTTGGAACATGTTATACAATGTTTCAATTGCATGTCTAAAGGTCCTATGGCATATTATAGCCTGCTAAACTCACCAATATATTTGAGATGATTGACAGAACAATTGGTGCACTTGTGCGCACGTTTGAATGTGTGCACGTTTAGTACATGTTTGAACGAAAAGCACGAACTCGTGCAAATTTGTCCATAAACGGTTTTAAACATGCTATCCAATGTTCCAATTTCACATTTACAATACTTAGTACGTATTGTAGCATTCTGACCTCATTAAATTTGTTGACATAATTGAAAGCACAATTCGCGCATGTTCGAACGCAAAATGTGAGCTCGTGTAAATTTGTGCACAAATGATTTGGAACATGTTATCCAATGTTTCAATTGCATGTTTACAACTCTTATGGCATATTATATAGCCTTCTAAACTCATTAATATATTTGAGACAATTGACATAACAATTGGCGCATGTTTGAATGCGTGCACGTTTGTGCATGTTTGAACGCAAAACATGAACTCGTGCAAATTTGTGCACAAATGGTTTTAAATTTGTTAACCAACTTCCCATTTGCACATTTACAGTAATTCGTATGCACTGTAGCATTCTAATCTCATTGATATAGGCCACATAATTGAAAGTACAATCTGTGCACGTTTGCGCATGTTTGAACGCAAAACGTGAACTCGTGCATATTTGTGCACAAATGATTTTAAACATGTTATCCAATGTTCAAATGCATATTCACAATACTTAGCCCATGTTATTGCATTCTAAACACTTTAATATAGTTGTGAAAATTGAAAGCATAATTTGCGCACGTTCGTAAATGTTTGAACGAAAAATGCAAACTCGAGCAAATTTGTGCACAAATGGTTTTAAACATGTTATCCAGTGTTCCAATTTCACATTCACAATTCTTGGTATGTATTATATCATTCTAATCTCATTAACATAGTTAAAATGATTGAAAGGCACAATTCGTGCGCTTTTGCGCACGTTTGAACACAAAACGTGAACTCGTGTGAATTTGTGCACAAATGATTTGGAACATGTTATCCATCGTTTCAATTTGATATTTACAACTCTTATTACATACTATAGCCATCTGAACTCATTAATATAGTTGAGATAAATGATAGCACAATTGGTGCACGTTTGCGCATGTTTGAACGCAAAACGTGAACTCGTGCATATTAGTGCGCAAATGACTTCGAACATGTTATCCAATGTTCCAATTGCATATTAACAATAAGAATTACATATTATATCATTCTAAATAATTCAATATGGTTGAAAAATTTGAAAGCACAATGCGTGCACGTTTGTACGTGTTTGAACGAAAAACGTCAACTCGTGCACATTTGTGCACAAATGGTTTTAGACATGTTATCCAATTTCCCAATTGCACATTTACAGTAATTTTTACATATTATATAGCATTCTAATCTCATTAATATAGTTGACATAATTGCAACCACAATTTGTGAACGTTTGCGCATGTTTGAATGCAATACGTGAACTCGTGCATATTTGTGAACAAATCATTTTAAACATGTTATCCAATGTTCCAAATTCATATTTACAATACTCAACACATGTTATTACCTTCTAAACTCTTTAATATAGTTGACAAATTCATTTGCGCAGTTTGTGCACGTTTGTACATGTTTGAACGAAAAACATGAGCTCGTGCAAATTTGTGCACGAATGGTTTTAAACTTGTTATCCAATTTTCCAATTGCACATTTATAGTAGTTTGCGTGCATTATAGCAATCTAATCTCATTAATATAGTTGACATGATTGAAAGCACAATTTGTGCACATTTGCGCACGTTCGAACGCAAAACGTGAACTCGTGTAAATTTGTGCACAGATGATTTGGAACATGTTATCCAATGTTTCAATTGCATGTCTAAAGCTCCTATGGCATATTATAGCCTGCTAAACTCATCAATATATTTGAGATGATTGACAGAACAATTGGTGCACTTTTACGCACGTTTGAATGTGTGCACGTTTAGTACATGTTTGAACGAAAAGCACGAACTCATGCAAATTTGTGCACAAACGGTTTTAAACATGCTATCCAATGTTCCAATTTCACATTTACAATACTTAGTACGTATTTTAGCATTCTGATCTCATTAATATTGTTGACATAATTGAAAGCACAATTCGCGCATGTTCGAACGCAAAACGTGAGCTCGTGTAAATTTGTGCACAAATGATTTGGAACATGTTATCCAATGTTTCAATTGCATGTTTACAAATCTTATGGCATATTATATAGCCTTCTAAACTCATTAATATATTTGAGACAATTGGCATAACAATTGGCGCACGTTCGCGCATGTTTGAATGCGTGCACGTTTGTGCATGTTTGAACGCAAAACATGAACTCATGCAAATTTGTGCACAAATGGTTTTAAATTTGTTAACCAACTTCCCAATTGCACATTTACAGTAATTTGAATGCATTGTAGCATTCTAATCTCATTGATATAGTTCACATAATTGAAAGTACAATATGTGCACGTTTGCGCATGTTTGAACGCAAAACGTGAACTCGTGCATATTTGTGCACAAATGATTTTAAACATGTTATCCAATGTTCAAATGCATATTCACAATACTTAGCCCATGTTATTGCATTCTGAACACTTTAATATAGTTGTGAAAATTGAAAGCACAATTTGCGCACGTTTGTAAATGTTTGAACGAAAAATGCGAACTCGCGCAAATTTGTGCACAAACGGTTTTAAACATGTTATCCAGTGTTCCAATTTCACATTCACAATACTTGGTATGTATTATATCATTCTAATCTCATTAACATAGTTGACATGATTGAAAGGCACAATTCGTGCACTTTTGCGCACGTTTGAACACAAAACGTGAACTCGTGTGAATTTGTGCACAAATTATTTGGAACATGTTATCCATCATTTCAATTTGATATTTACAACTCTTATTACATACTATAGCCATCTGAACTCATTAATATAGTTGAGATAAATGATAGCACAATTGGTGCATGTTTGCGCATGTTTAAATGCAAAACGTGAACTCGTGCATATTAGTGCGCAAATGACTTCGAACATGTTATCCAATGTTCCAATTGCATATTAACAATAAGAATTACATATTATAGCATTCTAAATAATTCAATATGGTTGACAAATTTGAAAGCGCAATGCGTGCACGTTTGTACGTGTTTGAACGAAAAACGTCAACTCGTGCACATTTGTGCACAAATGGTTTTAGACATGTTATCCAATTTCCCAATTGCACATTTACAGTAATTTTTACATATTCTATAGCATTCTAATCTCATTAATATAGTTGACATAATTGCAACCACAATTTGTGAACGTTTGCGCATGTTTGGACGCAAAATGTGAACTCGTGCATATTTGTGAACAAATCATTTTAAACATGTTATCCAATGTTCCAAATTCATATTTACAATACTCAACACATGTTATTACCTTCTAAACTCTTTAATATAGTTGATAAATTCATTTGCGCAGTTTGTGCACGTTTGTACATGTTTGAACGGAAAACATGAGCTCGTGCAAATTTGTGCACGAATGGTTTTAAACTTGTTATCCAATTTTCCAATTGCACATTTATAGTAGTTTGCATGCATTATAGCAATCTAATCTCATTAATATAGTTGACATGATTGAAAGCACAATTTGTGCACATTTGCGCATGTTCGAACGCAAAACGTGAACTCGTGTAAATTTGTGCACAGATGATTTGGAACATGTTATCCAATGTTTCAATTGCATTTCTATAGCTCCTATGGCATATTATAGCCTGCTAAACTCATCAATATATTTGAGATGATTGACAGAACAATTGGTGCACTTTTGCACACGTTTGAATGTGTGCACGTTTAGTACATGTTTGAACGAAAAGCACGAACTCGTGGTAATTTGTGCACAAATGATTTTAAACATGCTATCCAATGTTCCAATTTCACATTTACAAAACTTAGTACGTATTTTAGCATTCTGATCTCATTAATATTGTTGACATAATTGAAAGCACAATTTGCGCATGTTCGAACGCAAAACGTGAGCTCGTGTAAATTTGTGTACAAATGATTTGGAACATGTTATCCAATGTTTCAATTGCATGTTTACAACTCTTATGGCATATTATATAGCCTTCTAAACTCATTAATATATTTGAGACAATTGGCATAACAATTGGCGCACGTTCGCGCATGTTTGAATGCGTGCACGTTTGTGCATGTTTGAACGCAAAACATGAACTCATGCAAATTTGTGCACAAATGGTTTTAAATTTGTTAACCAACTTCCCAATTGCACATTTACAGTAATTTGAATGCACTGTAGCATTCTAATCTCATTGATATAGTTCACATAATTGAAACTACAAACTGTGCACGTTTGCGCATGTTTGAACGCAAAACATCAACTCATGTTTATTTGTGCACAAATGATTTTAAACATGTTATCCAATGTTCAAATGCATATTCACAATACTTAGCCCATGTTATTGCATTCTGAACACTTTAATATAGTTGTGAAAATTGAAAGCACAATTTGCGCACGTTTGTAAATGTTTGAACGAAAAATGCGAACGCGCGCAAATTTGTGCACAAATGGTTTTAAACATGTTATCCAATGTTCCGATTTCACATTCACAATACTTGGTGTGTATTATATCATTCTAATCTCATTAACATAGTTGACATGATTGAAAGGCACAATTCGTGCACTTTTACGCACGTTTGAACACAAAACGTGAACTCGTGTGAATTTGTGCACAAATGATTTGGAACATGTTATCCATCATTTCAATTTGATATTTACAACTCTTATTACATACTATAGCCATCTGAACTCATTAATATAGTTGAGATAAATGATAGCACAATTGGTGCACGTTTGCGCATGCTTGAACGCAAAACGTGAACTCGTGCATATTAGTGCACAAATGACTTCGAACATGTTATCCAATGTTCCAATTGCATATTAACAATAAGAATTACATATGATAGCATTCTAAATAATTCAATATGGTTGACAAATTTGAAAGTGCAATGCGTGCACGTTTGTACGTGTTTGAACGAAAAACGTCAACTCGTGCACATTTGTGCACAAATGGTTTTAGACATGTTATCCAATTTCCCAATTGCACATTTACAGTAACTTTTACATATCATATAGCATTCTAATCTCATTAATATATTTGACATAATTACAACCACAATTTGTGCACGTTTGCGCATGTTTGAATGCAAAACGTGAACTCGTTCATATTTGTGAACAAATCATTTTAAACATGTTATCCAATGTTCCAAATTCATATTTACAATACTCAACACATGTTATTACCTTCTAAACTCTTTAATATAGTTGACAAATTCGTTTGCGTAGTTTGTGCACGTTTGTACATGTTTGAACGAAAAACATGAG
This sequence comes from Mallotus nudiflorus, assembly GCA_947683625.1. Taxonomy (NCBI): domain Eukaryota; kingdom Viridiplantae; phylum Streptophyta; class Magnoliopsida; order Malpighiales; family Euphorbiaceae; genus Mallotus; species Mallotus nudiflorus. Next base: position 23,559 of record CANTUR010001049.1, read on the forward strand.
CTCGTGCAAATTTGTGCACGAATGGTTTTAAACTTGTTATCCAATTTTCCAATTGCACATTTACAGTAGTTTGCGTGCATTATAGCAATCTAATCTCATTAATATTGATGGGAATTGTAGGTTTCATCAATTAACTCCCCAATTGATGGGAATTGTAGGTTTCATCAATTAACTCCCCAATAGCAAGATTACTATGATAAGTTGAATTAGAAGAAAACTAGAAATTACCAATTTAATCCACAAATTTGGATCGTTCAAAGATTGAAGTAAGAAGATAGATGCTACTTAACCCCTTTACCAACAAGGATAAAGATACTAAGATAGACTTTGAATTTCCTCTTATGCCACAAACAAGAAAGTTTGATAAATAAAAAGAAAACAAAGATTTAGATTTTGACACCACAAGCTAGAATAAAGCTTGATAAGTCACAAAGTTTATGCAAGAAATTAAAGACAAAATTCCTCACAATAAAACTCAAACAAAGTTATAATTCATATATCAAATTCATTCATGCTACAAAAGAAAGAAAAGGACTTGTTTATATAGAGTACAAGTCCATGTTCACACTACTAAAATAGACTCACACACATAGGATTACTTTTACTCTTAAATGGCCTTAATAACCATTACCCACATTAATAGCCATTACTTGGTATTGATTACCCCATTAACTTTAGTAACCACTACCCATAATAATAGCCATTACTTAGTATTAATTACCCTATTAACTTGTATATGGTGGCTACATGTAACCCTAATTGTTATTAACACAAAAACAAGTTAAATATTATTCCTTGGGCCTCCATGGATGCCTTATTGGGCTGAAATTCTTGGGCTTTCCAAATGTCCTTAATTAAACCCAATATGGCTTCTTGAAGCTTCTTGGACTTGGACCTTGTGATTGGGCCTTCTTGTACCATTAATGGATCTTGGATCTCTTTAGGCTTTGAACTTGGATTCACATCACCAATAGCAAGAATACTATGATAAGTTGAATTGAAAGAAAACTAGAAATTACCAATTTAATCCCCAAATTCGGATCGTTCAAAGATTGAAGTAAGAAGATAGGTGCTACTTAACCCCTTTACCAACAAGGATAAAGATACTAAGATAGACTTTGAATTTCCCCTTATGCCACAAACAAGAAAGTTTGATAAATAAAAAGAAAACAAAGATTTAGATTTTGACACCACAAGCTAGAATAAAGCTTGATAAGTCACAAAGTTTATGCAAGAAATTAAAGACAAAATTCCTCACAATAAAACTCAAACAAAGTTATAATTCATATATCAAATTCATTCATGCTACAAAAGAAAGAAAAGGACTTGTTTATATAGAGTACAAGTCCATGCTCACACTACTAAAATAGACTCACACACATAGGATTACTTTTACTCTTAAATGGCCTTAATAACCATTACCCACATTAATAGCCATTACTTGGTATTGATTACCCCATTAACTTTAGTAACCACTACCTATAATAATAGCCATTACTTGGTATTAATTACCCTATTAACTTGTACATGGTGGCTACATGTAACCCTAATTGTTATTAACACAAAAACAAGTTAAATATTATTCCTTGGGCCTCCATGGATGCCTTATTGGGCTGAAATTCGTGGGCTTTCCAAATGTCCTTAATTAAACCCAATATGGCTTCTTGAAGCTTCTTGGATTTGGACCTTGTGATTGGGCCTTCTTGTACTATTAATGGATCTTGGATCTCTTTAGGCTTTGAACTTGGATTCACATCATTCCCCCTTTCTTCAAAAGGATTTGTCCTCAAATCAGCTCCATCATCTTTATCACCTAAATCAAACAAAGACAAGTCACTAACATTAAATGTAGCACTAACATTGCCATACTCACTTGGAAGTTCTAGCTTGTAGGCATTGTTGTTGATGCGTTGAAGCACTTTAAAAGGACCATCTCCTCTTGGCATAAGCTTTGATTTCCTTTGGTTAGGAAATCTTTCCTTCCTCAAGTGCACCCACACCCAATCTCCAGGCTCAAAAATGACTTGCTTCCTCCCTTTGTTGTGTTGCTTTTCATATTGGAGTGTCTTCTTCTCAATGTTTGCACGCACCCTCTCATGCAAAGTCTTGATGAACTCAGCTTTTTGTTTCCCCTCTAGATTAGCTTTCTCCAATGGCAATGGTAGCAAATCTAATGGAGTCATTGGGTTGAATCCATACACAACTTCAAATGGTGAGCAATTTTTTGAACCATGCACACTCCTATTGTAAGCAAATTCCATATGTGGCAAACATTCTTCCCAATTTTTTAGATTTCTTTGGATGACAGCCCTCAAAAGTGTTGAAAGTGTCCTATTGACCACCTCTGTTTGTCCATCTGTTTGTGGATGACAAGTTGTAGAATACAAAAGCTTTGTCCCCATCTTTCCCCAAAGAGTCTTCCAAAAGTGACTTAGGAATTTGACATCCCTATCACTCACAATGGTCCTTGGCACTCCATGTAGCCTAACAATCTCCTTGAAGAATAGATTGGCAATATGGGTTGCATCATCCGTCTTGTGACATGGAATGAAATGTGCCATTTTGCTAAACCTGTCCACAACAACAAAAATGGAATCTCTCCCTCCCTTGGACCTAGGTAATCCTAAAACAAAATCCATAGAAATGTCTACCCAAGGTTCATTTGGTATGGTAAGAGGTGTATACAAACCATGAGGCATTGCTTTGGATTTGGCTTGTTTGCAAGTAATGCATTTCTCACAAATTCTCTTAACATCCCTTTTCATGTGTGGCCAAAAGAAATGGTCACCCAACACATCCAAAGTTTTCTTAATCCCAAAATGCCCCATTAAACCTCCGCTATGTGCCTCTCTCACAAGTAACTCTCTTAAAGAACTTTGTGGCACACACAATTTGTTTTCCCGAAAAAGAAAACCATCAAACTTATAGAACTTATCAAAACCCCCTTTCTCACATGCCCCATAAACATTAGAAAAATCAGGATCATTAGAATAAAGATCTTTGATGTATTCAAATCCTAATAATTTTGCATCAAGTTTAGAGATCAAGGCATACCTTCTTGACAATGCATCGGCCACCACATTTTCTTTCCCTTGCTTGTACTTAATGATGTACGAAAAGGATTCAATGAATTCCACCCATTTTGCATGTCTCTTGTTGAGCTTTCCTTGTCCTTTGAGATACTTCAAGGACTCATGGTCAGTGTGAATTATGAATTCTTTGTAACCAAGGTAATGCTGCCATGTCCTTAGAACTCTCACCAATGCATAGAACTCCTTGTCATATGTAGGGTAGTTTAGACTTGCTCCACTTAGCTTTTCGCTAAAGAATGCTATGGGCTTGCCTTCTTGCATCAAAACTCCTCCAATACCTATGCCACTTGCATCGCACTCAATCTCAAAAGGTTTAGTAAAATTTGGCAAAGATAACAAGGGTGCATAACTTAATTTGTCTTTTAGCAAGTTAAAAGCCTCATCTTGTTCAATTCCCCACTTAAAACCAACATTCTTTTTGATGCATTCAGTTAAAGGTGCAGCTATGGTAGAAAATTTTTTAATGAACCTTCTATAAAAGCTAGCTAAACCATGAAAGCTTCTTGCATCACTTACACTTGTGGGTGTTGGCCATTCTCTAATTACTTTTACCTTTTCTTGATCAACATGAATGCCCTTGTCATTGACAATATATCCAAGAAAAGTAATTTCACTAGTGCAAAAACAGCATTTCTTTAGATTACCATACAACTTTTCTTCTCTAAGCACATCAAAAACACAAGTCAAATGTTGTACATGCTCATCTAAATTTTTGCTATAAACCAAGATATCATCAAAATAGACAACAACAAATTTGCCTATGAATGCTCTTAAAACATGATTCATTAATCTCATGAAAGTGCTTGGTGCATTAGTTAAACCAAAAGGCATTACTAACCACTCATATAAACCATGTTTAGTTTTAAAAGCTGTTTTCCATTCATCACCTTCTCTCATTCTAATTTGATGATAACCAGATTTCAAATCAATTTTTGAAAACAAATATGAACCATGCAATTCATCCAACATGTCATCTAGCCTAGGAATGGGATGTCTATACTTCACCGTGATTTTGTTGATGGCACGACAATCAACATACATCCTCCAAGTTCCATCTTTCTTAGGCACTAACAAGACGGGTACGACACGTGGACTCATGCTTTCACGAACATAACCCTTCTCCATAAGCTCACTCACTTGCTTTTGGATTTCCTTGGTCTCCTCCGGATTACATCTATATGCTGGTCTATTTGGAATGCTTGCTCCAGGTATGAAATCAATTTGGTGCTCAATGCCTCTTTTAGGTGGCAAACCATTTGGAATTTCTTCTGGAAATAAATCTTCATAAACCTGCAAAAGATCAACAACAACACTAGGCAAACCATTGGTTATTTCATTAGAAATATGCAAAATCTCGTTGTACATAAGTACAAGCATTTGTTGCCTCAAAAGCATAGCTTCCTTCACATCACTCATTTTTGCATAAACACTCATTTTTCTTTCATTTGAACCTTCCTTGTTTTCTCTCACCATGTGTTTCCCATTTTGGTCAAGAGAATTGGAATTTTTAGGTTCACTCATCTCACCTTTTTCTTTACTCTCAAAGGTTTCCCTTCCCAAAGAATTTCCCAATGAAGAACCCATTTCTTCATATTGTTGCTTGATGCGCATTTGGTCTTCAAAAATCTGTTTTGGGGTTAATGGTCCAAGGTTAAACCTTTTTCCATCCATAGTCAAAGTATACATATTTTTGAATCCATCATGATTAGCCCTTCTATCATATTGCCAAGGTCTCCCCAATAACATATGTCCGGCCAACATTGGTAACACATCACACAACACCTCATCCTTATATCTACCAATTTGAAAAGAAATTAGAACTTGCTTATTTACCTTTACAACTCCACTTTCATTAAGCCATTGCAACTTGTATGGTCTTGGGTGCTTGGTAGTAGGCAACTTCAATTTCTCCACTAGCAAAGTGCTTGCTACATTAGTACAACTTCCACTATCCACAATCATGTTGCACAACTTGTTAGAAATCAAACAATGTGTATGAAACAAATTTTCCCTTTGCTCCCTATGGACATCATGTTTATTTTGCAAACTCAATGTTCTTTGAACAACAAGATTATCTCCCTTAGCACATTCAACATCACTACAATCTTCTAAAGAAGGCATATCATCATCACTATCCCCCTCACTCTCCGATTCAATATCACCATCCCTTAGAATCATAGCTTTCTTATTTGGACATTCCCTAGCAATGTGTCCATGACCCAAACACTTAAAACATTTGATTCCCCTAGCTTGGGTTGGTTGATTCTCACCCTTTCCCTTATTAGCCAAGTCAATTTTAGGTTTATTTTCTTCCACTTTTGACTTATTGAAAGGTTTATCATCCTTTTTCCCCCAAGAAGTTTTCCAAGAAGAAGAAGAACCCACATTTGGTTTAGAATCATACCTCTTTCCATTCAATTGCCTTTCCACTTTCATGGCCAAATTCACCATATCTTCAATCTCCACATAATGTTGCAAATCAACAACATCAGCAATGTTTTTGTTTTGCCCTCTCAAAAACCTTGCCATGGTAGCTATCACATTTGCTCTAATCATAGCCTTCTCCATTTCTTTGTGATACTCCTCCACACTCATGGATCCTTGAATTAGAGTTTGTAACCTTTGATGAAGCTCTCTATAGTAATGGCTTGGAACAAACCTCTTTCTCATGATTTGCTTCATTTCCCTCCAAGACTCCACGGGTCTTTCTCCATATCTACGTCTTTCCTTGCAAAATTGATCCCACCAAACAATTGCATAATCACTAAACTCAACAGCGGCAAGTTTTACCTTTTTCTCCTCCAAATAATTGTGACATTCGAAGATGAGTTCCACTTTCCTCTCCCATTCAAGGTACACATCTGGATCATTTCTTCCTTGGAATGAAGGAATCTTCATTTTGATGCTTCCAAGGTTGCGATCAACATCATCTTTAGGATGTCCTCTGCTAGCTTGTCTCCTAGGATTGATTTGTTGTCCCACCAAGGTGACTTGATCATCATCCAATTCATCCTCTCCTTCATAGTCCTCTTGGTCAATTGGTGGACGTCTCCTTTCTTTAGGCTCTCCTTGTAATTGGTTAAGGATGCCATCATGCCTCTCCAATTTCTCATTGACTCCCGCCATCATGTTAAACATTCTTTCGAATTATTGTTGCATAGCTTGAATCACATGATCATTTGTAGAAGAAGAACTTGTGTCTTTTGACATGATTGTAAAACATAAAATTTTAACAAAAGAAAATAGAAAAAAAAACAATCTCACAACACTGCCTCACGTGTTTCACTCAAAATTGATGTATACCACTCGTGTTTACACTCAATTTTGGCTTTTTCTCTAATGATCTCACACTCTTGCCTTTTACCTCTCAAATTTGCCTTTTGATTTCTTAAATTAACTAAGTTTCTCAATCAAACAAAATTCAAGAATGTAGTAATCAATGATAAAAAAAATAAGGTATTCTAACAAGAAAATAATAAGGTAGGCTTAAAGAAAAGAACAATTTGTAACAAATAAGCTAATAGAAATGAAAAACAAAGATAGATCATCAAAGAACACAAAGAGACAGAATTATAAAGATAGATCTCAATGGAATATGAAGAGTCAATTTTTTTTTTTTAATGTAAACTGAGATCTAACATAGGAATATCAAAGATAACATATACTTTTTTTTTTTTGGACGAATTATTATTATTATTATTTTTTTTGATATCTGCAAACAAAATCTTGAGATAAGAAGAATAAAAAAAATAACAAGAATAATAGATAGCAAGAAAGGTGCAAAATATAAGATGAACACAATATATTGAGAACTAAAAGATAGTTTTGGATACGCAAACCTCAATCTTGAGCCAATGCTCTGATACCACTTATGATGGGAATTGTAGGTTTCATCAATTAACTCCCCAATAGCAAGAATACTATGATAAGTTGAATTGAAAGAAAAATAGAAATTACCAATTTAATCCACAAATTCGGATCGTTCAAAGATTGAAGTAAGAAGATAGGTGCTACTTAACCCCTTTACCAACAAGGATAAAGATACTAAGATAGACTTTGAATTTCCCCTTATGCCACAAACAAGAAAGTTTGATAAATAAAAAGAAAACAAAGATTTAGATTTTGACACCACAAGCTAGAATAAAGCTTGATAAGTCACAAAGTTTATGTAAGAAATTAAAGACAAAATTCCTCACAATAAAACTCAAACAAAGTTATAATTCATATATCAAATTCATTCATGCTACAAAAGAAAGAAAAGGACTTGTTTATATAGAGTACAAGTCCATGCTCACACTACTAAAATAGACTCACACACATAGGATTACTTTTACTCTTAAATGGCCTTAATAACCATTACCCACATTAATAGCCATTACTTGGTATTGATTACCCCATTAACTTTAGTAACCACTACCCATAATAATAGCCATTACTTGGTATTAATTACCCTATTAACTTGTATATGGTGGCTACATGTAACCCTAATTGTTATTAACACAAAAACAAGTTAAATATTATTCCTTGGGCCTCCATGGATGCCTTATTGGGCTGAAATTCGTGGGCTTTCCAAATGTCCTTAATTAAACCCAATATGGCTTCTTGAAGCTTCTTGGATTTGGACCTTGTGATTGGGCCTTCTTGTACTATTAATGGATCTTGGATCTCTTTAGACTTTGAACTTGGATTCACATCAAATATAGTTGACATGATTGAAAGCACAATTTGTGCACATTTGCGCATGTTCGAACACAAAACGTGAACTCGTGTAAATTTGTGCGCAGATGATTTGGAACATGTTATCCAATGTTTCAATTGCATGTCTATAGCTCCTATGGCATATTATAGCCTGCTAAACTCATCAATATATTTGAGATGATTGACAGAACAATTGGTGCACTTTTGCGCACGTTTGAATGTGTGCACGTTTAGTACATGTTTGAACGAAAAGCACGAACTCGTGAAAATTTATGCACAAACGGTTTTAAACATGCTATCCAATGTTCCAATTTTGCATTTACAATACTTAGTACGTATTTTAGCATTCTGATCTCATTAATATTGCTGACATAATTGAAAGCACAATTCGCGCATGTTCGAACGCAAAACGTGAGCTCGTGTAAATTTGTGCACAAATGATTTGGAACATGTTATCCAATGTTTCAATTGCATGTTTACAACTCTTATGGCATATTATATAGCCTTCTAAACTCATTAATATATTTGAGACAATTGACATAACCATTGGCGCACGTTCGCGCATGTTTGAATGCGTGCACGTTTGTGCATGTTTGAACGCAAAACATGAACTCGTGCAAATTTGTGCACAAATAGTTTTAAATTTGTTAACCATCTTCCCAATTGCACATTTACAGTAATTCGTATGCACTATAGCATTCTAATCACATTGATATAGGTCACATAATTGAAAGTACAATCTGTGCACGTTTGCGCATGTTTGAACGCAAAACGTGAACTCGTGCATATTTGTGCACAAATGATTTTAAACATGTTATCCAATGTTCAAATGCATATTCACAATACTTAGCCCATGTTATTGCATTCTGAACACTTTAATATAGTTGTGAAAATTGAAAGCACAATTTGCGCACGTTTGTAAATGTTTGAACGAAAAATGCGAACTCGCGCAAATTTGTGCACAAACGGTTTTAAACATGTTATCCAGTGTTCCGATTTCACATTCACAATACTTGGTATGTATTATATCATTCTAATCTCATTAACATAGTTGACATGATTGAAAGGCATAATTCGTGCACTTTTGCGCACGTTTGAACACAAAACGTGAACTCGTGTGAATTTGTGCACAATTGATTTGGAACATGTTATCCATCGTTTCAATTTGATATTTACAACTCTTATTACATACTATAGCCATCTGAACTCATTAATATAGTTGAGATAAATGATAGCACAATTGGTGCACGTTTGCGCATGCTTGAACGCAAAACGTGAACTCGTGCATATTAGTGCACAAATGACTTCGAACATGTTATCCAATGTTCCAATTGCATATTAACAATAAGAATTACATATGATAGCATTCTAAATAATTCAATATGGTTGAAAAATTTGAAAGCGCAATGCGTGCACGTTTGTACGTGTTTGAACGAAAAACGTCAACTCGTGCACATTTGTGCACAAATGGTTTTAGACATGTTATCCAATTTCCCAATTGCACATTTACAGTAAATTTTACATATCATATAGCATTCTAATCTCATTAATATAGTTGACATAATTGCAACCACAATTTGTGCACGTTTGCGCATGTTTGAACGCAAAACGTGAACTCGTTCATATTTGTGAACAAATCATTTTAAACAAGTTATCCAATGTTCCAAATTCATATTTACAATACTCAACACATGTTATTACCTTCTAAACTCTTTAATATAGTTGACAAATTCGTTTGCGCAGTTTGTGCACGTTTGTACATGTTTGAACGAAAAACATGAGCTCGTGCAAATTTGTGCACGAATGGTTTTAAACTTGTTATCCAATTTTCCAATTGCACATTTACAGTAGTTTGCATGCATTATAGCAATCTAATCTCATTAATATATTTGACATGATTGAAAGAACAATTTGTGCACATTTGCGCATGTTCGAACGCAAAACGTGAACTCGTGTAAATTTGTGCACAGATGATTTGGAACATGTTATCCAATGTTTCAAATGCATGTCTACAACTCCTATGGCATATTATAGCCTGCTAAACTCATCAATATATTTGAGATGATTGACAGAACAATTGGTGCACTTTTGCGCACGTTTGAATGTGTGCACGTTTAGTACATGTTTTAACGAAAAGCACGAACTTGTGCAAATTTGTGCACAAACGGTTTTAAACATGCTATCCAATGTTCCAATTTCACATTTACAATACTTAGTACGTATTTTAGCATTCTGATCTCATTAATATTGTTGACATAATTGAAAGCACAATTTGCGCATGTTCGAACGCAAAACGTGAGCTCGTGTAAATTTGTGCACAAATGATTTGGAATATGTTATCCAATGTTTCAATTGCATGTTTACAACTCTTATGGCATATTATATAGCCTTCTAAACTCATTAATATATTTGAGACAATTGATATAACCATTGGCGCACGTTCGCGCATGTTTGAATGCGTGCACGTTTGTGCATGTTTGAACGCAAAACATGAACTCGTGCAAATTTGTGCACAAATGGTTTTAAATTTGTTAACCATCTTCCCAATTGCACATTTACAGTAATTCGTATGCACTATAGCATTCTAATCTCATTGATATAGGTCACATAATTGAAAGTACAATCTGCGCACGTTTGCGCATGTTTGAACGCAAAACGTGAACTCGTGCATATTTGTGCACAAATGATTTTAAACATGTTATCCAATGTTCAAATGCGTATTCACAATACTTAGCCCATGTTATTGCATTCTGAACACTTTAATATAGTTGTGAAAATTGAAAGAACAATTTGCGCACGTTCGTAAATGTTTGAACGAAAAATGCGAACTCGAGCAAATTTGTGCACAAACGGTTTTAAACATGTTATCCAGTGTTCCAATTTCACATTCACAGTACTTGGTATGTATTATATCATTCTAATCTCATTAACATAGTTGACATGATTGAAAGGCACAATTCGTGCGCTTTTGCGCACGTTTGAACACAAAACGTGAACTCGTGTGAATTTGTGCACAAATGATTTGGAACATGTTATCCATCGTTTCAATTTGATATTTACAACTCTTATTACATACTATAGCCATCTGAACTCATTAATATAGTTGAGATAAATGATAGCACAATTGGTGCACGTTTGCGCATGCTTGAACGCAAAACGTGAACTCATGCATATCAGTGCACAAATGACTTCGAACATGTTATCCAATGTTCCAATTGCATATTAACAATAAGAATTACATATGATAGCATTCTAAATAATTCAATATGGTTGACAAATTTGAAAGTGCAATGCGTGCACGTTTGTACGTGTTTGAACGAAAAATGTCAACTCGTGCACATTTGTGCACAAATGGTTTTAGACATGTTATTCAATTTCCCAATTCCACATTTACAGTAACTTTTTCATATCATATAGCATTCTAATCTCTTTAATATAGTTGACATAATTGCAACCACAATTTGTGCATGTTTGCGCATGTTTGAACGCAAAACGTGAACTCATGCATATTTGTGAACAAATCATTTCAAACATGTTATCCAATGTTCCAAATTCATATTTACAATACTCAACACATCTTATTACCTTCTAAAATCTTTAATATAGTTGACAAATTCGTTAGCGCAGTTTGTGCACGTTTGTACATGTTTGAACGAAAAACATGAGCTTGTGCAAATTTGTGCATGAATGGTTTTAAACTTGTTATCCAATTTTCCAATTGCACATTTACAGTAGTTTGTGTGCATTATAGCAATCTAATCTCATTAATATAGTTGACATGATTGAAAGCATAATTTGTGCACATTTGCGCATGTTCGAACGCAAAACGTGAACTCGTTCATATTTGTGCACAGATGATTTGGAACATGTTATCCAATGTTTCAATTGCATGTCTACAGCTCCTATGGCATATTATAGCCTGCTAAACTCATCAATATATTTGAGATGATTGACAAAACAATTGGTGCACTTTTGCGCACGTTTAAATGTGTGCACGTTTAGTACATGTTTGAACGAAAAGCACGAACTCGTGCAAATTTGTGCACAAACGGTTTTAAACATGCTATCCAATATTCCAATTTCACATTTACAATACTTAGTGTGTATTGTAGCATTCTGATCTCATTGATATTGTTGACATAATTGAAAGCACAATTCGCGCATGTTCGAACGCAAAACGTGAGCTCGTGTAAATTTGTGAACAAATGATTTGGAACATGTTATCCAATGTTTCAATTGCATGTTTACAACTCTTATGGCATATTATATAGCCTTCTAAACTCATTAATATATTTGAGACAATTGGCATAACAATTGGCGCACGTTCGCGCATGTTTGAATGCGTGCACATTTGTGCATGTTTGAACGCAAAACATGAACTCGTGCAAATTTGTGCACAAATGGTTTTAAATTTGTTAACCAACTTCCCAATTGCACATTTACAGTAGTTCGTATGCACTGTAGCATTCTAATCTCATTGATATAGTTCACATAGTTGAAAGTACAATCTGTGCACGTTTGCGCATGTTTGAACGCAAAACGTGAACTCGTGCATATTTGTGCACAAATGATTTTAAACATGTTATCCAATGTTCAAATGCTTATTCACAATACTTAGCCCATGTTACTGCATTCTGAACACTTTAATATAGTTGTGAAAATTGAAAGCACAATTTGCGCACGTTTGTAAATGTTTGAACGAAAAATGCGAACTCGCGCAAATTTGTGCACAAACGGTTTTAAACATGTTATCCAGTGTTCCGATTTCACATTCATAATACTTGGTATGTATTATATCATTCTAATCTCATTAACATAGTTGACATGATTGAAAGGCATAATTCGTGCACTTTTGCGCACGTTTGAACACAAAACGTGAACTCGTGTGAATTTGTGCACAATTGATTTGGAACATGTTATCCATCGTTTCAATTTGATATTTACAACTCTTATTACATACTATAGCCATCTGAACTCATTAATATAGTTGAGATAAATGATAGCACAATTGGTGCACGTTTGCGCATGTTTGAACGCAAAACGTGAACTCGTGCATATTAGTGCACAAATGACTTCGAACATGTTATCCAATGTTCCAATTGCATATTAACAATAAGAATTACATATGATAGCATTCTAAATAATTCAATATGTTGACAAATTTGAAAGCGCAATGCGTGCACGATTGTACGTGTTTGAACGAAAAACGTCAACTCGTGCACATTTGTGCACAAATGGTTTTAGACATGTTATCCAATTTCCCAATTGCACATTTACAGTAATTTTTACATATCATATAGCATTCTAATCTCATTAATATAGTTGACATAATTGCAACCACAATTTGTGCACGTTTGCGCATGTTTGAACGCAAAATGTGAACTCGTGCATATTTGTGAACAAATCATTTTAAACATGTTATCCAATGTTCCAAATTCATATTTTCAATACTCAACACATGTTATTACCTTCTAAACTCTTTAATATAGTTGACAAATTCGTTTGCGCAGTTTGTGCACGTTTGTACATGTTTGAACGAAAAACATGAGCTCGTGCAAATTTGTGCACGAATGGTTTTAAACTTGTTATCCAATTTTCCAATTGCACATTTACAGTAGTTTGCGTGCATTATAGCAATCTAATCTCATTAATATAGTTGACATGATTGAAAGCACAATTTGTGCACATTTGCGCATGTTCAAAACGCAAAACGTGAACTCGTGTAAATTTGTGCACAGATGATTTGGCACATGTTATCCAATGTTTCAATTGCATGTCTATAGCTCCTATGGCATATTATAGCCTGCTAAACTCATCAATATATTTGAGATGATTGACAGAACAATTGGTGCACTTTTGCGCACGTTTGAATGTGTGCACGTTTAGTACATGTTTTAACGAAAAGCACGAACTCGTGCAAATTTGTGCACAAACGGTTTTAAACATGGTATCCAATGTTCCAATTTCACATTTACAATACTTAGTGCGTATTGTAGCATTCTGATCTCATTAATATTGTTGACATAATTGAAAGCACAATTTGTGCATGTTCGAACGCAAAACGTGAGCTCGTGTAAATTTGTGCACAAATGATTTGGAACATGTTATCCAATGTTTCCATTGCATGTTTACAACTCTTATGGCATATTATATAGCCTTCTAAACTCATTAACATATTTGAGACAATTGATATAACAATGGGCGCACGTTCGCGCATCTTTGAATGCGTGCACGTTTGTGCATGTTTGAACGCAAAACATGAACTCGTGCAAATTTGTGCACAAATGGTTTTAAATTTGTTAACCAACTTCCCAATTGCACATTTACAGTAATTCGTATGCACTGTAGCATTATAATCTCATTGATATAGTTCATATAATTGAAAGTACAATCTGTGCACGTTTGCGCATATTTGAACGCAAAACGTGAACTCGTGCATATTTGTGCACAAATGATTTTAAACATGGTATCCAATGTTCAAATGCATATTCACAATACTTAGCCCATGTTATTGCATTCTGAACACTTTAATATAGTTGTGAAAATTGAAAGCACAATTTGGGCACGTTCGTAAATGTTTGAACGAAAAATGCGAACTCGCGTAAATTTGTGCACAAACGGTTTTAAACATGTTATCCAGTGTTCCAATTTCACATTCACAATACTTGGTATGTATTATATCATTCTAATCTCATTAACATAGTTGACATGATTGAAAGGCACAATTCGTGCACTTTTGCGCACGTTTGAACACAAAACGTGAACTCGTGTGAATTTGTGCACAAATGATTTGGAACATGTTATCCATCGTTTAAATTTGATATTTACAACTGTTATTACATACTATAGCCATCTGAACTCATTAATATTGATGTGAATCCAAATTCAAAGCCTAAAGAGATCCAAGGTCCATTAATGGTACAAGAAGGCCCAATCACAAGGTCCAAGTCCAAGAAGCTTCAAGAAGCCATATTGGGTTTAATTAAGGACATTTGGAAAGCCCAAGAATTTCAGCCCAATAAGGCATCCATGGAGGCCCAAGGAATAATATTTAACTTGTTTTTGTGTTAATAACAATTAGGGTTACATGTAGCCACCATATACAAGTTAATAGGGTAATTAATACCAAGTAATGGCTATTATTATGGGTAGTGGTTACTAAAGTTAATGGGGTAATCAATACCAAGTAATGGCTATTAATGTGGGTAATGGTTATTAAGGCCATTTAAGAGTAAAAGTAATCCTATGTGTGTGAGTCTATTTTAGTAGTGTGAGCATGGACTTGTACTCTATATAAACAAGTCCTTTTCTTTCTTTTGTAGCATGAATGAATTTGATATATGAATTATAACTTTGTTTGAGTTTTATTGTGAGGAATTTTGTCTTTAATTTCTTGCATAAACTTTGTGACTTATCAAGCTTTATTCTAGCTTGTGGTGTCAAAATCTAAATCTTTGTTTTCTTGTTATTTATCAAACTTTCTTGTTTGTGGCATAAGAGGAAATTCAAAGTCTATCTTAGTATCTTTATCCTTGTTGGTAAAGGGGTTAAGTAGCATCTATCTTCTTACTTCAATCTTTGAACGATCCGAATTTGTGGATTAAATTGGTAATTTCTAGTTTTCTTTCAATTCAACTTATCATAGTATTCTTGCTATTGGGGAGTTAATTGATGAAACCTACAATTCCCATCATAAGTGGTATCAGAGCATTGGCTCAAGATTGAGGTTTGCATATCCAAAACTATCTTTTAGTTCTCAATATCTTATGTTCATCTTATATTTTGCACCTTTCTTGCTATCTATTATTCTTGTTATTTTTTTTATCTTTATTCTTCTTATCTCAAGATTTTGTTTGCAGATATCAAAAAAAAAAAAAAAAAAAAATTCGTCCATAAAAAAAAGTATATGTTATCTTTGATATTCCTATGTTAGATCTTAGTTTACATTAAAAAAAAAAAATTGACTCTTCATATTCCATTGAGATCTATCTTTATAATTCTGTCTCTTTGTGTTCTTTGATAATCTATCTTTGTTTTTCATTTCTATTAGCCTATTTGTTACAAATTGTTCTTTTCTTTAAGCCTACCTTATTATTTTCTTGTTAGCCTACCTTATTTTTTATCATTGATTACTACATTCTTGAATTTTGTTTGATTGAGAAACTTAGTTAATCTAAGAAATCAAAAGGCAAATTTGAGAGGTAAAAGGAAAGAGTGTGAGATCATTAGAGAAAAAGCCAAAATTGAGTGTAAACACGAGTGGTATACATCAATTTTGAGTGAAACACGTGAGGGAGTGTTGTGAGATTGTTTTTTTTTCTATTTTCTTTTGTTAAAATTTTAGGTTTTACAATCATGTCAAAAAACACAAGTTCTTCTTCTACAAATGATCATGTGATTCAAGCTATGCAACAACAATTCGAAAGAATGTTTAACATGATGGCGGGAGTCAATGAGAAATTAGAGAGGCATGATGGCATCCTTAACCAATTACAAGGAGAGCCTAAAGAAAGGAGACGTCCACCAATTGACCAAGAGGACTATAAAGGAGAGGATGAATTGGATGATGATCAAGTCACCTTGGTGGGACAACAAATCAATCCTAGGAGACAAGCTAGGAGAGGACGTCCTAAAGATGATGTTGATCGCAACCTTGGAAGCATCAAAATGAAGATTCCTTCATTCCAAGGAAGAAATGATCCAGATGTGTACCTTGAATGGGAGAGGAAAGTGGAACTCATCTTCGAATGTCACAATTATTCGGAGGAGAAAAAGGTAAAACTTGCCGCTGTTGAGTTTAGTGATTATGCAATTGTTTAGTGGGATCAATTTTGCAAGGAAAGGCGTAGATATGGAGAAAGACCCGTGGAGTCTTGGAGGGAAATGAAGCAAATCATGAGAAAGAGGTTTGTTCCAAGCCATTACTATAGAGAGCTTCATCAAAGGTTTCAAACTCTAATTCAGGGATCCATGAGTGTTGAGGAGTATCACAAAGAAATGGAGAAGGCTATGATTAGAGAAAATGTGGTAGAAGATCGTGAAGCTACCATGGCAAGGTTTTTGAGAGGGCTAAACAAAAACATTGCTGATGTTGTTGATTTGCAACATTATGTGGAGATTGAAGATATGGTGAATTTGGCCATGAAAGTGGAAAGGCAATTGAAAGGAAAGAGGTATGATTCTAAACCAAATGTGGGTTCTTCTTCTTCTTGGAAAACTTCTTGGGGAAAAAGGATAATAAACCTTTAACAAGTCAAAAGTGGAAGAAAATAAACTAAAATTGACTTGGGTAATAAGGGAAAGGGTGAGAATCAACTAGCCCAAACTAGGGGAATCAAATGTTTTAAGTGTTTGGGTCATGGGCACATTGCTAGGGAATGTCCAAATAAGAAAGCTATGATTCTAAGGGATGGTGATATTGAATCCGAGAGTGAGAGGGATAGTGATGATGATATGCCTTCTTTAGAAGATTGTAGTGATGTTGAATGTGCTAAGGGAGATAATCTTGTTGTTCAAAAAACATTGAGTTTGCAAAATAAACATGATGTCCATAGGGTGCAAAGGAAAATTTATTTCATACTCATTGTTTGATTTCTAACAAGTTGTGTAACATGATTGTGGATAGTGGAAGTTGTACTAATGTAGCAAGCACTTTGCTAGTGGAGAAATTGAAGTTGCCTACTACCAAGCACCCAAGACCATACAAGTTGCAATGGCTTAATGAAAGTGGAGTTGTAAAGGTAAATAAGCAAGTTCTAATTTCTTTTCAAATTGGTAGATACAAGGATGAGGTGTTGTGTGATGTGTTACCAAAGTTGGCCGGACATATGTTGTTGGGGAGACCTTGGCAATATGATAGAAGGGCTAATCATGATGGATTCAAAAATATGTATACTTTGACTATGGATGGAAAAAGGTTTAACCTTGGACCATTAACCCCAAAATAGATTTTTGAAGACCAAATGCGCATCAAGCAACAATATGAAGAAATGGGTTCTTCATTGGGAAATTCTTTGGGAAGGGAAACCTTTGAGAGTAAAGAAAAAGGGTGAGATGAGTGAACCTAAAAATTCCAATTCTCTTGACCAAAATAGGAAACACATGGTGAGAGAAAACAAGGAAGGTTCAAATGAAAGAAAAATGAGTGTTTATGCAAAAATGAGTGATGTGAAGGAAGCTATGCTTTTGAGGCAACACATGCTTGTACTTATGTACAAGGAGATTTTGCTTATTTCTAATGAAATAACCAATGGTTTGCCTAGTGTTGTGTTGATCTTTTGCAGGTTTATGAAGATTTATTTCCAGAAGAAATTCCAAATGGTTTGCACCTAAAAGAGGCATTGAGCACCAAATTGATTTCATACCTGGAGCAAGCATTCCAAATAGACCAGCATAAGATGTAATCCAGAGGAGACCAAGGAAATCCAAAAGCAAGTGAGTGAGCTTATGGAGAAGGGTTATGTTCGTGAAAGCATGAGTCCATGTGCCGTACCCATCTTGTTAGTGCTAAGAAAGATGGAACTTGGAGGATGTGTGTTGATTTTCGTGCCATCAACAAAATCACGGTGAAGTATAGACATCCCATTCCTAGGCTAGATGACATGTTGGATGAATTGCATGGTTCATATTTGTTTTCAAAAATTGATTTGAAATCTGGTTATCATCAAATTAGAATGAGAGAAGGTGATGAATGAATTTGATATATGAATTATAACTTTGTTTGAGTTTTATTGTGAGGAATTTTGTCTTTAATTTCTTGCATAAACTTTGTGACTTATCAAGCTTTATTCTAGCTTGTGGTGTCAAAATCTAAATCTTTGTTTTCTTGTTATTTATCAAACTTTCTTGTTTGTGGCATAAGAGGAAATTCAAAGTCTATCTTAGTATCTTTATCCTTGTTGGTAAAGGGGTTAAGTAGCATCTATCTTCTTACTTCAATCTTTGAACGATCCAAATTTGTGGATTAAATTGGTAATTTCTAGTTTTCTTTCAATTCAACTTATCATAGTATTCTTGCTATTGGGGAGTTAATTGATGAAACCTACAATTCCCATCATAAGTGGTATCAGAGCACTTATGATGAGATGAGTGAACCTAAAAATTCCAATTCTCTTAACCAAAATGGGAAACACATGGTGAGAGAAAACAAGGAAGGTTCAAATGAAAGAAAAATGAGTGTTTATGCAAAAATGAGTGATGTGAAGGAAGCTATGCTTTTGAGGCAACACATGCTTGTACTTATGTACAAGGAGATTTTGCATATTTCTAACGAAATAACCAATGGTTTGCCTAGTGTTGTTGTTGATCTTTTACAGGTTTATGAAGATTTATTCCCAGAAGAAATTCCAAAAGGTTTGCCACCTAAAAGAGGCATTGAGCACCAAATTGATTTCATACCCAGAGCAAGCATTCCAAATAGACCAGCATATAGATGTAATCCGGAGGAGACCAAGGAAATCCAAAAGCAAGTGAGTGAGCTTATGGAGAAGGGTTATGTTCGTGAAAGCATGAGTCCATGTGCCGTACCCGTCTTGTTAGTGCCTAAGAAAGATGGAACTTGGAGGATGTGTGTTGATTGTCGTGCCATCAACAAAATCACGGTGAAGTATAGACATCCCATTCCTAGGCTAGATGACATGTTGGATGAATTTCATGGTTCATATTTGTTTTCAAAAATTGATTTGAAATCTGGTTATCATCAAATTAGAATGAGAGAAGGTGATGAATGGAAAACAGCTTTTAAAACTAAACATGGTTTATATGAGTGGTTAGTAATGCCTTTTAGTTTAACTAATGCACCAAGCACTTTCATGAGATTGATGAATCATGTTTTAAGAGCATTCATAGGCAAATTTGTTGTTGTCTATTTTGATGATATCTTGGTTTATAGCAAAAATTTAGATGAGCATGTACAACATTTGACTTGTGTTTTTGATGTGCTTAGAGAAGAGAAGTTGTATGCTAATCTAAAGAAATGTTGTTTTTGCACTAATGAAATTACTTTTCTTGGATATATTGTCAATGACAAGGGCATTCATGTTGATCAAGAAAAGGTAAAAGTAATTAGAGAATGGCCAACACCCACAAGTGTAAGTGATGCAAGAAGCTTTCATGGTTTAGCTAGCTTTTATAGAAGGTTCATTAAAAAATTTTCTACCATAGCTGCACCTTTAACTGAATGCATCAAAAAGAATGTTGGTTTTAAGTGGGGAATTGAACAAGATGAGGCTTTTAACTTGCTAAAAGACAAATTAAGTTCTGCACCCTTGTTATCTTTGCCAAATTTTACTAAACCTTTTGAGATTGAGTGCGATGCAAGTGGCATAGGTATTGGAGGAGTTTTGATGCAAGAAGGCAAGCCCATAGCATTCTTTAGCGAAAAGCTAAGTGGAGCAAGTCTAAACTACCCTACATATGACAAGGAGTTCTATGCATTGGTGAGAGTTCTAAGGACATGGCAGCATTACCTTGGTTACAAAGAATTCATAATTCACACTGACCATGAGTCCTTGAAGTATCTCAAAGGACAAGGAAAGCTCAACAAGAGACATGTAAAATGGGTGGAATTCATTGAATCCTTTCCGTACATCATTAAGTACAAGCAAGGGAAAGAAAATGTGGTGGCCGATGCATTATCAAGAAGGTATGCCTTGATCTCTAAACTTGATGCAAAATTATTAGGATTTGAATACATCAAAGATCTTTATTCTAATGATCTTGATTTTGCTAATGTTTATGGGGCATGTGAGAAAGGGGGTTTTGATAAGTTCTATAAGTTTGATGGTTTTCTTTTTCGGGAAAACAAATTGTGTGTGCCACAAAGTTCTTTAAGAGAGTTACTTGTGAGAGAGGCACATAGCGGAGGTTTAATGGGGCATTTTGGGATTAAGAAAACTTTGGATGTGTTGGGTGACCATTTCTTTTGGCCACACATGAAAAGGGATGTTAAGAGAATTTGTGAGAAATGCATTACTTGCAAACAAGCCAAATCCAAAGCAATGCCTCATGGTTTGTATACACCTCTTACCATACCAAATGAACCTTGGGTAGACATTTCTATGGATTTTGTTTTAGGATTACCTAGGTCCAAGGGAGGGAGAGATTCTATTTTTGTTGTTGTGGACAAGTTTAGCAAAATGGCACATTTCATTCCATGTCACAAGACGGATGATGCAACCCATATTGCCAATCTATTCTTCAAGGAGATTGTTAGGCTACACGGAGTGCCAAGGACCATTGTGAGTGATAGGGATGTCAAATTCCTAAGTCACTTTTGGAAGACACTTTGGGGAAAGATGGGTATTAATTTTTCTTATGATGAGAATTGTAGGTTTCATCAATTAACTCCCCAATAGCAAGAATACTATGATAAGTTGAATTAGAAGAAAACTAGAAATTACCAATTTAATCCACAAATTTGGATCGTTCAAAGATTGAAGTAAGAAGATAGATGATACTTAACCCCTTTACCAACAAGGATAAAGATACTAAGATAGACTTTGAATTTCCTCTTATGCCACAAACAAGAAAGTTTGATAAATAAAAAGAAAACAAAGATTTAGATTTTGACACCACAAGCTAGAATAAAGCTTGATAAGTCACAAAGTTTATGCAAGAAATTAAAGACAAAATTCCTCACAATAAAACTCAAACAAAGTTATAATTCATATATCAAATTCATTCATTTTTTCTTTCATTTGAACCTTCCTTGTTTTCTCTCACCATGTGTTTCCTATTTTGGTCAAGAGAATTGGAATTTTTAGGTTCACTCATCTCACCTTTTTCTTTACTCTCAAAGGTTTCCCTTCCCAAAGAATTTCCCAATGAAGAACCCATTTCTTCATATTGTTGCTTGATGCGCATTTGGTCTTCAAAAATCTGTTTTGGGGTTAATGGTCTAAGGTTAAACCTTTTTCCATCCATAATCAAAGTATACATATTTTTGAATCCATCATGATTAGCCCTTCTATCATATTGCCAAGGTCTCCCCAACAACATATGTCCGGCCAACATTGGTAACACATCACACAACACCTCATCCTTATATCTACCAATTTGAAAAGAAATTAGAACTGGCTTATTTACCTTTACAACTCCACTTTCATTAAGCCATTGCAACTTGTATGGTCTTGGGTGCTTGGTAGTAGGCAACTTCAATTTCTCCACTAGCAAAGTGCTTGCTACATTAGTACAACTTCCACTATCCACAATCATGTTGCACAACTTGTTAGAAATCAAACAATGAGTATGAAATAAATTTTCCCTTTGCTCCCTATAGACATCATGTTTATTTTGCAAACTCAATGTTCTTTGAACAACAAGATTATCTCCCTTAGCACATTCAACATCACTACAATCTTCTAAAGAAGGCATATCATCATCACTATCCCCCTCACTCTCCGATTCAATATCACCATCCCTTAGAATCATAGCTTTCTTATTTGGACATTCCCTAGCAATGTGCCCATGACCCAAACACTTAAAACATTGATTCCCCTAGTTTGGGCTGGTTGATTCTCACCCTTTCCCTTATTACCCAAGTCAATTTTAGGTTTAGTTTCTTCCACTTTTGACTTGTTAAAAGGTTTATTATCCTTTTTCCCCCAAGAAGTTTTCCAAGAAGAAGAAGAACCCACATTTGGTTTAGAATCATACCTCTTTCCTTTCAATTGCCTTTCCACTTTCATGGCCAAATTCACCATATCTTCAATCTCCACATAGTGTTGCAAATCAACAATATCAGCAATGTTTTTGTTTAGCCCTCTTAAAAACGTTGCCATGGTAGCTTCACGATCTTCTACCATATTTGCTCTAATCATAGCCTTCTCCATTTCTTTATGATACTCCTCAACACTCATAGATCCCTGAATTAGAGTTTGTAACTTTTGATGAAGCTCTCTATAGTAATGGCTTGGAACAAACCTCTTTCTCATGATTTGCTTCATTTCCCTCCAAGACTCCACAGGTCTTTCTCCATATCTACGTCTTTCCTTGCAAAATTGATCCCACCAAACAATTGCATAATCACTAAACTCAACAGCGGCAAGTTTTACCTTTTTCTCCTCCGAATAATTGTGACATTCGAAGATGAGTTCCACTTTCCTCTCCCATTCAAGGTACGCATCTGGATCATTTCTTCCTTGGAATGAAGGAATCTTCATTTTGATGCTTCCAAGGTTGCGATCAACATCATCTTTAGGACGTCCTCTCCTAGCTTGTCTCCTAGGATTGATTTGTTGTCCCACCAAGGTGACTTGATCATCATCCAATTCATCCTCTCCTTCATAGTCCTCTTGGTCAATTGGTGGACGTCTCCTTTCTTTAGGCTCTCCTTGTAATTGGTTAAGGATGCCATCATGCCTCTCCAATTTCTCATTGACTCCCGCCATCATGTTAAACATTCTTTCGAATTGTTGTTGCATAGCTTGAATCACATGATCATTTGTAGAAGAAGAACTTGTGTGTTTTGACATGATTGTAAAACCTAAAATTTTAACAAAAGAAAATAGAAAAAAAAAACAATCTCACAACACTCCCTCGTGTGTTTCACTCAAAATTGATGTATACCACTCGTGTTTACACTCAATTTTGGCTTTTTCTCTAATGATCTCACACTCTTGCCTTTTACCTCTCAAATTTGCCTTTTGATTTCTTAAATTAACTAAGTTTCTCAATCAAACAAAATTCAAGAATGTAGTAATCAATGATAAAAAATAAGGTAGGCTAACAAGAAAATAATAAGGTAGGCTTAAAGAAAAGAACATTTTGTAACAAATAGGCTAATAGAAATGAAAAAACAAAGATAGATTATCAAAGAACACAAAGAGACAGAATTATAAAGATAGATCTCAATGGAATATGAAGATTCAATTTTTTTTTTCATGTAAACTGAGATCTAACATAGGAATATCAAAGATAACATATACTTTTTTTTTTTTTGGACGAATTATTATTATTATTTTTTTTTTGATATCTGCAAACAAAATCTTGAGATAAGAAGAATAAAGATAAAAAAAATAACAAGAATAATAGATAGCAAGAAAGGTGCAAAATATAAGATGAACACAATATATTGAGAACTAAAAGATAGTTTTGGATACGCAAACCTCAATCTTGAGCCAATGCTCTGATACCACTTATGATGGGAATTGTAGGTTTCATCAATTAACTCCCCAATAGCAAGAATACTATAATAAGTTGAATTAGAAGAAAACTAGAAATTACCAATTTAATCCACAAATTTGGATCGTTCAAAGATTGAAGTAAGAAGATAGATGCTACTTAACCCCTTTACCAACAAGGATAAAGATACTAAGATAGACTTTGAATTTCCTCTTATGCCACAAACAAGAAAGTTTGATAAATAAAAAGAAAACAAAGATTTAGATTTTGACACCACAAGCTAGAATAAAGCTTGATAAGTCACAAAGTTTATGCAAGAAATTAAAGACAAAATTCCTCACAATAAAACTCAAACAAAGTTATAATTCATATATCAAATTCATTCATTTTTCTTTCATTTGAACCTTCCTTGTTTTCTCTCACCATGTGTTTCCCATTTTGGTCAAGAGAATTGGAATTTTTAGGTTCACTCATCTCACCTTTTTCTTTACTCTCAAAGGTTTCCCTTCCCAAAGAATTTCCCAATGAAGAACCCATTTCTTCATATTGTTGCTTGATGCGCATTTGGTCTTCAAAAATCTGTTTTGGGGTTAATGGTCCAAGGTTAAACCTTTTTCCATCCATAATCAAAGTATACATATTTTTGAATCCATCATGATTAGCCCTTCTATCATATTGCCAAGGTCTCCCCAACAACATATGTCTGGCCAACATTGGTAACACATCACACAACACCTCATCCTTATATCTACCAATTTGAAAAGAAATTAGAACTCGCTTATTTACCTTTACAACTCCACTTTCATTAAGCCATTGCAACTTGTATGGTCTTGGGTGCTTGGTAGTAGGCAACTTCAATTTCTCCACTAGCAAAGTGCTTGCTACATTAGTACAACTTCCACTATCCACAATCATGTTGCACAACTTGTTAGAAATCAAACAATGAGTATGAAACAAATTTTCCCTTTGCTCCCTATGGACATCATGTTTATTTTGCAAACTCAATGTTCTTTGAACAATAAGATTATCTCCCTTAGCACATTCAACATCACTACAATCTTCTAAAGAAGGCATATCATCATCACTATCCCCCTCACTCTCCGATTCAATATCACCATCCCTTAGAATCACAGCTTTCTTATTTGGACATTCCCTAGCAATGTGCCCATGACCCAAACACTTAAAACATTTGATTCCCCTAGTTTGGGCTGGTTGATTCTCACCCTTTCCCTTATTAGCCAAGTCAATTTTAGGTTTAGTTTCTTCCACTTTTGACTTGTTAAAAGGTTTATTATCCTTTTTCCCCCAAGAAGTTTTCCAAGAAGAAGAAGAACCCACATTTGGTTTAGAATCATACCTCTTTCCTTTCAATTACCTTACCATGTTTAGTTTTAAAAGCTGTTTTCCATTCATCACCTTCTCTCATTCTAATTTGATGATAACCAGATTTCAAATCAATTTTTGAAAACAAATATGAACCATGCAATTCATCCAACATGTCATCTAGCCTAGGAATGGGATGTCTATACTTCACCGTGATTTTGTTGATGGCACGACAATCAACACACATCCTCCAAGTTCCATCTTTCTTAGGGACTAACAAGACGGGTACGGCACATGGACTCATGCTTTCACGAACATAACCCTTCTCCATAAGCTCACTCACTTGCTTTTGGATTTCCTTGGTCTCCTCCGGATTACATCTATATGCTGGTCTATTTGGAATGCTTGCTCCGGGTATGAAATCAATTTGGTGCTCAATGCCTCTTTTAGGTGGCAAACCATTTGGAATTTCTTCTGGGAATAAATCTTCATAAACCTGCAAAAGATCAACAACAACACTAGGCAAACCATTGGTTATTTCGTTAGAAATATGCAAAATCTCCTTGTTCATAAGTACAAGCATGTGTTGCCTCAAAAGCATAGCTTCCTTCACATCACTCATTTTTGCATAAACACTCATTTTTCTTTCATTTGAACCTTCCTTGTTTTCTCTCACCATGTGTTTCCCATTTTGGTCAAGAGAATTGGAATTTTTAGGTTCACTCATCTCACCTTTTTCTTTACTCTCAAAGGTTTCCCTTCCCAAAGAATTTCCCAATGAAGAACCCATTTCTTCATATTGTTGCTTGATGCGCATTTGGTCTTCAAAAATCTGTTTTGGGGTTAATGGTCCAAGGTTAAACCTTTTTCCATCCATAGTCAAAGTTAATATGAACCCTAAAAGGGATCAACAACGCCTGAATATGAAGAATTCAAGCTAATTAGCTTAATTTCCTATTCTGAAATTAATTAGCTTGATTGGATGAATTTTGATTTATTTTCCTATTTTGGAGTCAATAAGGAAGATTCAAGAAGATTCTAGAAGATGTGAGAAGATTCAAGAATATTCCAAGTCAAAGTCAACAAGTCAAAGTCAAAGTCAAATAGTCAACAAGTCAAAGTCAATGGTCAATGGTCAACATATGACATGGCATGTGACATGGCATGCTTTAATGCTTAGTTGTCATGAGTTGTCATTTTCCTTAGTTGTCATGAATTGTAATGAGTTGTCAATTTTGACTTTTCAAAGATGAGTTGTCATTAGTTGTCCTATTTTAAAGGAAATCTCCTTAATTAAGGATTTTCCTATATAGGTATCTTTGGGAATAAGGAATAGAACCTTTTCCTTTAAGGATTAGGTTGTTTACATGCCTATATAAGGGCTAACCCTATGACATACGAATTAAAGAAGATTGAAATATTAAAAGTAAGGTTTTTCCTTAAACTTTGTTCTTTTGAAACTTTGCAAGTTTACTTGAATTGTTTCACTTCTACCTTTCATTACAATTGCTAAGTTAGATTAAACTTAGAATTGTGTGATTGTTCATCTTATAATAGCTAAGTATCTTGCTTCAATTTAATAAGCAAGGGGTTTAGCTCCATCAACACAACTATCCTTGATGATCCTTGGGCTAATATTCAAAGTTGGATGCGCATTCTATTGAGAAGAAGAAAAGAATAGATAATTCAAGAAAATAAAAAGGATACGTAACCAAACCTTGAAGTTTGGCTCTGATACCAAACTGATACGAACCCTACCTATAAAAGAGATAGAACACGCATCCAACTTTGAATATTAGCCCAAGGATCATCAAGGATAGTTGTGTTGATGGAGCTAAACCCCTTGCTTATTAAATTGAAGCAAGATACTTAGCTATTATAAGATGAACAATCACACAATTCTAAGTTTAATCTAACCTAGCAATTGTAATGAAAGGTAGAAGTGAAACAATTCAAGTAAACTTGCAAAGTTTCAAAAGAACAAAGTTTAAGGAAAAACCTTACTTTTAATATTTCAATCTTCTTTAATTCGTATGTCATAGGGTTAGCCCTTATATAGGCATGTAAACAACCTAATCCTTAAAGGAAAAGGTTCTATTCCTTATTCCCAAAGATACCTATATAGGAAAATCCTTAATTAAGGAGATTTCCTTTAAAATAGGACAACTAATGACAACTCATCTTTGAAAAGTCAAAATTGACAACTCATTACAATTCATGACAACTAAGGAAAATGACAACTCATGACAACTAAGCATTAAAGCATGCCATGTCACATGCCATGTCATATGTTGACCATTGACCATTGACTTTGACTTGTTGACTATTTGACTTTGACTTGTTGACTTTGACTTGGAATATTCTTGAATCTTCTCACATCTTCTAGAATCTTCTTGAATCTTCCTTATTGACTCCAAAATAGGAAAATAAATCAAAATTCGTCCAATCAAGCTAATTAATTTCAGAATAGGAAATTAAGCTAATTAGCTTGAATTCTTCATATTCAGGCGTTGTTGATCCCTTTTAGGGTTCATATTAAAAGTATACATATTTTTGAATCCATCATGATTAGCCTTTCTATCATATTGCCAAGGTCTCCCCAACAACATATGTCTGGCCAACATTGGTAACACATCACACAACACCTCATCCTTATATCTACCAATTTGAAAAGAAATTAGAACTTGCTTATTTACCTTTACAACTCCACTTTCATTAAGCCATTGCAACTTGTATGGTCTTGGGTGCTTGGTAGTAGGCAACTTCAATTTCTCCACTAGCAAAGTGCTTGCTACATTAGTACAACTTCCACTATCCACAATCATGTTGCACAACTTGTTAGAAATCAAACAATGAGTATGAAACAAATTTTCCCTTTGCTCCCTATAGACATCATGTTTATTTTGCAAACTCAATGTTCTTTGAACAACAAGATTATCTCCCTTAGCACATTCAACATCACTACAATCTTCTAAAGAAGGCATATCATCATCACTATCCCCCTCACTCTCCGATTCAATATCACCATCCCTTAGAATCATAGCTTTCTTATTTGGACATTCCCTAGCAATGTGCCCATGACCCAAACACTTAAAACATTTGATTCCCCTAGTTTGGGCTGGTTGATTCTCACCCTTTCCCTTATTAGCCAAGTCAATTTTAGGTTTATTTTCTTCCATTTTTGACTTATTAAAAGGTTTATCATCCTTTTTCCCACAAGAAGTTTTCCAAGAAGAAGAAGAACCCACATTTGGTTTAGAATCATACCTCTTTCCTTTCAATTGCCTTTCCACTTTCATGGCCAAATTCACCATATCTTCAATCTCCACATAATGTTGCAAATCAACAACATCAGCAATGTTTTTGTTTAGCCCTCTCAAAAACCATGCCATGGTAGCTTCACGATCTTCTACCACATTTGCTCTAATCATAGCCTTCTCCATTTCTTTGTGATACTCCTCCACATTCATGGATCCTTGAATTAGAGTTTGTAATCTTTGATGAAGCTCTCTATAGTAGTGGCTTGGAACAAACCTCTTTCTCATGATTTGCTTCATTTCCCTCCAAGACTCCACGGGTCTTTCTCTATATCTACGTCTTTCCTTGCAAAATTGATCCCACCAAACAATTGCATAATCACTAAACTCAACAGCGGCAAGTTTGACCTTTTTCTCCTCTGAATAATTGTGACATTCGAAGATGAGTTCCACTTTCCTCTCCCATTCATGGTACACATCTGGATCATTTCTTCCTTGGAATGAAGGAATCTTCATTTTGATGCTTCCAAGGTTGCGATCAACATCATCTTTAGGACGTCCTCTCCAAGCTTGTCTCCTAGGATTGATTTGTTGTCCCACCAAGGTGACTTGATCATCATCCAATTCATCCTCTCCTTCATAGTCCTCTTGGTCAATTGGTGGACGTCTCCTTTCTTTAGGCTCTCCTTGTAATTGGTTAAGGATGCCATCATGCCTCTCCAAATTCTCATTGACTCCCGCCATCATGTTAAACATTCTTTCGAATTGTTGTTGCATAGCTTGAATCACATGATCATTTGTAGAAGAAGAACTTGTGTCTTTTGACATGATTATAAAACCTAAAATTTTAACAAAAGAAAATAAAAAAAAAACAATCTCACAACACTCCCTCACGTGTTTCACTCAAAATTGATGTATACCACTCGTGTTTACACTCAATTTTGGCTTTTTCTCTAATGATCTCACACTCTTGCCTTTTACCTCTCAAATTTGCCTTTTGATTTCTTAAATTAACTAAGTTTCTCAATCAAACAAAATTCAAGAATGTAGTAATCAATGATAAAAAATAAGGTAGGCTAACAAGAAAATAATAAGGTAGGCTTAAAGAAAAGAACAATTTGTAACAAATAGGCTAATAGAAATGAAAAAAAAAACAAAGATAGATTATCAAGAACACAAAGAGACAGAATTATAAAGATAGATCTCAATGGAATATGAAGAGTCAATTTTTTTTTTTAATGTAAACTGAGATCTAACATAGGAATATCAAAGATAACATATACTTTTTTTTTTTGGACGAATTTTATTTATTTATTTATTTTTGATATCTGCAAACAAAATCTTGAGATAAGAAGAATAAAGATAAAAAAAATAACAAGAATAATAGATAGCAAGAAAGGTGCAAAATATAAGATGAACACAATATATTGAGAACTAAAAGATAGTTTTGGATATGCAAACCTCAATCTTGAGCCAATGCTCTGATACCACTTATGATGGGAATTGTAGGTTTCATCAATTAACTCCCCAATAGCAAGAATACTATGATAAGTTGAATTGAAAGAAAACTAGAAATTACTAATTTAATCCACAAATTCGGATCGTTCAAAGATTGAAGTAAGAAGATAGATGCTACTTAACCCCTTTACCAACAAGGATAAAGATACTAAGATAGACTTTGAATTTCCTCTTATGCCACAAACAAGAAAGTTTGATAAATAACAAGAAAACAAAGATTTAGATTTTGACACCACAAGCTAGAATAAAGCTTGATAAGTCACAAAGTTTATGCAAGAAATTAAAGACAAAATTCCTCACAATAAAACTCAAACAAAGTTATAATTCATATATCAAATTCATTCATGCTACAAAAGAAAGAAAAGGACTTGTTTATATAGAGTACAAGTCCATGCTCACACTACTAAAATAGACTCACACACATAGGATTACTTTTACTCTTAAATGGCCTTAATAACCATTACCCACATTAATAGCCATTACTTGGTATTGATTACCCCATTAACTTTAGTAACCACTACCCATAATAATAGCCATTACTTGGTATTAATTACCCTATTAACTTGTATATGGTGGCTACATGTAACCCTAATTGTTATTAACACAAAAACAAGTTAAATATTATTCCTTGGGCCTCCATGGATGCCTTATTGGGCTGAAATTCTTAGGCTTTCCAAATGTCCTTAATTAAACCCAATATGGCTTCTTGAAGCTTCTTGGACTTGGACCTTGTGATTGGGCCTTCTTGTACCATTAATGGACCTTGGATCTCTTTAGGCTTTGAATTTGGATTCACATCAAATATAGTTGAGATAAATGATAGCACAATTGGTGCACGTTTGCGCATGTTTGAACGCAAAACGTGAACTCGTGCATATTAGTGCACAAATGACTTCGAACATGTTATCCAATGTTCCAATTGCATATTTACAATAAGAATTACATATGATAGCATTCTAAATAATTCAATATGTTGACAAATTTGAAAGCGCAATGAGTGCACGATTGTACGTGTTTGAACGAAAAACGTCAACTCGTGCACATTTGTGCACAAATGGTTTTAGACATGTTATCCAATTTCCCAATTGCACATTTACAGTAATTTTTACATATCATATAGCATTCTAATCTCATTAATATAGTTGACATAATTGCAACCACAATTTGTGCACGTTTGCGCATGTTTGAACGCAAAATGTGAACTCGTGCATATTTGTGAACAAATCATTTTAAACATGTTATCCAATGTTCCAAATTCATATTTACAATACTCAACACATGTTATTACCTTCTAAACTCTTTAATATAGTTGACAAATTCGTTTGCGCAGTTTGTGCACGTTTGTACATGTTTGAACGCAAAACATGAGCTCGTGCAAATTTGTGCACGAATGGTTTTAAACTTGTTATCCAATTTTCCAATTGCACATTTACAATAGTTTGCGTGCATTATAGCAATCTAATCTCATTAATATAGTTGACATGATTGAAAGCACAATTTGTGCACATTTGCGCATGTTCGAATGCAAAACGTGAACTCGTGTAAATTTGTGCACAGATGATTTGGAACATGTTATCCAATGTTTCAATTGCATGTCTATAGCTCCTATGGCATATTATAGCCTGCTAAACTCATCAATATATTTGAGATGATTGACAGAACAATTGGTGCACTTTTGCGCACGTTTGAATCTGTGCACGTTTAGTACATGTTTTAACGAAAAGCACGAACTCGTGCAAATTTGTGCACAAACGGTTTTAAACATGGTATCCAATGTTCCAATTTTACATTTACAATACTTAGTGCGTATTGTAGCATTCTGATCTCATTAATATTGTTGACATAATTGAAAGCACAATTTGCGCATGTTCGAACGCAAAACGCGAGCTCGTGTAAATTTGTGCACAAATGATTTGGAACATGTTATCCAATGTTTCAATTGCATGTTTACAACTCTTATGGCATATTATATAGCCTTCTAAACTCATTAACATATTTGAGACAATTGATATAACAATTGGCGCACGTTCGCGCATGTTTGAATGTGTGCACGTTTGTGCATGTTTGAACGCAAAACATGAACTCGTGCAAATTTGTTCACAAATGGTTTTAAATTTGTTAACCAACTTCCCAATTGCACATTTATAGTGATTCGTATGCACTGTAGCATTATAATCTCATTGATATAGTTCATATAATTGAAAGTACAATCTGTGCACGTTTGCGCATGTTTGAACGCAAAACGTGAACTCATGCATATTTGTGCACAAATGATTTTAAACATGGTATCCAATGTTCAAATGCATATTCATAATACTTAGCCCATGTTATTGCATTCTGAACACTTTAATATAGTTGTGAAAATTGAAAGCACAATTTGCGCACGTTTGTAAATGTTTGAACGAAAAATGCGAACTCGCGCAAATTTGTGCACAAACGGTTTTAAACATGTTATCCAGTGTTCCAATTTCACATTCACAATACTTGGTATGTATTATATCATTCTAATCTCATTAACATAGTTGACATGATTGAAAGGCACAATTCGTGCACTTTTGAGCACGTTTGAACATAAAACATGAACTCGTGTGAATTTGTGCACAAATGATTTGGAACATGTTATCCATCATTTCAATTTGATATTTACAACTCTTATTACATACTATAGCCATCTGAACTCATTAATATAGTTGAGATAAATGATAGCACAATTGGTGCACGTTTGCGCATGTTTGAACGCAAAACGTGAACTCGTGCATATTAGTGCACAAATGACTTCGAACATGTTATCCAATGTTCCAATTGCATATTAACAATAAGAATTACATATGATAGCATTCTAAATAATTCAATATGGTTGACAAATTTGAAAGCGCAATGCGTGCACGTTTGTACGTGTTTGAACGAAAAACGTCAACTCGTGCATATTTGTGCACAAATGGTTTTAGACATGTTATCCAATTTCCCAATTGCACATTTGCAGTAATTTTTACATATCATATAGCATTCTAATTTCATTAATATAGTTGACATAATTGCAACCACAATTTGTGCACGTTTGCGCATGTTTGAACGCAAAACGTGAACTCGTGCATATTTGTGAACAAATCATTTTAAACATGTTATCCAATGTTCCAAATTCATATTTTCAATACTCAACACATGTTATTACCTTCTAAACTCTTTAATATAGTTGACAAATTCGTTTGCGCAGTTTGTGCACGTTTGTACATGTTTGAACGAAAAACATGAGCTCGTGCAAATTTGTGCACGAATGGTTTTAAACTTGTTATCCAATTTTCCAATTGCACATTTACAGTAGTTTGCGTGCATTATAGCAATCTAATCTCATTAATATAGTTGACATGATTGAAAGCACAATTTGTGCACATTTGCGCATGTTCGAACGCAAAACGTGAACTCGTGTAAATTTGTGCACAGATGATTTGGAACCTGTTATCCAATGTTTCAATTGCATGTCTATAGCTCCTATGGCATATTATAGCCTGCTAAACTCATCAATATATTTGAGATGATTGACAGAACAATTGGTGCACTTTTGCGCACGTTTGAATCTGTGCACGTTTAGTACATGTTTTAACGAAAAGCACGAACTCGTGCAAATTTGTGCACAAACGGTTTTAAACATGGTATCCAATGTTCCAATTTTACATTTACAATACTTAGTGCGTATTGTAGCATTCTGATCTCATTAATATTGTTGACATAATTGAAAGCACAATTTGCGCATGTTCGAACGCAAAACGTGAGCTCGTGTAAATTTGTGCACAAATGATTTGGAACATGTTATCCAATGTTTCAATTGCATGTTTACAACTCTTATGGCATATTATATAGCCTTCTAAACTCATTAACATATTTGAGACAATTGATATAACAATTGGCGCACGTTCGCGCATGTTTGAATGCGTGCACGTTTGTGCATGTTTGAACGCAAAACATGAACTCGTGCAAATTTGTGCACAAATGGTTTTAAATTTGTTAACCAACTTCCCAATTGCACATTTACAGTAATTCGTATGCACTGTAGCATTATAATCTCATTGATATAGTTCATATAATTGAAAGTACAATCTGTGCACGTTTGCGCATGTTTGAACGCAAAACGTGAACTCGTGCATATTTGTGCACAAATGATTTTAAACATGGTATCCAATGTTCAAATGCATATTCACAATACTTAGCCCATGTTATTGCATTCTGAACACTTTAATATAGTTGTGAAAATTGAAAGCACAATTTGCGTACGTTTGTAAATGTTTGAACAAAAAATGCGAACTCGCGCAAATTTGTGCACAAACGGTTTTAAACATGTTATCCAGTGTTCCAATTTCACATTCACAATACTTGGTATGTATTATATCATTCTAATCTCATTAACATAGTTGACATGATTGAAAGGCACAATTCGTGCACTTTTGAGCACGTTTGAACACAAAACGTGAACTCGTGTGAATTTGTGCACAAATGATTTGGAACATGTTATCCATCGTTTCAATTTGATATTTACAACTCTTATTACATACTATAGCCATCTGAACTCATTAATATAGTTGAGATAAATGATAGCACAATTGGTGCACGTTTACGCATGTTTGAACGCAAAACGTGAACTCGTGCATATTAGTGCACAAATGACTTCGAACATGTTATCCAATGTTCCAATTGCATATTAACAATAAGAATTACATATGATAGCATTCTAAATAATTCAATATGGTTGACAAATTTGAAAGCGCAATGCGTGCACGTTTGTACGTGTTTGAACCAAAAACATCAACTCGTGCATATTTGTGCACAAATGGTTTTAGACATGTTATCCAATTTCCCAATTGCACATTTGCAGTAATTTTTACATATCATATAGCATTCTAATCTCATTAATATAGTTGACATAATTGCAACCACAATTTGTGCACGTTTGCGCATGTTTGAACGCAAAACGTGAACTCGTGCATATTTGTGAACAAATCATTTTAAACATGTTATCCAATGTTCCAAATTCATATTTTCAATACTCAACACATGTTATTACCTTCTAAACTCTTTAATATAGTTGACAAATTCGTTTGCGCAGTTTGTGCACGTTTGTACATGTTTGAACGAAAAACATGAGCTCGTGCAAATTTGTGCACGAATGGTTTTAAACTTGTTATCCAATTTTCCAATTGCACATTTACAGTAGTTTGCGTGCATTATAGCAATCTAATCTCATTAATGTAGTTGACATGATTGAAAGCACAATTTGTGCACATTTGCGCATGTTCGAACGCAAAACGTGAACTCGTGTAAATTTGTGCACAGATGATTTGGAACATGTTATCCAATGTTTCAATTGCATGTCTATAGCTCCTATGGCATATTATAGCCTGCTAAACTCATCAATATATTTGAGATGATTGACAGAACAATTGGTGCACTTTTGCGCACGTTTGAATCTGTGCACGTTTAGTACATGTTTTAACGAAAAGCACGAACTCGTGCAAATTTGTGCACAAACGGTTTTAAACATGGTATCCAATGTTCCAATTTCACATTTACAATACTTAGTGCATATTGTAGCATTCTGATCTCATTAATATTGTTGACATAATTGAAAGCACAATTTGCGCATGTTCGAACGCAAAACGTGAGCTCGTGTAAATTTGTGCACAAATGATTTGGAACATGTTATCCAATGTTTCAATTGCATGTTTACAACTCTTATGGCATATTATATAGCCTTCTAAACTCATTAACATATTTGAGACAATTGATATAACAATTGGCGCACGTTCGCGCATGTTTGAATGCGTGCACGTTTGTGCATGTTTGAACGCAAAACATGAACTCGTGCAAATTTATGCACAAATGGTTTTAAATTTGTTAACCAACTTCCCAATTGCACATTTAC
Organism: Mallotus nudiflorus; assembly: GCA_947683625.1. Taxonomy (NCBI): domain Eukaryota; kingdom Viridiplantae; phylum Streptophyta; class Magnoliopsida; order Malpighiales; family Euphorbiaceae; genus Mallotus; species Mallotus nudiflorus. The sequence continues at coordinate 59,483 of CANTUR010001049.1, forward strand.
AGTAATTCATATGCACTGTAGCATTATAATCTCATTGATATAGTTCATATAATTGAAAGTACAATCTGTGCACGTTTGCGCATGTTTGAACGCAAAACGTGAACTCGTGCATATTTGTGCACAAATGATTTTGAACATGGTATCCAATGTTCAAATGCATATTCACAATACTTAGCCCATGTTATTGCATTCTGAACACTTTAATATAGTTGTGAAAATTGAAAGCACAATTTGCGTACGTTTGTAAATGTTTGAACGAAAAATGCGAACTCGCGCAAATTTGTGCACAAACGGTTTTAAACATGTTATCCAGTGTTCCAATTTCACATTCACAATACTTGGTATGTATTATATCATTCTAATCTCATTAACATAGTTGACATGATTGAAAGGCACAATTCGTGCACTTTTGAGCACGTTTGAACACAAAACGTGAACTCGTGTGAATTTGTGCACAAATGATTTGGAACATGTTATCCATCGTTTCAATTTGATATTTACAACTCTTATTACATACTATAGCCATCTGAACTCATTAATATAGTTGAGATAAATGATAGCACAATTGGTGCACGTTTGCGCATGTTTGAACGCAAAACGTGAACTCGTGCATATTAGTGCACAAATGACTTCGAACATGTTATCCAATGTTCCAATTGCATATTAACAATAAGAATTACATATGATAGCATTCTAAATAATTCAATATGGTTGACAAATTTGAAAGCGCAATGCGTGCACGTTTGTACGTGTTTGAACGAAAAACGTCAACTCGTGCATATTTGTGCACAAATGGTTTTAGACATGTTATCCAATTTCCCAATTGCACATTTGCAGTAATTTTTACATATCATATAGCATTCTAATCTCATTAATATAGTTGACATAATTGCAACCACAATTTGTGCACGTTTGCGCATGTTTGAACGCAAAACGTGAACTCGTGCATATTTGTGAACAAATCATTTTAAACATGTTATCCAATGTTCCAAATTCATATTTTCAATACTCAACACATGTTATTACCTTCTAAACTCTTTAATATAGTTGACAAATTCGTTTGCGCAGTTTGTGCACGTTTGTACATGTTTGAACGAAAAACATGAGCTCGTGCAAATTTGTGCACGAATGGTTTTAAACTTGTTATCCAATTTTCCAATTGCACATTTACAGTAGTTTGCGTGCATTATAGCAATCTAATCTCATTAATATAGTTGACATGATTGAAAGCACAATTTGTGCACATTTGCGCATGTTCGAACGAAAAACGTGAACTCGTGTAAATTTGTGCACAGATGATTTGGAACATGTTATCCAATGTTTCAATTGCATGTCTATAGCTCCTATGGCATATTATAGCCTGCTAAACTCATCAATATATTTGAGATGATTGACAGAACAATTGGTGCACTTTTGCGCACGTTTGAATCTGTGCACGTTTAGTACATGTTTTAACGAAAAGCACGAACTCGTGCAAATTTGTGCACAAACGGTTTTAAACATGGTATCCAATGTTCCAATTTTACATTTACAATACTTAGTGCGTATTGTAGCATTCTGATCTCATTAATATTGTTGACATAATTGAAAGCACAATTTGCGCATGTTCGAACGCAAAACGTGAGCTCGTGTAAATTTGTGCACAAATGATTTGGAACATGTTATCCAATGTTTCAATTGCATGTTTACAACTCTTATGGCATATTATATAGCCTTCTAAACTCATTAACATATTTGAGACAATTGATATAACAATTGGCGCACGTTCGCGCATGTTTGAATGCGTGCACGTTTGTGCATGTTTGAACCCAAAACATGAACTCGTGCAAATTTGTGCACAAATGGTTTTAAATTTGTTAACCAACTTCCCAATTGCACATTTACAGTAATTCGTATGCACTGTAGCATTATAATCTCATTGATATAGTTCATATAATTGAAAGTACAATCTGTGCACGTTTGCGCATGTTTGAACGCAAAACGTGAACTCGTGCATATTTGTGCACAAATGATTTTAAACATGGTATCCAATGTTCAAATGCATATTCACAATACTTAGCCCATGTTATTGCATTCTGAACACTTTAATATAGTTGTGAAAATTGAAAGCACAATTTGCGTACGTTTGTAAATGTTTGAACGAAAAATGCGAACTCGCGCAAATTTGTGCACAAACGGTTTTAAACATGTTATCCAGTGTTCCAATTTCACATTCACAATACTTGGTATGTATTATATCATTCTAATCTCATTAACATAGTTGACATGATTGAAAGGCACAATTCGTGCACTTTTGAGCACGTTTGAACACAAAACGTGAACTCGTGTGAATTTGTGCACAAATGATTTGGAACATGTTATCCATCGTTTCAATTTGATATTTACAACTCTTATTACATACTATAGCCATCTGAACTCATTAATATAGTTGAGATAAATGATAGCACAATTGGTGCACGTTTGCGCATGTTTGAACGCAAAACGTGAACTCGTGCATATTAGTGCACAAATGACTTCGAACATGTTATCCAATGTTCCAATTGCATATTAACAATAAGAATTACATATGATAGCATTCTAAATAATTCAATATGGTTGACAAATTTGAAAGCGCAATGCGTGCACGTTTGTACGTGTTTGAACGAAAAACGTCAACTCGTGCATATTTGTGCACAAATGGTTTTAGACATGTTATCCAATTTCCCAATTGCACATTTGCAGTAATTTTTACATATCATATAGCATTCTAATCTCATTAATATAGTTGACATAATTGCAACCACAATTTGTGCACGTTTGCGCATGTTTGAACGCAAAACGTGAACTCGTGCATATTTGTGAACAAATCATTTTAAACATGTTATCCAATGTTCCAAATTCATATTTTCAATACTCAACACATGTTATTACCTTCTAAACTCTTTAATATAGTTGACAAATTCGTTTGCGCAGTTTGTGCACGTTTGTACATGTTTGAACGAAAAACATGAGCTCGTGCAAATTTGTGCACGAATGGTTTTAAACTTGTTATCCAATTTTCCAATTGCACATTTATAGTAGTTTGCGTGCATTATAGCAATCTAATCTCATTAATATAGTTGACATGATTGAAAGCACAATTTGTGCACATTTGCGCATGTTCGAACGCAAAACGTGAACTCGTGTAAATTTGTGCACAGATGATTTGGAACATGTTATCCAATGTTTCAATTGCATGTAGCCTGCTAAACTCATCAATATATTTGAGATGATTGACAGAACAATTGGTGCACTTTTGCGCACGTTTGAATCTGTGCACGTTTAGTACATGTTTTAACGAAAAGCACGAACTCGTGCAAATTTGTGCACAAACGGTTTTAAACATGGTATCCAATGTTCCAATTTCACATTTACAATACTTAGTGCGTATTGTAGCATTCTGATCTCATTAATATTGTTGACATAATTGAAAGCACAATTTGCGCATGTTCGAACGCCAAACGTGAGCTCGTGTAAATTTGTGCACAAATGATTTGGAACATGTTATCCAATGTTTCAATTGCATGTTTACAACTCTTATGGCATATTATATAGCCTTCTAAACTCATTAACATATTTGAGACAATTGATATAACAATTGGCGCACGTTCGCGCATGTTTGAATGCGTGCACGTTTGTGCATGTTTGAACGCAAAACATGAACTCGTGCAAATTTGTGCACAAATGGTTTTAAATTTGTTAACCAACTTCCCAATTGCACATTTACAGTAATTCGTATGCACTGTAGCATTATAATCTCATTGATATAGTTCATATAATTGAAAGTACAATCTGTGCACGTTTGCGCATGTTTGAACGCAAAACGTGAACTCGTGCATATTTGTGCACAAATGATTTTAAACATGGTATCCAATGTTCAAATGCATATTCACAATACTTAGCCCATGTTATTGCATTCTGAACACTTTAATATAGTTGTGAAAATTGAAAGCACAATTTGCGTACGTTTGTAAATGTTTGAACGAAAAATGCGAACTCGCGCAAATTTGTGCACAAACGGTTTTAAACATGTTATCCAGTGTTCCAATTTCACATTCACAATACTTGGTATGTATTATATCATTCTAATCTCATTAACATAGTTGACATGATTGAAAGGCACAATTCGTGCACTTTTGAGCACGTTTGAACACAAAACGTGAACTCGTGTGAATTTGTGCACAAATGATTTGGAACATGTTATCCATCGTTTCAATTTGATATTTACAACTCTTATTACATACTATAGCCATCTGAACTCATTAATATAGTTGAGATAAATGATAGCACAATTGGTGCACGTTTGCGCATGTTTGAACGCAAAACGTGAACTCGTGCATATTAGTGCACAAATGACTTCGAACATGTTATCCAATGTTCCAATTGCATATTAACAATAAGAATTACATATGATAGCATTCTAAATAATTCAATATGGTTGACAAATTTGAAAGCGCAATGCGTGCACGTTTGTACGTGTTTGAACCAAAAACATCAACTCGTGCATATTTGTGCACAAATGGTTTTAGACATGTTATCCAATTTCCCAATTGCACATTTGCAGTAATTTTTACATATCATATAGCATTCTAATCTCATTAATATAGTTGACATAATTGCAACCACAATTTGTGCACGTTTGCGCATGTTTGAACGCAAAACGTGAACTCGTGCATATTTGTGAACAAATCATTTTAAACATGTTATCCAATGTTCCAAATTCATATTTTCAATACTCAACACATGTTATTACCTTCTAAACTCTTTAATATAGTTGACAAATTCGTTTGCGCAGTTTGTGCACGTTTGTACATGTTTGAACGAAAAACATGAGCTCGTGCAAATTTGTGCACGAATGGTTTTAAACTTGTTATCCAATTTTCCAATTGCACATTTATAGTAGTTTGCGTGCATTATAGCAATCTAATCTCATTAATATAGTTGACATGATTGAAAGCACAATTTGTGCACATTTGCGCATGTTCGAACGCAAAACGTGAACTCGTGTAAATTTGTGCACAGATGATTTGGAACATGTTATCCAATGTTTCAATTGCATGTCTATAGCTCCTATGGCATATTATAGCCTGCTAAACTCATCAATATATTTGAGATGATTGACAGAACAATTGGTGCACTTTTGCGCACGTTTGAATCTGTGCACGTTTAGTACATGTTTTAACGAAAAGCACGAACTCGTGCAAATTTGTGCACAAACGGTTTTAAACATGGTATCCAATGTTCCAATTTCACATTTACAATACTTAGTGCGTATTGTAGCATTCTGATCTCATTAATATTGTTGACATAATTGAAAGCACAATTTGCGCATGTTCGAACGCAAAACGTGAGCTCGTGTAAATTTGTGCACAAATGATTTGGAACATGTTATCCAATGTTTCAATTGCATGTTTACAACTCTTATGGCATATTATATAGCCTTCTAAACTCATTAACATATTTGAGACAATTGATATAACAATTGGCGCACGTTCGCGCATGTTTGAATGCGTGCACGTTTGTGCATGTTTGAACGCAAAACATGAACTCGTGCAAATTTGTGCACAAATGGTTTTAAATTTGTTAACCAACTTCCCAATTGCACATTTACAGTAATTCGTATGCACTGTAGCATTATAATCTCATTGATATAGTTCATATAATTGAAAGTACAATCTGTGCACGTTTGCGCATGTTTGAACGCAAAACGTGAACTCGTGCATATTTGTGCACAAATGATTTTAAACATGGTATCCAATGTTCAAATGCATATTCACAATACTTAGCCCATGTTATTGCATTCTGAACACTTTAATATAGTTGTGAAAATTGAAAGCACAATTTGCGTACGTTTGTAAATGTTTGAACGAAAAATGCGAACTCGCGCAAATTTGTGCACAAACGGTTTTAAACATGTTATCCAGTGTTCCAATTTCACATTCACAATACTTGGTATGTATTATATCATTCTAATCTCATTAACATAGTTGACATGATTGAAAGGCACAATTCGTGCACTTTTGAGCACGTTTGAACACAAAACGTGAACTCGTGTGAATTTGTGCACAAATGATTTGGAACATGTTATCCATCGTTTCAATTTGATATTTACAACTCTTATTACATACTATAGCCATCTGAACTCATTAATATAGTTGAGATAAATGATAGCACAATTGGTGCACGTTTGCGCATGTTTGAACGCAAAACGTGAACTCGTGCATATTAGTGCACAAATGACTTCGAACATGTTATCCAATGTTCCAATTGCATATTAACAATAAGAATTACATATGATAGCATTCTAAATAATTCAATATGGTTGACAAATTTGAAAGCGCAATGCGTGCACGTTTGTACGTGTTTGAACGAAAAACGTCAACTCGTGCATATTTGTGCACAAATGGTTTTAGACATGTTATCCAATTTCCCAATTGCACATTTGCAGTAATTTTTACATATCATATAGCATTCTAATCTCATTAATATAGTTGACATAATTGCAACCACAATTTGTGCACGTTTGCGCATGTTTGAACGCAAAACGTGAACTCGTGCATATTTGTGAACAAATCATTTTAAACATGTTATCCAATGTTCCAAATTCATATTTTCAATACTCAACACATGTTATTACCTTCTAAACTCTTTAATATAGTTGACAAATTCGTTTGCGCAGTTTGTGCACGTTTGTACATGTTTGAACGAAAAACATGAGCTCGTGCAAATTTGTGCACGAATGGTTTTAAACTTGTTATCCAATTTTCCAATTGCACATTTACAGTAGTTTGCGTGCATTATAGCAATCTAATCTCATTAATATAGTTGACATGATTGAAAGCACAATTTGTGCACATTTGCGCATGTTCGAACGCAAAACGTGAACTCGTGTAAATTTGTGCACAGATGATTTGGAACATGTTATCCAATGTTTCAATTGCATGTCTATAGCTCCTATGGCATATTATAGCCTGCTAAACTCATCAATATATTTGAGATGATTGACAGAACAATTGGTGCACTTTTGCGCACGTTTGAATCTGTGCACGTTTAGTACATGTTTTAACGAAAAGCACGAACTCGTGCAAATTTGTGCACAAACGGTTTTAAACATGGTATCCAATGTTCCAATTTCACATTTACAATACTTAGTGCGTATTGTAGCATTCTGATCTCATTAATATTGTTGACATAATTGAAAGCACAATTTGCGCATGTTCGAACGCAAAACGTGAGCTCGTGTAAATTTGTGCACAAATGATTTGGAACATGTTATCCAATGTTTCAATTGCATGTTTACAACTCTTATGGCATATTATATAGCCTTCTAAACTCATTAACATATTTGAGACAATTGATATAACAATTGGCGCACGTTCGCGCATGTTTGAATGCGTGCACGTTTGTGCATGTTTGAACGCAAAACATGAACTCGTGCAAATTTGTGCACAAATGGTTTTAAATTTGTTAACCAACTTCCCAATTGCACATTTACAGTAATTCGTATGCACTGTAGCATTATAATCTCATTGATATAGTTCATATAATTGAAAGTACAATCTGTGCACGTTTGCGCATGTTTGAACGCAAAACGTGAACTCGTGCATATTTGTGCACAAATGATTTTAAACATGGTATCCAATGTTCAAATGCATATTCACAATACTTAGCCCATGTTATTGCATTCTGAACACTTTAATATAGTTGTGAAAATTGAAAGCACAATTTGCGCACGTTTGTAAATGTTTGAACGAAAAATGCGAACTCGCGCAAATTTGTGCACAAACGGTTTTAAACATGTTATCCAGTGTTCCAATTTCACATTCACAATACTTGGTATGTATTATATCATTCTAATCTCATTAACATAGTTGACATGATTGAAAGGCACAATTCGTGCACTTTTGAGCACGTTTGAACACAAAACGTGAACTCGTGTGAATTTGTGCACAAATGATTTGGAACATGTTATCCATCATTTCAATTTGATATTTACAACTCTTATTACATACTATAGCCATCTGAACTCATTAATATAGTTGAGATAAATGATAGCACAATTGGTGCACGTTTGCGCATGTTTGAACGCAAAACATGAACTCGTGCATATTAGTGCACAAATGACTTCGAACATGTTATCCAATGTTCCAATTGCATATTAACAATAAGAATTACATATGATAGCATTCTAAATAATTCAATATGGTTGACAAATTTGAAAGCGCAATGCGTGCACGTTTGTACGTGTTTGAACGAAAAAACGTCAACTCGTGCATATTTGTGCACAAATGGTTTTAGACATGTTATCCAATTTCCCAATTGCACATTTGGCAGTAATTTTTACATATCATATAGCATTCTAATCTCATTAATATAGTTGACATAATTGCAACCACAATTTGTGCACGTTTGCGCATGTTTGAACGCAAAACGTGAACTCGTGCATATTTGTGAACAAATCATTTTAAACATGTTATCCAATGTTCCAAATTCATATTTTCAATACTCAACACATGTTATTACCTTCTAAACTCTTTAATATAGTTGACAAATTCGTTTGCGCAGTTTGTGCACGTTTGTACATGTTTGAACGAAAAACATGAGCTCGTGCAAATTTGTGCACGAATGGTTTTAAACTTGTTATCCAATTTTCCAATTGCACATTTACAGTAGTTTGCGTGCATTATAGCAATCTAATCTCATTAATATAGTTGACATGATTGAAAGCACAATTTGTGCACATTTGCGCATGTTCGAACGCAAAACGTGAACTCGTGTAAATTTGTGCACAGATGATTTGGAACATGTTATCCAATGTTTCAATTGCATGTCTATAGCTCCTATGGCATATTATAGCCTGCTAAACTCATCAATATATTTGAGATGATTGACAGAACAATTGGTGCACTTTTGCGCACGTTTGAATCTGTGCACGTTTAGTACATGTTTTAACGAAAAGCACGAACTCGTGCAAATTTGTGCACAAACGGTTTTAAACATGGTATCCAATGTTCCAATTTCACATTTACAATACTTAGTGCGTATTGTAGCATTCTGATCTCATTAATATTGTTGACATAATTGAAAGCACAATTTGCGCATGTTCGAACGCAAAACGTGAGCTCGTGTAAATTTGTGCACAAATGATTTGGAACATGTTATCCAATGTTTCAATTGCATGTTTACAACTCTTATGGCATATTATATAGCCTTCTAAACTCATTAACATATTTGAGACAATTGATATAACAATTGGCGCACGTTCGCGCATGTTTGAATGCGTGCACGTTTGTGCATGTTTGAACGCAAAACATGAACTCGTGCAAATTTGTGCACAAATGGTTTTAAATTTGTTAACCAACTTCCCAATTGCACATTTACAGTAATTCGTATGCACTGTAGCATTATAATCTCATTGATATAGTTCATATAATTGAAAGTACAATCTGTGCACGTTTGCGCATGTTTGAACGCAAAACGTGAACTCGTGCATATTTGTGCACAAATGATTTTAAACATGGTATCCAATGTTCAAATGCATATTCACAATACTTAGCCCATGTTATTGCATTCTGAACACTTTAATATAGTTGTGAAAATTGAAAGCACAATTTGCGCACGTTTGTAAATGTTTGAACGAAAAATGCGAACTCGCGCAAATTTGTGCACAAACGGTTTTAAACATGTTATCCAGTGTTCCAATTTCACATTCACAATACTTGGTATGTATTATATCATTCTAATCTCATTAACATAGTTGACATGATTGAAAGGCACAATTCGTGCACTTTTGAGCACGTTTGAACACAAAACGTGAACTCGTGTGAATTTGTGCACAAATGATTTGGAACATGTTATCCATCGTTTCAATTTGATATTTACAACTCTTATTACATACTATAGCCATCTGAACTCATTAATATAGTTGAGATAAATGATAGCACAATTGGTGCACGTTTGCGCATATTTGAACGTAAAACGTGAACTCGTGCATATTAGTGCACAAATGACTTCGAACATGTTATCCAATGTTCCAATTGCATATTAACAATAAGAATTACGTATGATAGCATTCTAAATAATTCAATATGGTTGACAAATTTGAAAGCGCAATGCGTGCACGTTTGTACGTGTTTGAACGAAAAATGTCAACTCGTGCATATTTGTGCACAAATGGTTTTAGACATGTTATCCAATTTCCCAATTGCAAATTTGCAGTAATTTTTACATATCATATAGCATTCTAATCTCATTAATATAGTTGACATAATTGCAACCACAATTTGTGCACGTTTGCGCATGTTTGAATGCAAAACGTGAACTCGTGCATATTTGTGAACAAATCATTTTAAACATGTTATCCAATGTTCCAAATTCATATTTTCAATACTCAACACATGTTATTACCTTCTAAACTCTTTAATATAGTTGACAAATTCGTTTGCGCAGTTTGTGCACGTTTGTACATGTTTGAACGACAAACATGAGCTCGTGCAAATTTGTGCACGAATGGTTTTAAACTTGTTATCCAATTTTCCAATTGCACATTTACAGTAGTTTGCGTGCATTATAGCAATCTAATCTCATTAATATAGTTGACATGATTGAAAGCACAATTTGTGCACATTTGCGCATGTTCGAACGCAAAACGTGAACTCGTGTAAATTTGTGCGCAGATGATTTGGAACATGTTATCCAATGTTTCAATTGCATGTCTATAGCTCCTATGGCATATTATAGCCTGCTAAACTCATCAATATATTTGAGATGATTGACAGAACAATTGGTGCACTTTTGCGCACGTTTGAATCTGTGCACGTTTAGTACATGTTTTAACGAAAAGCACGAACTCGTGCAAATTTGTGCACAAACGGTTTTAAACATGGTATCCAATGTTCCAATTTCACATTTACAATACTTAGTGCGTATTGTAGCATTCTGATCTCATTAATATTGTTGACATAATTGAAAGCACAATTTGCGCATGTTCGAACGCAAAACGTGAGCACGTGTAAATTTGTGCACAAATGATTTGGAACATGTTATCCAATGTTTCAATTGCATGTTTACAACTCTTATGGCATATTATATAGCCTTCTAAACTCATTAACATATTTGAGACAATTGATATAACAATTGGCGCACGTTCGCGCATGTTTGAATGCGTGCACGTTTGTGCATGTTTGAACGCAAAACATGAACTCGTGCAAATTTGTGCACAAATGGTTTTAAATTTGTTAACCAACTTCCCAATTGCACATTTACAGTAATTCGTATGCACTGTAGCATTATAATCTCATTGATATAGTTCATATAATTGAAAGTACAATCTGTGCACGTTTGCGCATGTTTGAACGCAAAACGTGAACTCGTGCATATTTGTGCACAAATGATTTTAAACATGGTATCCAATGTTCAAATGCATATTCACAATACTTAGCCCATGTTATTGCATTCTGAACACTTTAATATAGTTGTGAAAATTGAAAGCACAATTTGCGTACGTTTGTAAATGTTTGAACGAAAAATGCGAACTCGCGCAAATTTGTGCACAAACGGTTTTAAACATGTTATCCAGTGTTCCAATTTCACATTCACAATACTTGGTATGTATTATATCATTCTAATCTCATTAACATAGTTGACATGATTGAAAGGCACAATTCGTGCACTTTTGAGCACGTTTGAACACAAAACGTGAACTCGTGTGAATTTGTGCACAAATGATTTGGAACATGTTATCCATCGTTTCAATTTGATATTTACAACTCTTATTACATACTATAGCCATCTGAACTCATTAATATAGTTGAGATAAATGATAGCACAATTGGCGCACGTTTGCGCATGTTTGAACGCAAAACGTGAACTCGTGCATATTAGTGCACAAATGACTTCGAACATGTTATCCAATGTTCCAATTGCATATTAACAATAAGAATTACATATGATAGCATTCTAAATAATTCAATATGGTTGACAAATTTGAAAGCGCAATGCGTGCACGTTTGTACGTGTTTGAACGAAAAACGTCAACTCGTGCATATTTGTGCACAAATGGTTTTAGACATGTTATCCAATTTCCCAATTGCACATTTGCAGTAATTTTTACATATCATATAGCATTCTAATCTCATTAATATAGTTGACATAATTGCAACCACAATTTGTGTACGTTTGCGCATGTTTGAACGCAAAACGTGAACTCGTGCATATTTGTGAACAAATCATTTTAAACATGTTATCCAATGTTCCAAATTCATATTTTCAATACTCAACACATGTTATTACCTTCTAAACTCTTTAATATAGTTGACAAATTCGTTTGCGCAGTTTGTGCACGTTTGTACATGTTTGAACGAAAAACATGAGCTCGTGCAAATTTGTGCACGAATGGTTTTAAACTTGTTATCCAATTTTCCAATTGCACATTTACAGTAGTTTGCGTGCATTATAGCAATCTAATCTCATTAATATAGTTGACATGATTGAAAGCACAATTTGTGCACATTTGCGCATGTTCGAACGCAAAACGTGAACTCGTGTAAATTTGTGCACAGATGATTTGGAACATCTTATCCAATGTTTCAATTGCATGTCTATAGCTCCTATGGCATATTATAGCCTGCTAAACTCATCAATATATTTGAGATGATTGACAGAACAATTGGTGCACTTTTGCGCACGTTTGAATCTGTGCACGTTTAGTACATGTTTTAACGAAAAGCACGAACTCGTGCAAATTTGTGCACAAACGGTTTTAAACATGGTATCGAATGTTCCAATTTCACATTTACAATACTTAGTGCGTATTGTAGCATTCTGATCTCATTAATATTGTTGACATAATTGAAAGCACAATTTGCGCATGTTCGAACGCAAAACGTGAGCTCGTGTAAATTTGTGCACAAATGATTTGGAACATGTTATCCAGTGTTTCAATTGCATGTTTACAACTCTTATGGCATATTATATAGCCTTCTAAACTCATTAACATATTTGAGACAATTGATATAACAATTGGCGCACGTTCGCGCATGTTTGAATGCGTGCACGTTTGTGCATGTTTGAACGCAAAACATGAACTCGTGCAAATTTATGCACAAATGGTTTTAAATTTGTTAACCAACTTCCCAATTGCACATTTACAGTAATTCGTATGCACTGTAGCATTATAATCTCATTGATATAGTTCATATAATTGAAAGTACAATCTGTGCACGTTTGCGCATGTTTGAACGCAAAACGTGAACTCGTGCATATTTGTGCACAAATGATTTTGAACATGGTATCCAATGTTCAAATGCATATTCACAATACTTAGCCCATGTTATTGCATTCTGAACACTTTAATATAGTTGTGAAAATTGAAAGCACAATTTGCGCACGTTTGTAAATGTTTGAACGAAAAATGCGAACTCGCGCAAATTTGTGCACAAACGGTTTTAAACATGTTATCCAGTGTTCCAATTTCACATTCACAATACTTGGTATGTATTATATCATTCTAATCTCATTAACATAGTTGACATGATTGAAAGGCACAATTCGTGCACTTTTGAGCACGTTTGAACACAAAACGTGAACTCGTGTGAATTTTTGCACAAATGATTTGGAACATGTTATCCATCGTTTCAATTTGATATTTACAACTCTTATTACATACTATAGCCATCTGAACTCATTAATATAGTTGAGATAAATGATAGCACAATTGGTGCACGTTTGCGCATGTTTGAACGCAAAACGTGAACTCGTGCATATTAGTGCACAAATGACTTCGAACATGTTATCCAATGTTCCAATTTCATATTAACAATAAGAATTACGTATGATAGCATTCTAAATAATTCAATATGGTTGAAAAATTTGAAAGCGCAATGCGTGCACGTTTGTACGTGTTTGAACGAAAAACGTCAACTCGTGCATATTTGTGCACAAATGGTTTTAGACATGTTATCCAATTTCCCAATTGCACATTTGCAGTAATTTTTACATATCATATAGCATTCTAATCTCATTAATATAGTTGACATAATTGCAACCACAATTTGTGCACGTTTGCGCATGTTTGAATGCAAAACGTGAACTCGTGCATATTTGTGAACAAATCATTTTAAACATGTTATCCAATGTTCCAAATTCATATTTTCAATACTCAACACATGTTATTACCTTCTAAACTCTTTAATATAGTTGACAAATTCGTTTGCGCAGTTTGTGCACGTTTGTACATGTTTGAACGAAAAACATGAGCTCGTGCAAATTTGTGCACGAATGGTTTTAAACTTGTTATCCAATTTTCCAATTGCACATTTACAGTAGTTTGCATGCATTATAGCAATCTAATCTCATTAATATAGTTGACATGATTGAAAGCACAATTTGTGCACATTTGCGCATGTTCGAACGCAAAACGTGAACTCGTGTAAATTTGTGCGCAGATGATTTGGAACATGTTATCCAATGTTTCAATTGCATGTCTATAGCTCCTATGGGCATATTATAGCCTGCTAAACTCATCAATATATTTGAGATGATTGACAGAACAATTGGTGCACTTTTGCGCACGTTTGAATCTGTGCACGTTTAGTACATGTTTTAACGAAAAGCACGAACTCGTGCAAATTTGTGCACAAACGGTTTTAAACATGGTATCCAATGTTCCAATTTCACATTTACAATACTTAGTGCGTATTGTAGCATTCTGATCTCATTAATATTGTTGACATAATTGAAAGCACAATTTGCGCATGTTCGAACGCAAAACGTGAGCACGTGTAAATTTGTGCACAAATGATTTGGAACATGTTATCCAATGTTTCAATTGCATGTTTACAACTCTTATGGCATATTATATAGCCTTCTAAACTCATTAACATATTTGAGACAATTGATATAACAATTGGCGCACGGTTCGCGCATGTTTGAATGCGTGCACGTTTGTGCATGTTTGAACGCAAAACATGAACTCGTGCAAATTTGTGCACAAATGGTTTTAAATTTGTTAACCAACTTCCCAATTGCACATTTACAGTAATTCGTATGCACTGTAGCATTATAATCTCATTGATATAGTTCATATAATTGAAAGTACAATCTGTGCACGTTTGCGCATGTTTGAACGCAAAACGTGAACTCGTGCATATTTGTGCACAAATGATTTTAAACATGGTATCCAATGTTCAAATGCATATTCACAATACTTAGCCCATGTTATTGCATTCTGAACACTTTAATATAGTTGAGAAAATTGAAAGCACAATTTGCGTACGTTTGTAAATGTTTGAACGAAAAATGCGAACTCGCGCAAATTTGTGCACAAACGGTTTTAAACATGTTATCCAGTGTTCCAATTTCACATTCACAATACTTGGTATGTATTATATCATTCTAATCTCATTAACATAGTTGACATGATTGAAAGGCACAATTCGTGCACTTTTGAGCACGTTTGAACACAAAAACGTGAACTCGTGTGAATTTGTGCACAAATGATTTGGAACATGTTATCCATCGTTTCAATTTGATATTTACAACTCTTATTACATACTATAGCCATCTGAACTCATTAATATAGTTGAGATAAATGATAGCACAATTGGTGCACGTTTGCGCATGTTTGAACGCAAAACGTGAACTCGTGCATATTAGTGCACAAATGACTTCGAACATGTTATCCAATGTTCCAATTGCATATTAACAATAAGAATTACATATGATAGCATTCTAAATAATTCAATATGGTTGACAAATTTGAAAGCGCAATGCGTGCACGTTTGTACGTGTTTGAACGAAAAACGTCAACTCGTGCATATTTGTGCACAAATGGTTTTAGACATGTTATCCAATTTCCCAATTGCACATTTGCAGTAATTTTTACATATCATATAGCATTCTAATCTCATTAATATAGTTGACATAATTGCAACCACAATTTGTGCACGTTTGCGCATGTTTGAATGCAAAACGTGAACTCGTGCATATTTGTGAACAAATCATTTTAAACATGTTATCCAATGTTCCAAATTCATATTTTCAATACTCAACACATGTTATTACCTTCTAAACTCTTTAATATAGTTGACAAATTCGTTTACGCAGTTTGTGCACGTTTGTACATGTTTGAACGAAAAAACATGAGCTCGTGCAAATTTGTGCACGAATGGTTTTAAACTTGTTATCCAATTTTCCAATTGCACATTTACAGTAGTTTGCGTGCATTATAGCAATCTAATCTCATTAATATAGTTGACATGATTGAAAGCACAATTTGTGCACATTTGCGCATGTTCGAACGCAAAACGTGAACTCGTGTAAATTTGTGCACAGATGATTTGGAACATGTTATCCAATGTTTCAATTGCATGTCTATAGCTCCTATGGCATATTATAGCCTGCTAAACTCATCAATATATTTGAGATGATTGACAGAACAATTGGTGCACTTTTGCGCACGTTTGAATCTGTGCACGTTTAGTACATGTTTTAACGAAAAGCACGAACTCGTGCAAATTTGTGCACAAACGGTTTTAAACATGGTATCCAATGTTCCAATTTCACATTTACAATACTTAGTGCGTATTGTAGCATTCTGATCTCATTAATATTGTTGACATAAATGAAAGCACAATTTGCGCATGTTCGAACGCAGAACGTGAGCTCGTGTAAATTTGTGCACAAATGATTTGGAACATGTTATCCAATGTTTCAATTGCATGTTTACAACTCTTATGGAATATTATATAGCCTTCTAAACTCATTAACATATTTGAGACAATTGATATAACAATTGGCGCACGTTCGCGCATGTTTGAATGCGTGCACGTTTGTGCATGTTTGAACGCAAAACATGAACTCGTGCAAATTTGTGCACAAATGGTTTTAAATTTGTTAACCAACTTCCCAATTGCACATTTACAGTAATTCGTATGCACTGTAGCATTATAATCTCATTGATATAGTTCATATAATTGAAAGTACAATCTGTGCACGTTTGCGCATGTTTGAACGCAAAACGTGAACTCGTGCATATTTGTGCACAAATGATTTTAAACATGGTATCCAATGTTCAAATGCATATTCACAATACTTAGCCCATGTTATTTCATTCTGAACACTTTAATATAGTTGTGAAAATTGAAAGCACAATTTCCGCACGTTTGTAAATGTTTGAACGAAAAATGCGAACTCGCGCAAATTTGTGCACAAACGGTTTTAAACATGTTATCCAGTGTTCCAATTTCACATTCACAATACTTGGTATGTATTATATCATTCTAATCTCATTAACATAGTTGACATGATTGAAAGGCACAATTCGTGCACTTTTGAGCACGTTTGAACACAAAACGTGAACTCGTGTGAATTTGTGCACAAATGATTTGGAACATGTTATCCATCGTTTCAATTTGATATTTACAACTCTTATTACATACTATAGCCATCTGAACTCATTAATATAGTTGAGATAAATGATAGCACAATTGGTGCACGTTTGCGCATGTTTGAACGCAAAACGTGAACTCGTGCATATTAGTGCACAAATGACTTCGAACATGTTATCCAATGTTCCAATTGCATATTAACAATAAGAATTACATATGATAGCATTCTAAATAATTCAATATGGTTGACAAATTTGAAAGCGCAATGCGTGCACGTTTGTACGTGTTTGAACGAAAAACGTCAACTCGTGCATATTTGTGCACAAATGGTTTTAGACATGTTATCCAATTTCCCAATTGCACATTTGCAGTAATTTTTACATATCATATAGCATTCTAATCTCATTAATATAGTTGACATAATTGCAACCACAATTTGTGCACGTTTGCGCATGTTTGAACGCAAAACGTGAACTCGTGCATATTTGTGAACAAATCATTTTAAACATGTTATCCAATGTTCCAAATTCATATTTTCAATACTCAACACATGTTATTACCTTCTAAACTCTTTAATATAGTTGACAAATTCGTTTGCGCAGTTTGTGCACGTTTGTTACATGTTTGAACGAAAAACATGAGCTCGTGCAAATTTGTGCACGAATGGTTTTACACTTGTTATCCAATTTTCCAATTGCACATTTACAGTAGTTTGCGTGCATTATAGCAATCTAATCTCATTAATATAGTTGACATGATTGAAAGCACAATTTGTGCACATTTGCGCATGTTCGAACGCAAACGTGAACTCGTGTAAATTTGTGCACAGATGATTTGGAACATGTTATCCAATGTTTCAATTGCATGTCTATAGCTCCTATGGCATATTATAGCCTGCTAAACTCATCAATATATTTGAGATGATTGACAGAACAATTGGTGCACTTTTGCGCACGTTTGAATCTGTGCACGTTTAGTACATGTTTTAACGAAAAGAACGAACTCGTGCAAATTTGTGCACAAACGGTTTTAAACATGGTATCCAATGTTCCAATTTCACATTTACAATACTTAGTGCATATTGTAGCATTCTGATCTCATTAATATTGTTGGCATAATTGAAAGCACAATTTGCGCATGTTCGAACGCAAAACGTGGAGCTCGTGTAAATTTGTGCACAAATGATTTGGAACATGTTATCCAATGTTTCAATTGCATGTTTACAACTCTTATGGCATATTATATAGCCTTCTAAACTCATTAACATATTTGAGACAATTGATATAACAATTGGCGCACGTTCGCGCATGTTTGAATGCGTGCACGTTTGTGCATGTTTGAACGCAAAACATGAACCTCGTGCAAATTTGTGCACAAATGGTTTTAAATTTGTTAACCAACTTCCCAATTGCACATTTACAGTAATTCGTATGCACTATAGCATTATAATCTCATTGATATAGTTCATATAATTGAAAGTACAATCTTGCACGTTTGCGCATGTTTGAACGCAAAACGTGAACTCGTGCATATTTGTGCACAAATGATTTTAAACATGGTATCCCAATGTTCAAATGCATATTCACAATACTTAGCCCATGTTATTGCATTCTGAAAACTTTAATATAGTTGTGAAAATTGAAAGCACAATTTGCGCACGTTTGTAAATGTTTGAACGAAAAATGCGAACTCGCGCAAATTTGTCCACAAACGGTTTTAAACATGTTATCTAGTGTTCCAATTTCACATTCACAATACTTGGTATGATTATATCATTCTAATCTCATTAACATAGTTGACATGATTGAAAGGCACAATTCGTGCACTTTGAGCACGTTTGAACACAAAACGTGAACTCGTGTGAATTTGTGCACAAATGATTTGGAACATGTTATCCATCGTTTCAATTTGATATTTACAACTCTTATTACATACTATAGCCATCTGAACTCATTAATATAGTATAGATAAATGATAGCACAATTGTGCACGTTTGCGCATATTTGAACGCAAAACGTGAACTCGTGCATATTAGTGCACAAAATGACTTCGAACATGTTATCCAATGTTCCAATTGCATATTAACAATAAGAATTACGTATGATAGCATTCTAAATATTCAATATGGTTGACAAATTTGAAAGCGCAATGCGTGCACGTTTGTACGTGTTTGAACGAAAAACGTCAACTCGTGCATATTTGTGCACAAATGGTTTTAGACATGTTATCCAATTCCCAATTGCACATTTACAGTAATTTTTACATATCATATAGCATTCTAATCTCATTAATATAGTTGACATAAATTGCAACCACAATTTGTGCACGTTTGCGCATGTTTGAATGCAAAACGTGAACTCGTGCATATTTGTGAACAAATCATTTTAAACAGTTATCCAATGTTCCAAATTCATATTTTCAATACTCAACACATGTTATTACCTTCTAAACTCTTTAATATAGTTGACAAATTCGTGTTTGCGCAGTTTGTGCACGTTTGTACATGTTTGAACGAAAAACATGAGCTCGTGCAAATTTGTGCACGAATGGTTTTAAACTTGTTATCCAATTTTCCAATTGCACATTTACAGTAGTTTGCGTGCATTATAGCAATCTAATCTCATTAATATAGTTGACATGATTGAAAGCACAATTTGTGCACATTTGCGCATGTTCGAACGCAAAACGTGAACTCGTGTAAATTTGTGCGCAGATGATTTGGAACATGTTATCCAATGTTTCAATTGCATGTCTATAGCTCCTATGGCATATTAGACCTGCTAAACTCACAATATATTTGAGATGATTGACAGAACAATTGGTGCACTTTTGCGCACGTTTGAATCTGTGCACGTTTAGTACATGTTTTAACCGAAAAGCACGAACTCGTGCAAATTTGTGCACAAACGGTTTTAAACATGGTATCCAATGTTCCAATTTCACATTTACAATACTTAGTGCGTATTGTAGCATTCTGATCTCATTAATATTGTTGACATAATTGAAAGGCACAATTTCGCATGTTCGAACGCAAAACGTGAGCAGTGTAAATTTGTGCACAAATGATTTGGAACATTTATACAATGTTTCAATGCATGTTTACAACTCTTATGGCATATTATATAGCCTTCTAAACTCATTAACATATTGAGACAATTGATATAACAATTGGCGCACGTTCGCGCATGTTTGAATGTGTGCACGTTTGTGCATGTTTGAACGCAAAACATGAACTCGTGCAAATTTGTGCACAAATGGTTTTAAATTTGTTAACCAACTTCCCAATTGCACTTTACAGTAATTCGTATGCACTGTAGCATTATAATCTCATTGATATAGTTCATATAATTGAAAGTACAATCTGTGCACGTTTGCGCATGTTTGAACGCAAAACGTGAAACTCGTGCATATTTGTGCACAAATGATTTTAAACATGGTATCCAATGTTCAAATGCATATCACAATACTTAATAGCCCATGTTATTGCATTCTGAACACTTTAATATAGTTGTGAAAATTGAAAGCACAATTTGCGCACGTTTGTAAATGTTTGAACGAAAAATGCGAACTGCGCAAATTTGTGCACAAACGGTTTTAACATGTTATCCAGTGTTCCAATTTCACATTCACAATACTTGGTATGTATTATATCATTCTAATCTCATTAAACATAGTTGACATGATTGAAAGGCACAATTCGTGCACTTTTGAGCACGTTTGAACACAAAACGTGAACTCGTGTGAATTTGTGCACAAATGATTTGGAACATGTTATCCATCGTTTCAATTTGATATTTACAACTCTTATTACATACTATAGCCATCTGAACTCATTAATATAGTTGAGATAAATGATAGCACAATTGGTGCACGTTTGCGCATATTTGAATGCAAAACGTGAACTCGTGCATATTAGTGCACAAATGACTTCGAACAGGTTATCCAATGTTCCAATTGCATATTAACAATAAGGAATTACGTATGATAGCATTCTAAATAATTCAATATGGTTGAAAAATTTGAAAGCGCAATGCGTGCACGTTTGTACGTGTTTGAACGAAAAACGTCAACTCGTGCATATTTGTGCACAAATGGTTTTAGACATGTTATCCAATTTCCCAATTTGCACATTTGCAGTAATTTTTACATATCATATAGCATTCTAATCTCATTAATATAGTTGACATAATTGCAACCACAATTTGTACACGTTTGCGCATGTTTGAATGCAAACGTGAACTCGTGCATATTTGTGAACAAATCATTTTAAACATGTTATCCAATGTTCCAAATTCATATTTTCAATACTCAACACTTGTTATTACCTTCTAAACTCTTTAATATAGTTGACAAATTCGTTTTGCGCGTTTGTGCACGTTTGTACATGTTTGAACGAAAAAACATGAGCTCGTGCAAATTTGTGCACGAATGGTTTTAAACTTGTTATCCAATTTTCCAATTGCACATTTACAGTAGTTTGCGTGCATTATAGCAATCTAATCTCATTAATATAGTTGACATGATTGAAAGCACAATTTGTGCACATTTGCGCATGTTCGAACGCAAAACGTGAACTCGTGTAAATTTGTGCGCAGATGATTTGGAACATGTTATCCAATGTGTTCAATTGCATGTCTAATAGCTCCTATGGCATATTATAGCCTGCTAAACTCATCAATATATTTGAGATGACTGACAGAACAATTGGTGCACTTTTGCGCACGTTTGAATCTGTGCAGCTTTAGTACCTGTTTTAACGAAAAGCACGAACTCGTGCAAATTTGTGCACAAACGGTTTAAACATGGTATCCAATGTTCCAATTTCACATTTACAATACTTAGTGCGTATTGTAGCATTCTGATCTCATTAATATGTTGACATAATTGAAAGCACAATTTGTGCATGTTCGAACGCAAAACGTGAGCTCGTGTAAATTTGTGCACAAATGATTTGGAACATGTTATCCAATGTTTTCAATTGCATGTTTACAACTCTTTATGGCATATTATATAGCCTTCTAAACTCATTAACATATTTGAGACCAATTGATATAACAATTGGCGCACGTTCGCGCATGTTTGAATGCGTGCACGTTTGTGCATGTTTGAACGCAAAAACATGAACTCGTGCAAATGTTGTGCACAAATGGTTTTAAATTTGTTAACCAACTTCCAATTGCACATCTTACAGTAATTCGTATGCACCGTAGCATTATAATCTCATTGATATAGTTCATATAATTGAAAGTACAATCGTGCACGTTTGCGCATGTTTGAACGCAAAACGTGAACTCGTGCATATTTGTGCACAAATGATTTTAAACATGGTATCCAATGTTCAAATGCATATTCACAATACTTAGCCCATGTTATTGCATTCTGAACACTTTAATATAGTTGTGAAAATTGAAAGCACAATTTGCGCACGTTTGTAAATGTTTGAACGAAAAATGCGAACTCGCGCAAATTTGTGCACAAACGGTTTTAAAACATGTTATCCAGTGTTCCAATTTCACATTCACAATACTTGGTATGTATTATATCATTCTAATCTCATTAACATAGTTGCACATGATTGAAAGGCACAATTCGTGAC
>CANTUR010001050.1:0-413485 GCA_947683625.1 Mallotus nudiflorus
CCCGAAGCATCCTCTTCCCCGATCTTCACCCTCACCGCCGTCCGACGCCTACAACTGTCGATTCCTTGCCGTTGGTGTGCCGTCCGGTGTGCCACCACCTTCCCCAGCCTTCCTCGCTGCCTGTAGTAGCCGTTTCCGGTGTCTGGAGGTCAGTTTTTGGCCGGAAGCCGAGAGTTTGCATTTCCTTCTTCCCTCGCGATTCTGGCCACCGTTTTTGACACTGCTGGTCTCTTTCTTCTCCTTGAGCTCCAGTGAGTGTGATTCTAGCTTTGGTTTGAGCTGAATTGGTCTTGATTTGCTTAGGTTTTGAATTTTTGATTTCGGCCATATTAGGGTTTTTGATTTTTTTGAGCTTCAAATTTCTTGATTCATGAAAACTCCCTTCACAAATGTTGATCCTAGTAGCTTAATCTACATGTATGAATTTTTGTGGAATTTTTGGAGATTATTTTGATTTTTGGGTATTTTTGAATATTTTA
Organism: Mallotus nudiflorus; assembly: GCA_947683625.1. Taxonomy (NCBI): domain Eukaryota; kingdom Viridiplantae; phylum Streptophyta; class Magnoliopsida; order Malpighiales; family Euphorbiaceae; genus Mallotus; species Mallotus nudiflorus. Next base: position 480 of record CANTUR010001050.1, read on the forward strand.
ATATTATTTTCTAATTTTCGGAAATTAATTAATTAAATTATGAAATTGTGTTTTATGATAAATATAGGTGTTGAAATGAAATATAGGAATTTATTTGGAATTTTTATGAATTTCCATGTATTTATTTTGAATTATTTAAGTTTATGTAATTTTGGAAAATTAGGTTAATTATATTTTTAATTGAAATTAATTGGTTAATTGAGTTTAATTATTTATATTATTGATAAATATATTGAGAAAATTAATTTTTGGATAATTATACTATTTTTGGTGAATTTTTGAAGTAATTATAGTATATTTATATATATATAAGGGCATTTTGGTAATTTTACACAAAATTAGCTAAAAATGTAATTTAATTGGTTTTAATAGTTATTTAAGGTATAAAAATGATTTCTACAAATTATTTGGTATTTTTAACTAATTAAAACTATTTTTCGTGAATTATTTTTAATTATATGTATAATATACGGTTTTTCTAATAAAATGAGTTTTTATCAGTTTTTACTGTGTTTAAAGGTTAACCATGTAATTTCTATGTATAAAATGTATTTCTATGTTATAAAGGTATTTTTGGTATTTCTGAAATTGTTCTATGTTTGTGGACCCTAGTCGGTAGACTGTAGTTTGGAGTCCGACCGAGGGGTTATGAATGAGTGGTTGAGCTTGTTTTTCGAAGTGTGTTTCTTTGCAGGGTCGGCTCTACTCTTTGAGTAGAGAGATGTCTATTTTACAGGGAGGTTTTGTCGAATTTTTGGTAGAATTCTCGTAAAACGTGATATCCGGTCGAACCCTAATTTCGATTCTGTGTTTAATATTCTAGATCGAATTCTAGGATTTCTGTTAGGGTTATTCTGATTTCTGTCGTTATTGTTTGTTTAGTTGCGCCGAGACTGAGGCCTAGTGGACCAGGCCCGTCGGATCCATCTCGAGGAGCGCACTAAGTGTGAGTTACTATTTTATATATATGTGCTTTAGGATGCATGATTTTAGAAAATACATGTTTCATTTTGATTAAATATGCATAAATAATGTGATTTGTATTTAAGTATATTTTTAGTTTATTTTTGGTATATATTAAATTATATGCATGTTTTATTAATGAAATGTGTTTAAAATGTTTTCAAAAATATCTCTAGTTTATTTTGTGATTTAATTGGATTTATGTGACGTATATATACTCGAAATATACCTGGTTTATTTTTGGTATATTTCCAGTATATATATGGTTTATATTGTTATTTTATTTAAATTCATGCATCATTTATTTGTGAATGAATGTTTTATATTATTAATGAAGGAGATCAATAGAACGTGCTACCTAGTGGGCAGCACTAGGACCGAGTACATACCAGTACGCTTATAGCAGATAGGCTATATTACTAACCATTTGTGGATATTGATTGAATATGATTATTTGATGTGTGAGATATGGTTTGGAGGTGTGATTACTGGAGCTCGGTTGACCAAGTGTCTCGAGGCCAATCACACTGGCAGTTAGACTGCTGGAGCTCGATTGACTTAGTGTGTAATATCCTGAATTTTTAAATATTTTTATACTGCATCGGGATATGTAGTGTTAATAATTTTTGTATATATATTTATGATATTTTATGGGTTGTTGTTTGTTTAAAGCTAATTTTAATTATTTTATATTATTTTAAGTACTTTACGTAAAATTTTCCCGGAAATTATATTTTCGGGGAAATTGGCACGTAAATAAATTAATACTATTTATTTTGACTAGTTTTATGAATTTGCATGAACTCATATATAATTTTAAAGTGCTAAAATAAAATGTATATATGTGTATTTATTTAAATTAATTAGAGCTTAATTAATTTCCTTAATTTTATTATTTAATTTTTGTATTAATTAATTTTAAGTTTATAAATTATTAAACATATTAAAATATGTGTGTGGTGTATATTTAATGTGTGTGAAATTTTATATTATTATTATCAATTGTTATTTTAATTGTTAGTGCATGTGTGTGTATGTTTATATATATATATATATATTATAGTGTGTGGTCTGGGAATATTTAAATTAAAGTTATATATATATATATATATATATAGGGTACAAGTATAAGTCAACGGGTAAACTATTTCTTTCTTTCTTTCTTTTTTTCTTTTCTTTCTTTTCTCTTCTTCTTCTTCTTCTTTTTCTTCTTCTTCTTCCCCTCACTCTCGGTTCCTTCCAACCGGACCACCACCAGACCGCCCCACCTGCAACCAGCCATCACCACTGCTCTCCCTTCCATCCAGCAGCCACTAGCATTGTCCATCGCCGCCTAGAACGCCGAAAAACAAAGGAGACCGAAGGTGGAGCTTCCTCACGCCGGTGAAGATTCCGGCCACCTTAGGGCGTCGGACTAGACTTTTTTGAAAGCTTTTCGTCCGGTGAGTCCATTTCCGAGCTCCGTTTGAGCTCAAAACCTCTAGATTTTTAGATATCTTCAAGTTTTAGTTTATGTATTCTAGGGTTTTTAATTTTTTTGAAGTTGAATTTGTTGGATTCATGCAAACTCCCTTAACAAATGTTTATCCTGGAAGCTTAATCTATATGCTGTAATTTTTTTAGAATTTTTGGAATTTATTTTAATTTTTGTGAATTTTTGATTATTTTATTATTATTTTCTAATTTTCGAAAATTAATTAATTAAATTATAAAATTGTGTTTTATGGTGATTATAGGAGTTGAAATGAATTATAGAAATTTATTTGTGATTTTTGTGAATTTTTATGTATTTATTTGGAATTTATTAAGTTTAGGTAATTTTGAAAAATAGGGTTAATTATGTGTTTAATTGAAATAAATTGGTACATGGAGTATATTTATTGATATTATTGAATTATATGTTGAGAAATTAATTTTTGAGTAATTATATAATTTTTGGTGAATTTTTGAACATTTATAGTGAATATATATATATAGGGGTATTTTGGTAATTTTACACTAAATTGGTAAAAAATGTAATTAAATTGGTTTTAATAGTTATTTAGGGCATAAAAATGATTTCTGCAAATTTTTAGTATTTTTAACTAATTAAAACTATTTTTCGTAAATTATTTTCAAATTATATATAATATACTATTTTTCTAAATAAATGAGTTTTTATTGATTTTTAGTATGTTTTAGGGTTAATTACGTAATTTGGATTTATAAAATGTATTTTTATTATATAAAGGGCATTCTTGGTATTTTATAAAAATTCTGTGAATTGTGAACCTCGGTCGGTGAATCGTAGTTTGGAGTCCGACCGAGGGATTTTGATTGTAATCCTGTGTTTATTCCGAAGTGTATTTCTTTGCAGGACCGGCTCTACTCTTTGAGTAGAGAGATGTCCGTTTTACAGGGGAGGTTCTGTCGAATTTTCGGTAGAATTCTCGTAAAACGTGATGTCCGGTCAAATTCCTATTCTAAATCTGTGTCTAAAATTCTAGATCGAGTCTTTAGAATTTTCATTAAATTTATTCTGATTTCATATTGTCATTTGTTTGTCTAGCTGCGCCGAGACCGAGGCCTAACGGATCAGGCCCGCCGAGTTTGTCTCGTGGAGCGCTAACATGTGAGTTATTATACTGTATATATATGCACTGCATATAGGGTGCATTATTTAGAATTTTTCATTTTCATTGTATGTTTTAAAAAATGATTTAAATTATAATATTTTTGGTATATCTAGGGTTGCATTCTTATATATATGCATATTAAATAATTATGCATGTTAGTTTGATATATGCACATTAAATAATTAGGTTTAGGTTTAATACATTTGAGTAATATACACATGTTTTAAAATGTACACTTAGACATAATTATTTTATTAAATGATTAGTATACTTTAGGTATAGTTTCAGTAGATTTTAGGTTTATTCTTAAATAATTGCATGTTAAATTATAAACCTACACTTACATTATTTTTAAGTTTATTTTTGGTATATTTTTTATTTATTCCCGAATAAATAAATGTTTTATTATTAAATTAAACCTAACACATTAGTGGTATATTTAGGGTTTATTTCTGATATATGCATGCTAGATAATTAGGTTTATTTTTAGTATATTTGTGAATATATGTTAAACACAAACACGTATTTAAATGAATATTTATACATAAATGGTTTATTAAATGATTTGAGTACTTAGGGTATATCTTTTGCATATTTAAGTATATTTTTAAGATAATGCATGTTATATTATTGTTACTCATTTAAATTGTTTTTAACTATATTAATGATTTATCTTTAGTTTATTTCATATTTTATTTGACTATATATATATATATATACCTGAAATATACTGGGTATATTTTAGGTATATTTTTGGTATATTTTTGGTATATATATATATGGTTGGTTTTACTATTATGAATATTGTTCTACATTAATTATTTTTCGAATGAATGATTTATTCGAAGTGAAGGATATCAATAGAACGTGCTTCCTAGTGGGCAGCACTAGGATCGTGTACGTACCGGTACGATAGATAAGGATTGAGTGAGAGTTAAAATTGGGTGATTATAATTGATTTAATTGATTTGACTAAGATTAATGGTATGTTAGATAGTGTGATTGCTGGAGCTCGGTTGACTAAGTGTCTCGGGGCCAATCACACTGACAGTCAGACTGCTGGAGCTCGATTGACTTAGTGTCTCGGGGCCAGTCTACTGTCCATAAGTGAATTGAATGATCTATTGGGTTGATTGAGATGTGAGGTGATGGATAGTGTGATTGTTGGAGCTCGGTTGACCAAGTGTCTCGGGGCCAATCACACTGACAGTCAGACTGCTGGAGCTCGGTCGACTTAGTGTCTCGAGGCCAGTCTGCTGTCCAAATTGGAATAAGTGTTCTATTTGGAATCAAGTGAGCCTGTATGGCTAGAGTGATGATGGGATTGTTTGAGGTTATTATTATTTAGGGTTCTATGGATCCTTCATGAATTAAGACAAACGTTTTCTACATTTAGTATATTTATAAAAGAAAAGTTTGGCATTCGTGTGAAATGTGTGTATATACATATATATATAAGAATGCCTGATTGTTATGATTTAGTTTGCATGTATATATAGTATAATAATTCACTCAGTGAGGTCTGACCCCCCTCAATTATATTTTTTCAGGAGATTCCATATCGTCAGACCTTAGTTGTAGAGTTCCTCGCCGGTGTTCTTCAGTCCCGGCTGTTTTATGCAAATGTATATTCTGAACTTTGAATTGTATTCTAGAAACTGCAGTAGTAGTGTCATTATATTAGAAGTGTATTATTTTGTTTGGATATTAAATACTCTGAGAATTTATATTTGAACATTGTACGAATATGTATTCATTTAAAAAAGGATTTGGAGTATTTATTTTATATATTGATTCAGAAAAAAATTTTAATTTGGTCGTACTTTTATATAATTATTGCATGATTTTATTTTCTAAGGCTTGCTATGGGTTCCGGATTCGAAAGAATTCCCGTTTCCTAGCACCGGTCATGACTCCTAGTTTGGGTCGTGACATAGTGTCTCGGGGCTAGTCTACTGTCTAAATGGATTAAGTGGATATATTTGGAATAACTGAGCTTGTATGGCTAGAGTGTTGTCTAACACTGTTTTTGAGGTTGCGATATCATAGGGTTCTATTTGATCCTTCATAAACGATGATTTTCAGTAAAATATATATAAATGATTTTATTGCATTTATGTGTATTTGCCTGTATATATATTTATATATATATACTATTGACTGTATGCATTGGCATTTAGTATGCATGTATATATATTATAGTAATTCACTCAGTGAGGTCTGACTCCCCTCCGTTGACTATTTTTCAGGAGAGTCATCATTTTCAGACCTCAGTAGCAGGCCTGTATGCCGGATTTCTTCCGCCCCGGCTTCTTTGTGTAAACTGCTTCTCTGAGTCTTGAGTTTTATTTTATCTAGATACTGCAGTAGTCATTAAATATTTAAAGAGATGTTGTATATATATATTTGAACTAGATTTGTATTAAAAGAGTTTATATATATATATATATGTGTTGATGAGGATTTGATTTAAATCCAGTTGCTGCATATGTTAATATTATATTTATGATTTTATTTCTGCTGCATTATATATTGTTATTATTATTGCATGTTTATTTTATTTTTAGGCTTGCTACGGGTTCTGGATTCGAAAGAATTCCCATTCCCTAGCGCCGGTCATGGCCCCTGTTTTGGGTCGTGACAAGCACGTGATGTGCTTGTTGTCCCTATGTCAACTGTGGCATCTGAAAGTGCTTTTAGCACCGGTGGTCGTATTTTGGATGTTTTCAGGAGTTCTTTAACTCCAAAGATAGTGGAGGCATTAATATGCACATTTGATTGGCTCAAAATGGCTAATAAGCCCATCTCAGTTGAAGAGACCTTTGATGACTCAGAAAATTTTGAGAGAGGTGAATCTGAATCTAACATCTTCTATTTCCTTTTTATTTACATTTTTTACTGCAAATTTAATGAAGTTTAACTAATACTTGTGTTCATTTGTTTACAGATCTTCCTTGCCAAACAACAATTAGCCCTCCTTACATCAACAATAGGCTAACTTGATATAATTCTAAATTAAACAAATCTTAACATAACATTATTAGTAAATTTTATATTTGATTTTTTTACATTCAATTCCACACATGTGCTTGATTGCCTATCTATTTAATTGCTTGATTGCTATTGGTGGATGTTTGGCCCTCTGTATTGCTTTACTTGATTATTGTTGGTGGATGCTTGTCCCTCTGTGATGTTATGCTTCATTGTGTATTGATTTTGAATCTATTGTGCATGTTTTTATGACCAACATGGTGTGCAAAATCTTTGTTGAGGTGCCCATGCTACTATTGCTATGCATATCCCTTTGTGTTGCCTTGATTGATTGTGTTGTGCTTTTGAATCTATTATGCCTATTTTTGTGACCAACATGATGTGCAGACTCTTTGTTGAGATGCCCACGTTGTTGTTACAATGCATGTGCATAAAATTTGAATCAATGATGAAAGCTTCCACCTTATGTATTCTGACTATTACAATAGTGCATGATTAAGTTTATTTGGTGGCTTACATTGAATAGTTATCAGAAATGTGCCCACTCTATTGGATTGTTTGATACAAAGCAGCATGAGCCTCATTTTAATTTTATTTCTTTCAATTTTGATCACCTTTTTTGTATTCTATTTTTTTTTGGGTTCATTTTTTATTATAACCCTAATTTTTAAATTATTTTATTTTATAATGAGATATACAGTGTTAATAAAATTTGAAAATTTTATTGATTTATTTTCGTTATTTGTGATTTATTAATATTATTTTATATTTAATTGGATTTTCTACGTAAATTTATTATTTTGATCGTTTAATTTGTATGGTTATTTTAATATTATTATTCCTATTATCGTTTTATCAAATTTCACTATTTATTTTATTATTAAATTATTTCATTATTGGTAATATTGTTTATATTTCATTAGTATTGTTATTAATAAGTGCTAATTTATTTCATGTATATACATATATTAGTATATGTTTATGTATTTATGTGTGTGTGTTTATTTGTGTGAGAATATATATATATGTGTGTGTGTATATATATTTATATGGTGGAGATTCTTTGACAAAAACTAAATTATTATATTATATTGTTATATTATAAAGTTATAAGTGATATGTACATATATACATTAAAATGTGAAGAACTAAAGTTACAGAGACTTTTTTTCTTTATTTCCTTGCACATCCAACCACCTCCCTTCACTGTGCCTCCCATTCAAGCTCACCGGACTGCCTCTCGCCACCACCAACCGCCTCCAACCTCTTCCCCTTACTCCCCTCTCCTTCCTAACACCATTAGACCACCTGGTATTCGCCGAAGCACCGCCTGAAGCCGCTGCAAGCCGAGGAGCTTCCATGGTCGTCGATGATGAATCCAGTCACCTCAGCTTGCGTCGCCAGTCTCTATCAACTCTCTGAGCTCCAGTGATCACGATTCCAAGCTCCGTTTAAGCTTAAACCCAATCGTTTATGAGTTTTCTTGATTTTTCGATTTTAAGCTTTTATGTTTTTTATTTTTTCAAGTTGATTTTTGGTTGATTTAGACAAACTTCCTTCACAAAAGTTTATCTTGGTAGCTTAATCTAAATATCTATATATTTTTTTAATTTTTGGAATTTATTTTAATTTTTGTGAATTTTGAATATTTTATTATTATTTAATTAATTTTCATAAATTAATTTATTTAATTATAAAATTTGTTGATTTAGTGTTTTTATAGGTTATTATTAATTTTAGTGTTGAGATTTGTTATAACCCGAGTTTTTAAATTATTTTAATATGAAATAGGATATGCAGTGTTAATAATTTTAAAATAATAATTGATTATTTCATTATCTTGAAAAAATTATTATCGTTATTATTTTATGTTTAATTAATATATTTTACGTAAATACATGTTTTTAAATTATTATTTTGGGAAATAGTATTTTATTAAATCTTTAATTTAGAGCATTAATCTTTTAATATAATTATTTTAATGAATTACATTATTGATCTTTATTTTATGAGTTATATATATATATATATATATATATATAAACCTAAAATTACAAATTATACCCCCTTCTCCTTCTTCCCCTCCCGACTCTTACCATCACCATCACCATCGCTGCAACTCCAACTAGCCACCGTCAGTGTGCCTCCCGGACCTCCACCTCCTCCTCTAGCCAGCTCCCCTGCTATTTCTTCCCTCCTCCGGCGCTGTTGAAGCTTGTTTTGGCCGAGAAGCCGAAAATCCTCAGCACCACCATTCAAGTCTATTTTGGCCACCGTTTTCGACACCACCAGTTTCATTCTCTTCCTTTATTGTTGGTGAGTGTGTTTCTAAGCTTTTTTTCACTTGGTTTGGCCTAGATTTAAGTGGTGATCGATATCTTCATTTTAGTCATTTTTTATTTTTGAATTTTTTGAGCTTGATTCCTTGTGATTCATGAGAAATTCCTTCACAAAAGTTGATCCCTCTAGATTAATCTACATCCTGGAATTTTTGTGTAATTTTTTGGAATTTATTTTGATTTTTGTGAATTTTTTATTATTTTATAATTTTCATAAATTAATTAAGTAAATTATGAAATTGTGATTTTTATTGTTTTTGGTGGTTAATATTACTTTTAGAATTTAATTTATAATTTTTGTGATTTTTTTGTAATTTTTATAATTATATTTAGTTTATGTTAATTTTGAAAATTTAGGTTAAATATATTTTGTTAGTAATTATTGGTTAATTGAGTATATTTGTTGATTTTAGTGAATAATATCTTGAGAAAATAATTTTTGAGTAATTATATAATTTTTATTGAATTTTTGAATATTATTAGTATTTTATGTGTATTTTTGTATATTAGGGCATTTTGGTAATTTGGTAGTAATTTTAGTTAAATATTAAGTTTAATTGGTTTTAATAATTATTTGAGGTATAAAAATGATTTTTATGAATTATTTACTAATTTTAACTAATTAAAACTATTTTTTAAAAATTATTTTCAAATTATATATAAAATACTATTTTTATAAATAAATGGATTTTTAGTAATTTTTAATATGGTTTTGGACTAATTAAGTAATTTAGATTTATAAAAAGAATTTTAATTAATATTTGTGAATTTATTGAGAAATATTGATTTTAATAATATTATATTAATATTAGGGTTTTTAATTTATTATTGGTAAAATAATTACCTTCGGTGTTTTAATATTTAGATTGCTATATTTTGATACTTAAAGGGTATTTTTAGAACTTATTGGATTTTAATATATTTTATTGTATTTTGTTGAGAATTGTGAACCTCAGTCGGTGGAAATTGTAGTTTGGGGTCCCGACCGAGGAGTTTTGTGAATTCTGTTTTGAAGTGTACTTTTTTTGCAGGACCGGCTCTAGTTTTTAAGTAGAGAGATGTTCGTTTTACAAAAGAGATTCTGCAGAATTTTTGATAGAATTCTCGTAAAACGGGACATTTAGTCAAATTCCTATTATCTGTTTGTGTTTAGAATTCTAGATCGAGTTTCTAGAAGTTAAGTTAAAATTATTCTGATTTTGTGTTATTATTTTATTGTTAGTTGCACCGAGACCAAGGCCTAGTGGACCAGGCCCGTCGGACCCATCTCGAGGAGCGCACAACTGTAAGTTATTATGATATATATGCATTGCTTTAGGTTGCATGTTTTAGAAATTATATGTTTTAAATGTAAATTTTACATAATTACTTTATTATATGCTTAGGTATGTTATTGGTATATTTAAAAATAAATACATGTTTTCTTTGTGATTTATTTTCAAATTATGTTAAGTATATTACTAGTTGATTTTGATTATATTACATGATTTAATTGAATTTATTATACGTATATATACCTGAAATATATTTAGTTTATTTTAGGTATATTTCTGGTATATATATGGTTTATTTGTTTATTTTAAATATCATTATACATTCTTTATTTTTCTGAATGTATGTTTTAATATAAATGAAGGATATCAATAGAACGTGCTTCCTAGTGGGCAACCCTAGGACCATGTACGTACCGGTACGTTAGATTAGAGCTAAGTGAAAATTAATTATGGTGATTATAATTGATTAATATTAATTTGATTGAGATTAATGTGATTAAGAGTGTGATTACTGGAGCTCGGTTGACCTAGTGTCTCAGGACAAATCACACTAACAATCAGACTGTTGGAGCTCGATCGACTTAATGTCTCAGGGCCAGTCTACTGTCCATATGGATTAAGTGAATTTACTTGGAATTAAGTGAGCCTATATGGCTAGAGTACTTTCTATTGGTATTGAGGTTGCAATCATATAAGGTTTTATTTGGTCCTTCATAAACTAATGATTTTCAGTATTAAAATGATTTTCTTTGCATTTGTGTGTATTTTCTTGTATATATATTTATTATATATATACTTTTGAGTGTCTGCATTTGACATTTAGCTATGTGTGTATATATATTATAATAATTCTCAGTGAGGTCTGACTCCCCTCCGTTGATATTTTTACAGGAGGTCCTCATCTTCAGACCTCAGCAATAGACCTATCCACCGAATTTCTTCCACTCCGGCTTTATTATGTAAATCGCTTACTTGACTTTTACTTTGTACTCTAGACACTGCAGTAGTAGTTGTATTTGATTCTGTCGAAAGTTGTTTCTGATTTATGCATGTAAGAGATTTTGATTCAGAGTGTTACTCTGAAGTATTGTATTAAAAGATTTTATTTCTAATATGAGATGTGATTTTATGTTATTAAGGAAGTTGAGAATTTATTTTATTATTTGAGATTTAATTTCCGTTGAATAAATATTTTATTTATTTTATTTTATTGCATGCTTTTCTTTTAAGGCTTGCTACGGGTTCCAGATTCAAAAGAATTCTCGTTCTTTAGCGCCAGTCATGACCCCCTGTTTTGGGTCATGACAAGATTATAATTTTTGTGATTTTTATGTAATTTTTATAAATATTTTTATATTATGTCAATATTAGAAAATTAGGTTAAAGTTGAGTTTTTTTTTTGAAATTATTGTTTAATAATGTGTTTTAGTTAATATTAGCAATATATATGTTGAGAAAATAATTTTTATGCATTTATAGAATTTTTGAGTAATATTAGTATATTATGTGTATTTTTGCATTATAGGATTAAATATGTAATTTTGTTAACATTATAGCTAAATAATATGTTTTAGTTGGTTTTATAGTTATTTAAGGTATTAAAATGATTTTTACAAATTATTTACTATTTTTAACTAAATAATACTAATTTTCGAAAATTGTTTTCAAATAATATATTATGTATTATTTTGTAATAAAATGGATTTTTAGTCATTTTTAATATGTATTTAGACTATTTTAGTTACTTGAATATATAAAGTGAATTTTTAATAATTTATATTGAATTATCGAGAAATTGGATTTTTAGTAATATTATATTATTATTTTAGGATTTTTACGTAATTATTTAGAAAATAATTATTTTTGGTGTTTTAATGTTAAATATGTAATATTTTGCTATTTTGAGGATATTTTGTAAATTATTGATTTTTAATATATTTATTATATTATTTATATTTTTGGTGAATTGTGGATCTCGATTGGGGAATTGTGCAGTTTGGGATCCCAATCAAGGGTTGTGTGAATTTTGTGATTCGAAGTGTGTTTTTTTTACAGGATCGGCTCTACTTTTTAGTAGATAGATGTCCGTTTTACAGAGGAGGTTCTACCAAATTTTTGGTAGAATTCTCGTAAAACGTGATATCGGGTCAGTTCTAAATTCTGTGTTTGTCTGTGTTCTGAAATCCTAGATTGAGTTTCTCTGGAAGTTTAAGTTAGATTTATTCTGATTTTCATTATTATTTTATTATTTAGTTGTGTCGAGATCGAGGCCTAGTGGACAGGGCTCGTCGAACCAGTCTCGAGGAGCGCAAACCTGTGAGTTGTTATTTTATATATACATTGCATTTAGATTGCAAGTTTTAGAAAATACATGTTTTGATTTGTAAATATTCATAAATTGTGTTTTTAAAATGTTTAGTATACTATAGGTATATTGTAGGTATATTTTTAGTATATTTTTTATATACTTCTAAATAAATGCATGTTTTATTATTGATTTAAACTTAACATGTTTTTAGTATATTATGGGTTTATTTTTGGTATATTTCATGATTGATTTGAATTTATTATATATATATATATATATATATATATATATACACTTGAAATATATTTAGTTTACTTTATGTATATTTCTGGTATATATATGATTTATTTTGTTACAATGAATAACATTATGCATTATTTATTTTCTCATATGAATGTTTTACTTTAAATGAAGAATATCGATAGAACATGCTACCTAGTGGGCAGTACTAGAACCGTGTACGTACCGGTGCGATAGATTTAGGGTCGAGTGAGAATTATTTGTGGAATTATGACTTGATTGAGAATGATATGATGTGATTGATGGTGTGATTGCTAGAGCTCGGTTGACCAAGTGTCTCGGGGTCAATCACACTGACAGTCAAACTGCTGGAGCTCGGTTGACTTACTATTTTGGGGCCAGTCTACTGTCTATATAGATTAAGTGAATTCATTTGGAATTAAGTGAGCATGTATGGCTAGAGTGATGTTATTGTTGATCGAGATTGCGATTATATAGGGTTTCATTTGATCCTTCATAAATTTATATTTTTCAGTACAATTATATAAAGTAATTTTCAGCATTTGTGTGAATTGTTTATATATATATTTATTATATACGAATGTTTGATTGCATTTGACATATAGGAGATGCATTTATATATATATTATAACAATTTACTCAGTGAGCTCTAACTCCTCTCAGTTGATATTTTTACATGAGAGTTTTTTTTTCAGACCTCAGCAGTAGACCTATATGCCAGATTTCTTCCGCCCCGGTTTGTTCGTGTAAATTACCTACTTAATTTTATATTGTACTTTAGAAAACTGCAGTAGTCATATTTTGTATCAGTAGTGAGTTATATTTATATTTATTGTATGTGATTTTAATTCAGAGATCTTTCTCTGAATATTGTATTAATATACTTTATGTTATAATATGAAAGAGATTATTTTTATTATATTGATTTGAGATTTTAATTATGATACATAATTATTTATTTTATATTATTATATGTTTTTTTTTTGAGATTTGTTACGAGTTTCGGATTTAAAAGAATTTTTGTTTTTTAGCGCCGGTCATGACCCCCAGTTTGGATCATGACAATTTTGACTATAAAATTGACTAATATATATTTAAAGTTTTATTTTAGACCCATTTAACTCCAGAAATGACTAAAATAGGTGTGTATTCTTAGAAGTTTAACTGACATTGAAAAAATTATGAGTTGGATTCCAACTCATTTCTATCAAACACTAAAAAATTCAACGACAAGAATTTAAAATCCCAAAAATCCCTAATTCTAATTTTTTCATCATAAACTTGTGTCGTCTCATTGTTGTCTTCACTTTCAATTGCAGCGGGGGGTTTTCCTTCATCCTCAAGTGACCCATCTCTTTTATAATTAAAAAAAAATCATAAAAAACACCATAAAAATCTCATAGCTTCTCACAATCTTTATTTCTAACTCATTTTTAAACACAATCTCTTGCAATGATAAGAAAATGACGATGCAGTGGAGTTTGCGATTCTCCGGCGACCGCAAACAATTTCGAGGTCGGTAATTTTCTGTCAATTCGCCATTCAAGAACACAATACAAACAAGTTTAAATTCATCTTTTTCTTTTTTTTTTTATATAATCAATTATTTAATTAGATATAATTTGATGATGATGATGATGGACTGGTGGTAGTAGATGTACGAAGAATGAAATTATGGAATTTGCGAGAACAGTGAAAGTAAAAGAGAAAATGGTTGCTGGAACATTTCATTATCTAACTACAGAGACAATTGAAGTTGGAAAGAAGATTTCTGAAGCAAAAGCTTAGGTTAAACCATGACTTAATTTTAAAGAATTTCAGGTGATTTTAAATAGGCATGGTAGTGAATAGAAATAAGTGGCAGCACATGATCATATAGTGCAAGATATAGCAATGCGTGCTATGAACAATAGTGATTTTAAATTATGCTCACTATTTGTTTGATGAAATGCCAAAGAAGAGATTGTCGCTAGTTTTTCAATATTTTTTAGTCGATTTTGATGTTAATTTTTTTTCTTCAGTTTACTGCTATTTTGATGAAATTGGATGGTGTTCATGAACGAAAATAATGAAACCTTTTGTGAAGGTGGTGGTGGTGATGGTCTAACGGGATGACAGAAATGAGAATATAAAGGTAAGAGATTCAATTATAAATTATTTGCTTCTAAGTAACAATTTAAATTATTTAATCTATGTATATATGTATCATAAGTCCAATGAGTTAAAAATGTTGATTTAAGGTGTTAAATTGATGTTAAATAAAAGTTCAAATGTGTTATTATTCTATTTAAAAGTCGAGGCGTCAACGATCAAAAAAGTAAAATTTAAAGGTGTAATTATGCATTTGACCATTTAATTTTGAATATATAATATATATATTTTTATTGTAAAAAATATTTTTAAAAAATATATTATTATAATAAGATCATAATTTTTATTAAATATATTATAATTTATTTAGTTACTAAATTTATTTGTAAATTTTAATATTTAATATTTAATTTATAGTTTATATTTTTTAAAAATAAATTTTAAACTCATTTAAATTTAAGAACAATTTGTAAGTACTAAGTGACATAATGAAACTAAACACAAACTAATTAGAGAAAAAAAAGTCACTTATAAAAAGGCATTTCTTCTCTATTGTTAAAGCGACAAAGAACTCAGTAATAAACCATAACAGAAAATATTGTTAAGGGAAGAATATGCCATGAGCATGCGAGAGAAAGAGGACACAAGTGTGGGTGACAGAACTACAACTGTAGGCTAGACTAAACACTATCTTTTGACTCAAAATCAGGTCAGAGTCCCAAATTTATATTCCTTTCATACAATTGTCCTAAAGAATCAATTAATCATATAAAAATTTTTAACTTTTAATTTGAGTAACGATAATTTTTCATTCATTAATTTTTTATGAAATTAATACTATAATGCGAGTGTGGACAAATAAAAAATGATATTGTGACAAAATTCTTTGTAATAATGAATCAGAGGTCACATTTTAATTATAAAGTTAAAGTTATAGCTATTTAAATGTAGGGGTTACTGTGGCCTATAATTCATTATTTAAAATAACTTTGCCAAATTATTATTCTTTTATTTGCTTGTATTAGCATTCCGATGTTGATTTCATTGGAAATCAACGAATAAAAGATTATTGTTACTGAATTTCAAAGTTAAAAATTTTTGTGTGTTCAATTGATATTTTGAAATGATGGTGGGAAAGGATAATAATGTTAGTAATATGCACTAGGTTAATCATTTGTGATTATATATCGACTTTCTTATTTTATTAATAAAGAGATATTTTATTATCATTTGATTTTAAGATAATTATATGAATAGTTAATTCTTACTAAGGTTATCAAGTATGTGACTTGATAGTAAAATCCTTAGATTAAAAAAAGAGTTCTATTCTAATTATCCCTAACCATTTATTCATTATATAAATATTAAAGTATTAAGGCTAGTATGATGTTGACTGATGATTATGTTTTACTAATAATGAATATGAGATATTAAGTCAACTCATAAGTACATAATGAGAAATCATGTACTGAATTGACTCACTATGAGAATACTACATAGATTATTATCTTAAGTATTTCTCATCACAGTAATTTTATTTTGGTCATTTGAACTTGAAATCATCATGGATTTCTATATAGTTATTTTATATTTTGACACATTCTAACATTGTCTTTAACCGGACGATTAAATAGGATGTTGTTAAATATGAAATTAGTTATGTGAGGAATGTGAGTGATTCAGAAGGAATTTATCCCTCATTAATATGAGAAAGATATCTAAGGGCCCCTTGATGAGATAGATTGAAGGAAAATGCATGACCATGCTGAAATGAATTGATAAAGAGTTATCATTTTCAGTCTACTTGGAATCAAGTCAGAATATTGAACTATATAAGGATGACATTCTATGCCTTATGTTCAATTAAGATATCATGTGATAAAGGGACGATAAAATTCACTGTAATTAGGTTATGTCGGATTATTGATTTCACATGACTTGGATAGTTATAATGTCTTGCTAGATGCCACTTATGACTTGTAGGCTTAAATAGAGATTTAGGCCCACTGCCAATGTTATGTAAACCTACATGGTCACACATTTAGAACAAACACAAAATGAATATGAGTTTAATAAGTCCAAAATAAACTTTGTGGAAATAAATAATTAAAGTGTTTTATTTATTTATTTGTTTATTTATTTAAGATATATGTTATTTTAAATAAATAAATAAAATATTATTTCTTATTTGTTTTTAAACAAAATCAGAATATAATAAATGGAAATTACCAAAAGGTCATTGGTAGGTGAAACCTTAATTTGGAGTCTATAAATATGTTATATTCTCTAAAGTTTAATACACTTATTTTTCCTGCCTCCAAATTCTTTTTCTCTCTTCTTAAAAAAATAAAGACAGAGTTTTTCTTTTGTTCTTGATTTGTGAGACAATCAATAAGGTTGCTAGCACACACTCCAATTCGTTTTGTAAAGGGCTGTTCGTGTGGATATCTATAGAGGACGCATCCTTTTGGAGACGTCTAGATCCGAACAATCAAAGTAAAAAGGCTCGAGGTAAGGTGTCACCAGTGTGAACCTCCTCTAATCCTTCCAGAAAATCTTGCCTCTTCTGCGTCTTGGTGAGATTCTTGAAACCCTAGATTTAATCAAGTAGTCGAATTACATGGATCTAGGTTTGGGAACGTGATAAATTTTTAATTTTTCCGCTACGTTTGTATCACGAAACCCAACAAATAAATTATGGATTTTGAGTGTAAATAACCCTACACAACCTAAAGGCATTATGTTTATGGATCCTTTAAAATCCACTTATATGTTTGAGATTTTTACAAAACTTAACACTTTTTTTTTATTTTATTAACCAAAATACCTAAGTTTTTATTATTTACTAATGTAACCTCTTTTATTTACATAAGTGCACCATTCTTCCTTTTACCTTATTTTTCATTTTATTTTTATTTTTTTATTTTTATTCTCTTTATTTTTTCCTTCTTTATTCATTTTTCTCTTTTTTTAAATTTTAATTTTATTTTTTTCATATTTATTCTTTCCTCCTTCCTCTTTTTTATTTTTATTTTCTCTTTATTATTTTTTATTTCTCTTTTTTTCCTTATTATTTTTTTATTTTTAATCTTTCCTTCTTCCTTTACTTTTTTATTTTATTTTTATTTCTCTTTTTCTCCTTTTCATATTTTTTTCAAATTTTTTATTTCCTCATTTTCCATATTTTTTCAAACTTTTTATATTAGTGGAGCATTAGCTAATATATATTTTTTGAAATTTTATTTCATTAGTTTTTTGACATTCTATGCTGAAATACAATCTCTTTTTAATTTTTATTTCTTTTTCCTTTTTTTAATTTTCTTTTTAATTTTTATTTTCTCATTCTTTTTAATAAATTTACCATTATTTTCTAAATGTTAAATTTTTTAATTCCAATAAATCAAAAAAATAATAAAATTATATAAACCTAAAAATAAAATAGTTAAAAATCCAGTGGTATGATTAAATTAATTTTTGTTGGGTTTTGTTAAAAGATTCTAGCATGCATTGCTCTATGAAATATCTTTTTGTTTTTTATATGTTTTGTTTATTTGTAATTTTTTTTTAGAAAAAATTACAAACAAATTCATGACCTTTATCGCTTTTTGCAATTTTGGCAATGTCATTTTTTTGCAATTTCATGCACCAGTTGAAAATCCGGTGAAACTTTGGCCACTCGAAAAATCTAAGTCAATCCACATAAATGCTATGTCAAAACGTATCATTTTGACTATTTATAGAAAAATACACGACCTTTGATATTTTTTACAATTTAAACACAATCCATTGATTTTGAGAAATTGATACATAATTTTCTTATTTTTTATTTAATATATATTTTTCAATTGATGCATGTGAAGCAAATATTTAAATAATGAGAATTCAAAATTAATTTTTCTAATTAAATAAAATATAAATTTTATTGTTTATTTTTATGTAATGAACATTTAATTGATACATTCAAATTGATATGCATTTAGTTATTTTAGATTAAATTATTATTTTGAAATATTGAAATATTTCATTTAATCAAATTATATTTTATTATTTAAATTCATTTACATATTAAGTAAATTTTATAATCAACTATACATAGAATAATTAATGATATATACATTTTTATCGAAATCAAATCTTAATATTTCTTTTATTGATGAATTTATTGTAATTCATTAATTTTAATTTTTAATTAATAATTACTATATTTTAAATGAATAAATAGTAAAATTTTGAAAGATATATTTTGTTTGCAGTTATACGTATAATATGAATATTTAAAACAAATTATTTTCAAAATAAGATTTTAATTCAAACTAATAAAAATAAGGACATATCAATTTAAATGTATCAATTAAATGTTCATTATATAAGAATAAACAATAAACTTATATTTTATTTAATTAGATAATTTAATTTTGAATTTTTATTACTTAAATATTTTATTTGCTTGCATTAATTGAAAAATATAAATTAAATAAAAATAAGAAAATTATGTATCAATATGTCAAAATCAATAGGTCATGTTTAAATTGCAAAAAATATCAAAGGTCGTGTATATTTGTGCAAATAGTCAAAATGGTGCAGTTTGACGTCACATATATGTATATTGACTTAGATTTTTCCAATGGCTATGTCAGTAAAGTTTCATTGGATTTTCAATCGGTGTATGAAATTGCAAAAATTAAAAAGTTGGTGAACAACATTACCAAAATTAAAAAGATATGTTGAAATTGCCAAAATTAAAAATATATGTTGAAATTGCTAAAAACGCTAAAGGTCATGAATTTTTTTTAATTTGCCATTTTTTTTATTGAATAAGTTGTTGAAAGTAAGTGTTGATTTTGTTTTCTATTCCTACTGATTTTGGTGGTCTTGGTGGACAAAATGTGAGGGGTGTTGATGTAGTATATATTATTATTAGTTTTCTATAATTTATTTTTTGTTGCTTTTGGTGTCTAATTTAATTTTGTATTCGCAAGTTGGTAAAAATAATTTTGTAAGTCCTCCTCTATAGAAAAGGGAACATAGACCTGCCTATATTTTAAAGTGTCTCCATTTGTTATTGTATAGGAAATTGAAAATAAACCCAAAGCATACAAAAAAATATACTATAACTTAAAGCTAAACAATTTCTTTGGAGTTAAGCGAGTTGTAATTATTGTAATAGAAAAATTTTAAAGAAATGAATATGTTTAAAATTTTTTGGTGTTGTTGAGTCGTAAAAGGATGCTACTGTTTTATGTTGCATTTATAATTTGGTATCGTTTTATTTTTTGTTTTGTTTTCTAATTCTTTTTGTTTAAATTGGATCTTTTTTTTTTGGTTTCTGATACTTTTTTATTTTATTAATGCAACATAGTTGTATTGTAGATTTTTTTTTTGTATGTTTGTGTCACGACCCAAAACAGGGGCCATGATCGGCGCTAGGAAACGAGAATTCTTTCGAATCCGGAACCCGTAGCAAGCGTAAAAATAAAATAAAACATGCAATAGAAATAATAATAACACATTTAAATAAAATACTGTGCAGCGGAATAAAATCATGAATATAAAATAATAATCCACCACGGGATTTAAATCAAATCCATATCTCATATATATATAAATAAATCCGTCAATACAAGTTTCAGTTCAAATATGCAAAGTACATATCTCTTAAAGATATATTACATAAAACCCACAAACTTATTTACAACTACTGCAGTGTCTAGATTATAAAAATAAAACTCAAGTGAGCAGTTTACATAAAGAAGCCAGGGCGGAAGAAATCCGGCGTATAGGCTTGCTACTAAGGTCTGAAGAAGATGACTCTCCTAAAAAATTAGTCAACGGAGGGGAGTCAGACCTCATTGAGTGAATAACTATAATATATATACATGCATACTAAATGACAATGCATACAATCAACAGTATATATCTAATATGTATATATATAGGCAAATACATACAGATGCAATAAAATCATTTTATATATTTTATTGAAAATCATCTTTTATGAAGGATCAAATAGAACCATATAATATCGCAACCTCGAAAACAGTGTTAGACAACACTTTAGCCATACAGGCTCACTTATTCCAAAATATTCACTTATTCCATTTGGACAGTAGACTGGCCCCGAGACACTAAGTCAATCGAGCTCCAACAATCTGACTGTCAGTGTGATTAGCCCCGAGACACTTGGTCAACCGAGCTCCAGCAATCACACTCCTAAACCATATCACACATCAAATAATCAGATTCAATCAATATCCTCAAGCAAGTTAGTAATATAGCCTAAATGCTATAAGCGTACCAGTACGTACTCGGTCCTAGTGCTGTCCACTAGGTAGCACGTTCTATTGGTATCCTTCATTAATAAATATAAAATATTCATTCACAAATAATGATGCATGAATTTAAATAACATAACAATATAAATCATATATATATTGGAAATATACCAAAAGTAAACCAGGTATATTTCGAGTATATATACGTCAAATAAATCCAATCAAATTACAAATTAGGCTAGAAATATATTTAAAAACATTTTAAACATAATTTATTAATAAAACATGCATATAATTTAATATATACCAAAAATAAACCAAAAGAAAACTAAAACATACTTAAATACAAATCACATTATTTATGCATATTTAGTCAAAATAAAACATATATTTCTAAAATCATGCATCTTAAACACATATATATAAAATAGTAACTCACACTTAGTGCGTTTCACGAGATGGGTCCGACGGGCCTGGTCCACTAGGCCTCGGTCTCGGTGCAACTAAATAAACAATAACAACAGAAATCATAATAAACCTAACAGAAAGTCCTAGAAACTTGATCTAGAATATTAAACAAAGAAACAAGATTAGAGATCGACCGGACATCACGTTTTACGAGAATTCTACTGAAAATCTGGCAGAACCTCCCTTGTAAAATGGACATCTCTCTACTTAAAGAGTAGAGCCAGCCCTGCAAAGAAACACACTTCAAAAAATAGGTACAACAATCCATTCACAACCCCTCGATTGGACTCCAAACTACAGTCTACCGACCGGGGTCCACAATCACAGAATATTTATAAAAATACCAAAAATACCCTTATATCACAGAAATATATTTTATACGTAGAAATTACGTAATTAGCCTTAAAACACAGTAAAAATCAATAAAAACTCATTTTATTAGTAAAATTGTATATTATATATATAATTGAAAATAATTCACGAAAAATAGTTTTAATTAGTTAAAAATAGTAAATAATTTGTAGAAATCATTTTTATACCTTAAATAATTATTAAAACCAATTAAATTACATTTTAACCAATTTTGTGTAAAATTACCAAAATACCCCTATATATATAAATATACTAAAATTACTCCAAAAATTCACCAAAAATAGTATAATTATCCAAAATTAATTTATCAACATATTAATCAATAATATCAATAATTAAACTCAATTAACTAATTAATTTCAATTAAAAACACAATTAACCCTATTTTCTCAAAATTACTTAAACTAATTAAATTCAAAATAAATACATAGAAATTCATAAAAATTCCAAATAAATTTCTATAATTCATTTCAACACCTATATTTATCATAAAACACAATTTCATAATTTATTTAATTAATTTTCGAAAATTAGAAAATAATATTAAAATATTCAAAAATACCCAAAAATCAAAATAATCTCCAAAAATTCAAAAAAAAATTCACACATGTAGATTAAGCTAAGGGGAACAACATTTGTGAAGGAATTTTTCATGAATCAATCAAATTGAAGTTTAAAAAAATCAAAAACCCTAAAATGGCCGAATTCGAAAAATCGAAACCTAAGCAAATCAAGACCATTTTAAGTGAAACAAAACTTGGAATCACACTCAACAGAGCTCAAGGAGAAGAAAGAGACCGGCGGTGTAAAAAATGGTGGCCGAAATCATGGTCGACGGCAAAGAGCTCAACTTGCTGCCATCGCGAATTCCGAGCATTCTAGCGGGCTTCCGGTGGCCTGGTCACATCGGAGAGGAAAAGGATGGAAGGGGGAGGAGGTTGGCGGCAGCTAGTGGCGGCGAAGGGCGGTCCGACGAGGTGGAACGGGAGGTGCAGTGAGGGTAGGCGTCGGGAGAGAATAAGGAAGAGGGAGGGGCAATTCGATAATTTGGCAAAATTTTGATTTTTATAACATATTATATGTATATATATATATACTTTACACTATATATTAAAATAATATAAAATCACACACATTAAATATACACCACACACATATAATTTAATATTTTAATAATTTAATACACCTAAAATAATTAAATAATATTAAAATAAATTAATAAATAATAAAATATTAGGGTAATTAATCAAACCCTAATTAAATAAAATAAGTACACATATATACGGTGTTTAGTATTTTAAAAATATATATGAGTTTATGCAAGTCCGGAAATCTATTTAATATAATTAATAATAAATAATTTACGTGAAAATTTCCCCAAAAATAGTATTCTTGGGAAAATTTTACGTAAAATACTTAAAATAATATACAGTAATTAAAATAAATTTTAAATACATATCAACTCGTAAAAATATCATAATTATATATACAAAAATTATTAACACTGCATATCCCGATGAAATATTAAAATATTTAAAAACACGGGATATTATAGTTTGTTGTATTTATGCATCTTTATTTTATGTCATGACCCAAAATAGGGGCCATGACCGGGGCTAGGGAACGAAAATTCTTTCGAATCCGGAACCCGTAGCAAGCCTAAAAATAAAAAAAAAACATGCAATAATAATAACAATATATAATGCAGCGGAAATGAAAATCATAAATATCACAATATTAATTTCACCAACTGGATTTAAATCAAATCTCATCTCATATATATAAATCTTTTAATACAAATCCAGTTTTAAATATAATACAATATCTCACATAAATAAAATACATAAAATCCCACAATTAATTTACAACTACTGTAGTGTCTAGATTATAAAAATAAGACTCAAGTAAGCAGTTTACACAAAGAAGACGGGGCGGAAGAAATCCGGCGTATCGGCCTACTACTGAGGTCTGAAGATGTTGACTCCTGAAAAATTGTCAACGGAGGGGAGTCAGACCTCACTGGGTGAATTACTATAATATATATACATGCACACTAAATAACAATGTATACAGTCAACACAATATGTAATACGTATATATACAGGCAAATTCACACAGATGCAGTAAAAATCATTTTTATATATTTTTATTGAAAATCATCGTTTATGAAGGATCACATAGAACCCTAGAATATCGCAACCTCGAAAACAATGTTAGACAACACTCTAGCCATACAGGCTCACTGAATCCAAATATATCCACTTAATCCATTTAGACAGTAGACTAGCCCCGAGACACTAAGTCAACTGAGCTCCAGCAGTCTGACTGCCAGTGTGATTGGCCCCGAGACACTTGATTAACCGAGCTCCAGCAATCACACCTCCAAACCATATCTCACACATATCAATAATCATATCCAATCAATATCCACAAATGGTTAGTAATATAGCCTAAATGCTATAGGCGTACCGGTACGTACTCGGTCCTAGTGCTGCCCACTAGGTAGCACGTTCTATCGATATCCTTCATTAATAAATATAAAACATTCATTCACAAAAATAATTGATGCATGAAGTTCAATAAAATATCAACATAAACCATATATTTACTAGAAATATACCAAAAGTAAACCAGGTATATTTCGAGTATATATACGTTAAATAAATCCAATCAAATCATAAATTAAACTAGAAATATATTTAAAAACATTTTTAAATATAATTTATTAACAAAACATGCATATAATTTAATATATACCAAAAATAAACCAAAAATATACTTAAATACAAATCACATTATTTATGCATTTTTAATCAAAATAAAACGTATATTTCTAAATCATGCATCTTAAAGCATATATATATAATATAGTAACTCACCCTAGTGCGCTCCACGAGACGGGTCCGACGGGCCTGGTCCACTAGCCCTCGGTCTCGGCGCAACTAAACAAGCAATAAATTACCGACATTAGAATAAACCTAACAGAAATCCTAGAATTCGATCTAGAGTATTAAACATAGAATCGATATCAGGGTTCGATCGGATATCACGTTTTACGAGAATTCTATCAAAAATTCCATAGAACCTCCCCTGTAAAATGGACATCTCTCTACTCAAAGAGTAGAGCCGACCCTGCAAGGAAATACACTTCGAAAAACTACACAGAGCACAATCAAAATCTCACGGTCGGACTCCAAACTACAATCCACCGACCGGGGTCCACAATCATAGAACAATTATGAAAATACCAAAAATACCCTTATAACATAGAAATTCATTTTATAAGTAGAAATTACATAATTAACCTTAAAACACAGTAAAAATCAATAAAAACTCATTTTATTAGAAAAATCGTATATTATATATATAATTGAAAATAATTCACGAAAAATAGTTTTAATTAGTTAAAAATACTAAATAATTTCTAGAAATCATTTTTATACCCTAAATAACTATTAAAACCAATTAAATTACATTTTTAGCCAATTTAGGGTAAAATTACCAAAATACCCCTATATATATAAATATACTATAATTACTTCAAAAATTCACCAAAAATTATACAATTATTCAAAATTAATTTTATCAACATATTTGTCAATAATATCAATAATTAAACTCAATTAACCAATTAAATTCAATTAAAAACATAATTAACCCTAATTTCCCAAATTACACAAACTTCAATAATTCAAAATAAATACTTAGAAATTCATAAAAATTCCAAATAAATTCCTATAATTCATTTCAACACCTAATTCAACCATAAAACACAATTTCATAATTTAAATAATTAATTTCCGAAAATTAGAAAATAATAATAAAATAATAAAAAATACCCAAAAATCCAAAAAATCTCCAAAAATTCCAAAAAAATTCATACATGTAGATTAAGCTACTAGGATCAACATTTGTGAAGGGAGTTTCCATGAATCAATCAATTCGAAGCTCAAAAAAATCAAAAACCCTAATATGGACGAATTGGAAAATTTGAAACCTAAGAAAATCTAGACCATT
The DNA here is from genome assembly GCA_947683625.1 of Mallotus nudiflorus. Taxonomy (NCBI): domain Eukaryota; kingdom Viridiplantae; phylum Streptophyta; class Magnoliopsida; order Malpighiales; family Euphorbiaceae; genus Mallotus; species Mallotus nudiflorus. Next base: position 26,451 of record CANTUR010001050.1, read on the forward strand.
AAAGCTCAAACCAAAGCTAGAATCACACTCACCGGAGCTCAAGGAGAAGAAAGAGACCGGCGGTGTCGAAAATGGTGGCCGGAATCGCGAGGTGTGAATAAATTGCAACTTTCGGCCAAAAATGGTTTCCTTGGTTTCGCCGGCGCTGGAGAAGGAGATTGGGGGCGGCGGAGTGGCTGGAAGTGGAGGGTGGAGCTGCTGGTGGCACACCGACTATAGGTGGTTGGGTTTGCAGCGGTGAGGGGAAGGGTGGTCGCGCGGGAGGAAGAAGAAGAAGAAGAAGAAGAAAAAGAAAAGAAAAGAAAAGAAAAAGAAAAAGAAAAAGAAAAGAAAACAAAAAAAGAAAAAAAAGAAATAATAAAATAATATGTATATATTAAAATATAGTGTATAAATAAAATATATGGGAAAAATACACACCACATATTATTATATTAATTTAAATAAACAATTAATAATAAAATGATAAAATATTAAGGTAATATATTAAACTCTAATTAAATAAATATTGCACACATACACGGTGTTTAGTAATTTAAAAATACGTATGAGTTCATGCAAGTCTATATTTAAAATAATTAATAATAAATTATTTACGTGAAAATTTCCCCGAAATGAAAGTCCTGGGAAAATTTTACGTAAAGCACTGTAAATAATACACAATAATTAAAATAGATTTTAAATACATATCAACTCGTAAAAATATCATAATATATATACAAAAATTATTAACACTGCATATCCCAGTACAGTGTAAAAATATTTAAAAATACGGGATATTACATTTTATATCCAAATATTACATTGTTGAAGGAGAGTTATTATTTTGTTTTTTGAATATGTTTTTGGCTTATTTTTGGTTTTTGATTTTTTTTTTGGATCCTTTTGGTTTGTTTTTGGTTTTTGAATAATTTTTTTTATATCCTTTTAGTTTATTTTTGGTTTCTGATTCATTTTATAAAATTAATTAATTAAAATAATTTGACTAATATTTTCATTTGTAATAATTGTACGAATTCAAATTTATTTTAGTATACATTCCATTATTTTTATGTTTCTGATATAATAATTTAGAATATTTTCTGTTTATTTTATATTTAAGATACAATAATTTTGTGTATATTTTTGTCAATTTAAGTGGATGTATTCAATTAGGGTTTTTTAAAAACATTTATAGACTTTTTTAAGTGAATGACTTTTATAGAGTTTATAGACTTTTTAATGACATTTATAGAGTTTAATGACTTTTGTAAACTTTACTTTGGAAGACTTTTATAGAGTTTGTGAATTTGTTAATGACTTTTATAGAATTTATTTTAAAAGATTTTTTTATGACTTTTATTGACATTGGACAACTTTAATTGATTTTAATATACACATTTTGAAGTTTCCAACATATATATACATATGCATATACATATTTTGACCTAATAAATTAATATTTGTCATAAAATAAAAACAAAAGTTTTAAAATAGTCATTAAAAGTGCATGACTTTTTGAATATGAGTTTACTTTTAATAATTATTTAATAGTCCTAATTTAATACCCTTAACTTTTATAAACTTTTTTTTTAAGTTTATAAAAGTCATGATTGAATACACCATAATTAGTTTCTCTTAAATTGTTATCATAATATTCTTGTCTACTCAGTTTTTTTCTTTGTTTTTCCCTTTTTCTTGAGTTGAAAATTTCCAACTAGATAATTTTTACTTAATGATAGGTAGTTACAAGTAACCTAAAAAGTCATAAATTTTTTGTTTCCTTAACGTGCCAACTTTAGGTTACCTAAATGGGAGATTAGGTGAAGAAAATCTATAATTATATATTGATTACCATATAAGTTGTGCTAAACCATTATGGCAAAAAAATTTATATTTTATTTGTAATATCTTATGGACAACAATTTAACAATAAACAATCATATTAAGGTCTAATTATATGTTCATGCAAATATATAATAGAGACACTAAAGTCACAAATGTTTTCTATTATAAATGAACTATATTCAAAATTAGAGTTAATAAAAACCAATAAACTAGACTTTTATTCTATCAAGATCTGTCCTATGGTATAATTAACCAACAAAAAAGTAGTTTTTACCAGTATTAGACGTCTTCAGTAGCATTTGTTGGTTGCCGAGAGTAGCTATAGCTGTCTCCACTCGAGGTGATTGGCTAAGAATGTAATGTCTGCAAGGATCCCATAAGAAAGAATTCAATATGGATTACCTTGGTTATAATATATGTTATAGTTGAATACCAACTATATCATTAGTTCACATTAGTCACACTAATCACAATATTGTTAAAATATGTACATTAAGAAATGATAGAACTTATCTTGGTGATCAAACTTATATCAAATTTACTCAAATAAGCAATTGTAGAGGATAATTAGGTCAAAATACTAAGTGCATATCTGGGGATTTTGCCCAAACTTGACGAACAACAATTTGATCAAATCACACTGCAATGTTTAAACAAATTGGCCTGGCCTGACCTAGAAAATAATGGGAAATGGAAAAAATTTCAGTTCAACCATAAGTTGCATGCAATCAGCAACGTCATAGTTTTGGTTTTCCTTAGAGAAATAATCAGCAAGCAAACCAAAATAAAGCAATAAAAACCATAAAATTACAGAAAAATAACATAATTTGCTCATCATCGATGATTAAATCATAAATATTGTAAAGAAATGGCGTTTTCAAAGAAACAAATCCATCACCCACCCATTACTGCAAAGGCAAAAATTATATAAATAAAGATAAAAAGATACAGAGAAATAAAATAAATAGCAAATAAACAAAAGTGCATAATGAATCGATTGGAGAATCAACGAGTGTTTTCCATAGACACAAAAGCATGAAATAGAGAAAGAAAGAAAAGGAAAGAAAATAAGGATTTGGTAATTTACACAGTGTCACACCAAAAATCATACAAACAATAATGGGTAAAGTTTTAAATTCAAAAACCTTAAGCTAGAAAAATAAATTGAAAGATGCATGCATACCTCAATGAAAAAGAAGAGAATTTTAACTGAAATTCTTAATATGAGAGTCAAAGAAAGAGAAAAAGATACTTAAAGAAATGAAAATGAGAGTTAATGGCGGTGCTTTTCATAATAATACAATGCAAAGAAGTGAATCTGTGTTTAGTATTGAGAATCGAAGAAGGAGAGGTGAGAAGCGGGATTGAAAGGGAGAAGAAATTTAGATAGGATATGAGTTGATTGAAGAGAAACCAAACCAAAAAAAAAAAGAAAGAAAAACATAGATGAAAAAGACATCGTCCCTGTTGGAAATATAGATGACAAAGACATCGTCCCTGTTGGAGATAAGGTGCAATCTCGTAAATAAAGTTATACAAGGTGATACATATGTATTTCTAAAAAGTTTGAAATATTTTTATTGCGTAGATTATGTTTTGGGTATTTATAAAAAACCCCTATATGTTTCTCACATTGCTTAGATCTTTTATTTATAATTAATATTCCAGTAATTTTCCAAAAGATGTAAATCTCTTTCACATTAGGTCTTTCTCTTCTACCCTTTAAATGAAGAAGAGGATACGTAGAAAAAAAAAAAGCTTAAAAATTACATTTTTGGCCCATGGTTATAGGAGTAGTATATTTAAGGAGTAGTAATGTTATTTACTCAAAATTACTATCTCACTACAACTTTCACGATTTGTGATAAATAATATTACCCTTATATGAAAGCTCGCAACATTGGAGTACAATGACAACATCAAAAACCTAACTTTACTCATACTATAATTTTTGCTCATTAAGAGTCGTCTTTAGTGCTTCAACCCATTATTTAGGGGTCAGCGGTCTCCATACTCATTCCTAGTAAGACCACAAATGGATAATAATATGCCTACAACACTCTAAAATGACAACTCCAAAAGCCTAAATTTACTCACACCACCATATTGTTTGCTATCTGAGAATCACCTTTAGCTTTTCAATCCTTTATTTAGGAGTCAACAATCTTTATGCTTGATCCTAGTAGAGCCCTAAATTGATAATAATATGCAATGAGCCCATGTAAGGAACAACAATTATAAGCCAAAAATCACCTTTAAACCCGAAATCTTAATTCATTATGTTTATTGATCCTTTCCACTTATATTTTCCTATCACTCCTCATATCTTTATAATGTGGAATTCTTATTCACAATTGATATATCAAGAAAAAGAAAAGTTAGTTTGAGATTCAAAAGTATGTAATGACATGTGAAATTTTTGCAAGAGTACATGATAATTAAATGTCAACATTTATATAATTTATGTTTCATTTTGTATAACTGGAGGTTTACTCCTCAAAAAATGAGGTATTAAAATGATAATGGATCTTTTTTACTATTCTCATTAAGATTAAATCCATATGACATCTTATATCTCACTTTTTATATGTTGTTATGTCTAATGGTTATAATTCTTTAGATTGCATATTTGTATAATGGATGGCCAATTTTGGACAAACATTTACTTGTCAATCCAAATGGATGTGACATTATGGTTATTATATCCCATATACATATATTCATGTTTCATTAAGGTCTTTTGTTTTCTATGTAGGTTACTCGAAAAGGGAAGGCAACCAAATTCATTCAGGAAAAGGTTCCTGCCATAAAAAACTCCTAAAAGGAGAAGGAATACTCTCCTAATTAGCCTAGGACTCATATCTAAAGAAGAATTATACTCCTTTCAGGTTTAAGTATCACTACCACTATAAATAGGACCCCATATCCTTTAATCTCATTTATTTTATTCTCTTATATTCTTATTGTTCTCTTTTCTCTCTCTTTTTCTGACTTAGGCATCAGAGTGTTTGTGGGGACCCTCCCTATCTCGCGCGTTGTCTATTATTGACCATTTGCAGGGTTCCAGCTCAAGAGTTCTAAAAAGCAAGTTATCAAGTGGTGTCATCTATGGGGACTCTTGGGAAAAAGCCATTCGTGCATCTTCCAAATTAAGACATTGACGCTATAACTTCTAGCCCGCTACCAATCTCGACTCCTGACACTCATATCAACCTCTCTACCCCTATTCCTTTAATTAATTTATCAACACCTCTCCCAACAACAGTACCTCTAGCCCCTTTCTAGTATGCTGGACCTTCAGCCAGTGGTATGCACTTTCCTCTTGGAAACACCTAGGGGTGGTTGGCTTTGGGTACTGAATTTCCATATTATACCCTATTGCAACACCATCACCAACATATACCTTCCATACTTTTTCCAAACCTAATAAATACACTAGCTATAATTATGCCTAACCTAAACACTACAACCTAAACACCTAACCCCACCCCAACAAATAAAGAAGTAATGATACAAGACATTCAAGCTCAGATAGCCTTAATACAATAATAATTAAACACCTTGATTCAAAGCAGCAACCCTGGGCTAGCTAACATAAACAACAACACAACATCTCTGAAGATACCTGAGGCAAGCAAAAGGAAGAGTAAAGTTCTAGAAAGGGAATCTAGCTCAACAATTTCAGCTCTCGACAACTCGAAGCTAACCCAGAGGGTTGAAGAGGTTATACACAAAGCCCGAATAAGACCAAGAAAAGAAGATGAATGTATTATGGAGGGTAGAACACCATTCATAAAAAGGATAATCTAGACAGAGATCCTAACTAAGTTTAAAATCCTATAATTAAATCAATATGATGGAACTGGAGATCCCATCAACCACATATCCTCGTTTAGAACAAGAATGCTGCTCTAGAATATGAATGATGAAATCATGTGCAGGGTCTTCCCAAGCACACTCACAAAGAATGCTAAAAAATGGTTTCATCAGCTCCCAGAGAATTCTGTCACTTCTTTTGAAGACCTGGCAGAAAAGTTTCAAACTATGTTCATCACCAACATTTCCCCTGCCAAAAACATCAATGACCTTCGGATGTGCCGACAAGAGGTCGATGAATCCCTCTAAAGCTACCTTGATCATTTAATAAGGTGGCCATGCAAATTGAAAACCTTGTAGACGAAGTTCCTATCGAAGCCTTAAAAAATTGCATTAGACTTGGAAAGCTCAAAGACATGATAATGACGAAGGAACCAGACACTTTTGCAAAAATAATGGCCATGGCAATCAAAATGATAAAGATGGATGAAGATAGAAGGATGCAAAGGGAAGAAGAAAAACCACTGACTAAAAAGGAAAGGTCAAGGTCCATAAAAGCAAGCTTCCCTTGAACGAATTTTAAAAACCTAATGGAAAGATTTGAGAAGGAAGCAGACAAATACAAACCTTTAAATACCTCTAGATCCAAGATCCTTATGAGGGTTAGATAGAATGACATAGAAATTACCCCAGCCAAAAGAATAAGCCTAAACTAGAGGGCCACGTAAGATAAGGAACACTATTGATAATACCAGCGGGAATATGGGCACAACACCGAGGCCTATAGAGAATTGAAGAATGCCATAAAAGACCTGTGCAGAATGGCAAACTCAATAATTTCACCAACGCATCCAGAGGAACCAAGAATCTAGATGCACATGGGCGAGACAGGCCAGAACCAAAGAAGGCTCGGAATGAGCCAGCTGGCATCATTAACATGATTATCGAAGGAGAAAATGCTGAGAAAAAACCTAAAAGGAGCCACGGAGAAAGACTTGCTTTCAAAAAAAGTGAGATTGTGTTTGATTCAAAAGATAGGGATCATGTTCGACACCCCCACAATGATGCCCTGGTGGTAAGCGCATATATTAACAATTATCTGGTGAATAGGTTACTTGTTGATAATGGAAGCGCCATCAACGCACTGTCTTGGAATGCTTACAAAGCAATGGGAGGCTCAATCACTAACTTGAAAGCCATTTAAAACCCCATTACAAGCTTCTGCGGAGGAACCATACAACTGATGGGAATTATAAAGCTAAATCTAGAATTTGGAAATTGGGACATCGAAGAAATGAAAGTTATCAAAGCTCTATTCAATGTGGTGGATCTCCCACTGGCATATAACGACATCATAGGACAACCATCGCTTTATAAAACAGATGCAGTCACAAGCATTTGACACCTTACCATGAAGATTCCAATTGAGGGTGGAACTTTTACAGTCTACAGAGATTAGCACATTGCTAGATAGTGCTACCAGATGGCAATCAAACCTCAGACAGAAGCCTTCCCTTTAGAAACTTAGGAGATAGAGAAATAGGGTGTTAGACCTTAACCAATCGATGACACTTAGACATTATAAATTTCTGATGGGAAAATGGTAAAGATCAACAATGAACTCAACTATGAAACCAAGTAAAAAATAAGTGAAGTCCTCATTAAGCACTCAGAGGATTTTTCCTCTTAGGCATATCAAATAACTAGAATGGATCCCCAGATTACCTCGCATAACTTGAACATTAGACCAGGAGTGAAGCAAGTAATCTAAAAAAAAGAACCTTTACATATGAAAGGTAGAAGATAATCACTGAGGAAATGAAGAAGTTGTTAGAAGTTGAATTTATCAAAAAGGTTACCCACCTAGAATAGGTAGCCAACATGGTGCTAGTTAAGAAATCAAACGGTAAGTATAGGATGTGTGTGGACTATACTGACCTCAACCGGGCATGCCCCAAGGATATCTACCCACTGCCAACAATTGACCAACTAGTAGACTCCACTATCGGCCATGGTCTATACAGTTTTATAGATGCAGCATAAGGATATCACCAGATATCGATGAAAAAAATAAGATAAAGAGAAAATGTCCTTCATCACCTATGAAGGTCTTTACTGTTACAAGGTAATGCCCTTTGGATTAAAGAATGTTGGAGCAATATATCAGAGGATGATGAACTATGTACTTCGAGACTAGATAAAAAAAAAGTGGAAGTATACATGGATGATATTATTATCAAAAGTAAGCATGCTGAGCAACACCCTATAGATTTGGATCAGGATCAAGTCCTCCAATTGCTTAGCAAATCCAGGATTAAGATGAATCCAAAAAAATGCATCTTTGGAGTCAGAGCAAGCAAATTCTTAGGATTCATGATATCCCATAGAGGTATTGAAGCCAACCTGAAAAAGATGGAGGCCATTCTCAACATGAAAGCTTTAAAGATAATCCACGAGTTATAAAAGCTAAATGGCAGGATCACGACCTTAGGGCATTTCATCTTCTGCTCGGCCAAACGATGCCTACTACTATTCTGAACTTTAAAAAATTTCAAGAAATTTGTTTGGATTGAAGACTGCCAGGCGACTTTTGAAGATGTTAAAAAATTCATATCCTCACCACCTTGACTCTATAGGCTGGTCCTAGAGGAAACGTTATAGTTGTACTTCTCGGTGGACCAAGAATGCATAGCTTCGACACTAGTAAGGGAAGAAGAGAGCCGGTAAAGCCTGATATACTATGTTAGTAAAATACTCTGAAGGTCTAAGATTTAGTACCCAACACTAGATAAGCTGGCCATGGCCACCGTCCATGCATCACGAAAGCTCAGACATTACTTATAGGCTCACCCCATTGTTGTAAGAACCAGCTTCCCCTTGCAAAAAATTTTACAAAGGCCTAAGACTTCGGGCAGACTGGTCCAATGGTCGATATTACTCAGAGAATTCGACATTGACTATAAGCCTCGGCAGCAGGTGACAGCCCAAATATTAGCAGATTTTGTTCAAGAAATGACGCTGAAAGATCTCACCACCACTAAAGCACCAGAACGGAAGCTCTACATCGACGAGGCATCTCCACTTAAGGACCTGGCACTGGGGTTATCCTTAGAGGACCACATAAAGTTCACATTCAGTATGCAGTTCAAATAGAGTACAATGCAACAAATAATGCCATGGAATATGAGGCCCTCATCATAAGAATGAAGTTGGCTACAGAAGTCAAAGTCAAGCATCTCATAATACACTCGAACTCTCAATTGGTAGAACACTAGGTCAATGGGACATTCCATATTAAGGATCCAAGTATTGCTAGATATGTGGGAAAAGTCATGCAACTACTAAAGAAGATTGAATAAGACGAGGGATAGTGGGAAATAATCCAAATACCCTGAAATAAAAAATCTGAGGTGGACCTCTTGGCCAAGTCAGCAGCTGAAGATAATAAGGCATTTAAAGGTATGGAGCTCACTGAAACACTGACAAAACCCAACATATAAGAGCCAAAAATCCTAGAGGTACAGGAAGTCTTGAAATGGATGAAGTCAATAGTCCAATATCTGGAAAATTGGACACTTCCAGAAGACAAGCTGAAAGCTATAAAATTGAAGATGAAGGTAGCCCACTACTTTATCCATCATGAGGAGCTCTACAGAAAATCCCTTTCACACCCATTGTCTATATGTGTATCCTTAGAGGAAAGGAATTACGTACTCAATGAAATTCATGAAGGAATTTATAGAGCGCATGAATCATGTTACACACTAACTAGGAAAGCACTACTGCAAGGATACTACTGGCCCACCAAGTCCAAATGATGCCTAGAAGCCAACTCAGGAATGTCATAAATGCTAGCAGTTTGCTCATCTTAACCACAAACCTTGCAATCCTCAGTATCTGATTGGCAGCCCTTAGCCCTTCGCCATATGGGGAATGGACATCCTTGGTCCCTTCTTAGCCTCCACTTCACAAAAAAAGTTCTTAATTATGGCCATAGATCATTTCACTAAGTGGGTAGAAGTGGAAGCAGTACTAACCATCATAAAAGCCCAGATTCAACATTTCTTTTAGAGAGAAATTGTCTGTAGATTCGACATATCACACACCCTGATCACAGACAATGGAAAGTAGTTTGATAACGAGAAGTTCAAAAGGTTTTGCTCTGACCTCGGAATAAGGTTTCATTTCACCTCGGTAGCTCACTTGCAGACGAACAGACACACGGAGGTCACTAACAGGATTATCATGCAAGGGTTAAAGAAGAGACTCAATGAAAGAAGGGAAACTGGGTCAAAGAACTTAATAACATAATCTAGGCCTATAGGACTACTCCTAGATCATCCACATAGGAAACACCATTCAGACTAATTTATGGTATAGACGTAGTAATACCAGTAGAAATCAGATCACTAAGTTACAAGATCAACAGAGAGTTAGATCAAGACATTAACAATATTGACACCCAGATATGCCTATATCTACTATAAGAAAGAAGACAACGAGCATCTACTGTAGTAGAGGTACATAGATGGAAGATAGCACAATATCACCTCCAGCGTATCCACCTAAAATAGTATAAGATAGGAGACTAGGTACTCAGAAGGATAAATATTGGCAAAGGAAACTCGGGCACTAATAAATTTGGACCCAATTAGGAAGGCCCCTATCATATTACAAAGCGAACATTTAAAGGGGCATACAAAATAAAAGACAGACAAGGCAAGGAACTACAATGATATTGGAACTCAAACTACCTTTGAAAATATTACCAATAAATGTACTTGGAATACTATTAAACAAAGTATTTTCGTACATTAAGGAAAAATTGTATTACAAGAATTAGTAAAAAAATCCCTAGTCTAATAATTGAGCTCCAGACGACTCAGTTTTGAAAATAGGAGGGGGAGCAGTGCTTATGGCACTAGTAGAAGCAGGTAAATCAGAAGATAAACCCCCAATTAGTGACATCTCTCTGATGAAGGGAGGTGGCCTTGTTATAGGCATCCTCTTTGGCAGTAATCCTCACCAAATTAGTTGATGTTATCTTGTCCAGTTCAGCCAAGTCTAACTCTAAATTTTGGGAAAGGAGGACCCTCCTACATTCAGACTTAAATGCCTTAAGAAACCCTCCCACCATATTTTAATAGGATCTCTTGTCATTTTCCTGGGATTTCTTAACATTCCCCAACTTTCTCTCTAACTCTACAATTTGGGAGTCCTGCTCCTCGATCCTTTTAGTTAACTGAGCTTGACTATGCTTTAGCTTAACCACCTTCTTATGACTCGCCTTCGCTTTAGACTTGGCCTCTATATATTTGGTCTAGCAAAGTTCCAGTGCTGCCTTTGCATTATCTAACTTCTTCTTAAAGTTAATCGTTATAGTCCTAACCTCCATCTCTTTCAAGTTATACTAGCTCTTTAGGAAAAATACTGGTCCTTCACTAACAATAAAGCCTGGGTCATCTACGATAGGAGACACTCGTGTCATTAACTTGAAACTCGAAACATAAACAATATAAAGTGTTCAACACTTAATTCTAGTGAATGACTGATCATGGAACTAAATAGGTCCTCCTGACCGTCCTCAGTCCAATGCTGCATATCAGTCGGCAACCTTAAGGACCCAACATACTGATCCTTGACTTGGGCATTCGAGACACTTGGAGGTTTCACTTTGTTCAAGATCCAAGCCCTCATGTTCGGACACCCAGAAATCCTTGGACGTTGGACGAATATCTCTTATTCCAGTTCCTCAACCTCAAAGTCTCGATGTGTAAACACCCAATTTCGAGATGCAATTATGCACAATTATGACGTAAGCCCCTATGATGAAATTGATTCAAAAATTGAACTTGGTTGTTGATTTTCTAGACCTTAAGGACTAAATTGCAACATTTTTTAGGATTTGATTGCAAAAAAGTCATTTTTTCAGGGGTCTTTTGGTAATTAAAAGTTAAAAAAAATTTTTAGGATCAACATTTAAAATGTTGACCGACATTGTGTAATGCCAATCGGTATTAGACAATGCCAATCAATATTAGAAAATGCAGATCGACATTATACAATGCTGGTTGGCATTGCACAGTACCAATGCGCAATAAGTCCTTTTTTTGATTTTTTCGTATATTTTTTCTTTTTTTTTTGTCAATTTTTTAGTGTTTTGATTGGTTAAAAATTTAATTTAATTATTATTATTATCTGATGAAAATTTTTTCACATTCAAAGCACATAAATAAGTTTCAAAAATCAAATCTTATAAGGACACAATCTGATTAAATAGGTCTGTTCCTCCTTTGGAGGAAGTCAGTACGCGCAAACTCTGCATTTAAAAGCAGAGTCTGCATGCATGCATAGGGGGGATTTTTTTTACATAGACGGAGGAACTAAGAGAAACTCACACATCCGTAGATCAAATTTTGATTTCTTCTGTTCTTTTAAAACCCTAATTTTTACAATTCATTTAACAAAGATGATCCAGCGTTTTTTTAGTTCCAGTCCAGAATCAAATCAATACTGAGTCAATTTCAACGGTGACAATCACAATTTGAGGGGCTATCTCAAAGCATATGCACAACATTTATTTTTTTCTTTCTTCTCTTCTTTTTGTGATTTTTATTTTATTTCGTTATTTGTTTTATTATTTAATTTCACTACTAATTTGATTATTTTTTTTGTTTTGTTTTGATATGTGCATATGGATTGAGGAGGATAATGCCTGTGTTTAATTGAATAGAAGATCCATGGAATGCCATGGATGAACCTGTACTTTTTTTAATAGTTCTTAGGATTTTAATCTTTATTTTGCATGTATGTGTTCTGTGTAGTTTATTTTTAATTCATAGGTGTATAATTGTTTAATTTTAATTTTGTACATAGTTTGTAATAGCCCTAGTAGTGGGAATAGTGAAATATTTAAATTTGTACACTTTAAAATTAATTAGTAATTAGGTTCAATCGGGTAAAAATTAATGGTGGCTTTAGTTAATTAGGGTTTGTATGTAATTAATTTAGGTCTTTTTAGAAATCATATGTAAATGTGTTTTGATTTGATTTTGTTATGTTGTTTATGTTTTTGGGCCCTAAGCCCACGTTTAGGTTTAACCCACTTAATAAATAAGTTTTAAAAAAAATGGTTTAGGACTTTAAATAATTAAAATCAATTTAGGCCCATTAGGTTAATTAGATTTTAGGCTCGCTTAGTTAATTAAAATTGTTTAGATGCCCACTTAATTTTATTTTTTTTAAAAATAAATAGACCTAGGCCCACATCGCACTTAAAAAAAACCAAGTTAGATTTAGGCCCACTAATTTAACTTTCCTATAAAATTTAATAGACTTAAGCCCATTCCTTAGACAGACTAAAATAAATAGATCTAGGCTCACTAATTAATAAAAATGTAGGTCCACCTTTAGTCCATTTCTTACTTGTAAATAAAATGTAAATCTAGCTAACTTTTTTAATAAAATTAACATAGTTTAGACTTAGGGACAACAAGATCTTGAGTGCATTTTTTACTTGTAATTTTATTGACTTGTTGCCTTTTGGGTTAGATGGATGTTAACTATGGTTTAATAAAATTGCATGTAATTAGAGGATGAAATAATCATTTATAAAATTATTCTAAATGAACATGAGACTAAGAGAAGTTAGTATTCTGTATCCAGAATCTCCTGGTTGTGGTGCTAATTTTCTTTTAGAGAATCGAGTACCACCAATCAAATTGTCCTAGTTATTACCTTGGGTGGTGACTCCTCTTCCCCACGCTATGACTTTGTGACATAGTAGTGTGTTCCTTAAGGCCCTAAGCCTAAATAGTGTCACAGTCACTAAAATCTTGGATGTGTGCTAAACTTTGTCGTCTACAATGGCGACTCCACTGGGGATAAGAGATACTGATTCTACTTGTGTTCTTTAGAATTGTTTTATTGATTATTATTTCATTCTTGCATTCATTCTGCATGTCTTTACTAAACCGATGGCGTTGGTTTATGATTCCATGATTCCACTAGCTTCAAGGAGTTGTAGATTGGCTAACCATCACTTTTAGCTTTAACTCGGTTCAAGAGAGATTACCGGGCTCATCTGACTAGAGTCTATAACCCAAGTCCCTAAGGGGGATAACCTTCTCTCGAGTTGGTAAAGGATGTTAGGCCCCTTTGACCTTGGCCTGTAACTCAAATTCCATAATGGAGAGCATCTTAATAAGAGAACCTTAACTTTTCACCGGACCCTAACCACATATAATGGCTTAGTTACTTCCCCTAGGGTCTTTACCCAAAATGTTTGTTTGTTTGAATTGCCATGAGGTATTTCTATTGATAAAAGCCCAAGCCTATACCTTTGAAGCTTATTCAGGCTAATAAGGATTAGACTAGACCTTTATATTTAGAAATGTTGCTTTTTTACTTTTTTCTTTTAAGAGAGATTTGGCATGCATGTCGGCTCTTAATATCCCTTGTTGATATGAAGGCTAAGACCAAAAATCCTAGGAAAAGAAACTTGCCATTGAACACATGTGTGGGAGGAATAAGGTTGGAAGGCTTATGCTTGCATGTTGCTTGTTGATTGCTTCTTGATACTTGCTACTTATTAAGTGCTTGCCTGCTATTTGTTGCATAAACATATGCATCATGCATCATGCATACATCCATACATACAGTCCATGCATCATACTAATACCTTATTTTGCAACCATCATAGATTCATCTGGGTCTTCTCGTGTCTGGGGACGAAGAGGTGGCAAATTGACTAGAGTTGATTTAAGATTGGAGTCCATAGTTGAAAGCATTCTTCACAGACTAGAGAGACTAGAGGGGAGTCCAATCAATCCACTATTCCATGAAGCTGAATCAACTCAGACTGAACAGACTGAAATGGAACAATAACCAGAGATGTGGACCTTGGAGTACATTAAGGGAGCTTTGATGGATGACATGAGAACTATGATGCAAGATGAACTGAGACAAGCTTTGGCTAGACTAGTGCAACCTTTTGTTGGACAACCATTTATTGCTGTTATTGAACAACCACCTACTACTACTATTGAACAGCCACTTGTTATAGGAGCTCCACCTGTTGCTGTAGCTCCTTCACCTGTTGCTAACAATGCTGGGGGGCAACCTGCTCCTAGAAATGTGCCTGCTACTGACATGAGAATGGAAGACATTGAAAACTACATGGTAGAAAAGGCGAAGAGAGAATCACTTAAATTGGTTCAAGACAATGACTCCAAGCAGATGCAAGCACTGACTCAGAAAATGTCCAAGATGGAAGAGCTGATTATAGGACAAGGAATAGGATATTCTTTTAACTTTGATGATATATTGCAAATGGAGGGTGACAAGTTGTCTGAAAAATTCAAAATGCCTCAGCTGCAGAAATTTTATGGGAGAGGAGACCCTAGAATTCATATGAGCCAATACATAACAACCATGAGCACTACAAAAGCACCTCTAGTGGTAGTAACTAGGTTGTTTGTGCTGTCCCTGGAAGGAATGGTTGTGAACTGGTACCATGGGTTAGAAAAGTCTATTAGAGTTAACTGGAAGGAACTATGTAATGCATTCTTAAAATAATATGATTATAACACTCGATTGGAAGTGTCAATTAGGGATTTGGAGTTGACTAAACATAAATCAAATGAGTCTTTTTCTAATTTCTTAGCTCATTTCATGAATAAAGCAGGGATGATGAAAAATAAGCTTGCTGAAAATGATCAAGTTAGAATGATAGTTAATAATGTGTCACCTACTTTAGTCGAGAGGCTACAAATGATAAATCCTAAAACCTTTATGGATTTGTATGATGATGGGTTATAAGCTGAGGAAATGGAGAGTGAGAAAAAGAAAATTATTAGAGGCACAGGAACTCAAAACTACCCAACTGGGGGCATACAATAAGGAAGTACTAGCCGAGCTGTAGAGGTACGTGCAGTTCAGCAACTTAGAAGGTTCTCCAACTTCAACCAACCAATCCCCAAAGTCTTAGAGAGGCTAATCTAAAAAGGCTTGCTCTGACCCTTAACCTTTTCCAAACCCCCGAATCCAAATCTCCCTGGTTATAATCCAAATAGTTATTGCAAGTTTCATCAAGTAGCTAGCCATTCTATATATACTTGCATTCGCCTAAAACATGAAATCCAAAACCTGATAGACTCTGGAAAAATCACCGACCCTAAGAAATCCAATTCCAATCCAAACACTAGAAATAACCCTTTCCCAAACTACTAAAATGTTCCACCACCAACCACCATGATGATCAACTCAGGGGTTAGCGAAGAAGAAGTGTTAAGCTCCTTCAAGGATCTCAACCTTATACCCAATTGAGAGCCTTTCAGACAGCCATAGAGAGGAGTAGAAGATTTACTGGGCCAACCTTCAGGCAAGTTTGATTATAGAGTATTTTACTCGAAACCACCCTCTGCTGATATCCCTATTGAATCAATTAAGCCCTTAGGTTAGGGAGATCAGTTTGATGATAAGCCAGTAAAAGAAGAGCCTAAAATTCTTGAGCAGTCGCTAAGAGGAGTTAAAGATCTGTTGGGATAACCTTCAGGCAAGTTTGATTACAGAGTGTTCTATTTTAAACCCACTTCTGCTGACATCCCCATTGAATCGATTGTGCCTACAGGGTGGGGTGATGAATTTGAGGATGAACCTTTGGCTTTTAAATAGTCTCAAGAAGGAGTTGAAGTTTTGCTGAATCAACATTTAGGTAAGCTCAATATGGAAGATCTAAAAGGGAAGGAAACATGCACAATAGAAGTGTGGAAAGATGGGAAAAGAGATCGAATCATTAGAGTTATTGACATCTGGTATGATTCTGATGAAGAAAAACCCACTGGAGTCGATGTATGGAGTGACACTCCAAATGTGAATCATATTACTAGAAGTGGGAGGAATTACCAGGCAGCAGAAAAGTAAAATGAAAGGTTACAGAAAAGGAAGAAATAGAAGATGCAGAAGTAGAGGAACGGCAGAAAGAGGAATTGATTTTAGAACAATTGAAGAAGGCTAAGGAAAATGTCAGCATTTGGGAATTACTGATGCATTCAGGCAGCCATAGAAGGGCTCTTATCAAAGCTTTTTTGAATATGAGCATTGAAACAACCGCTACTCCATAAGCTATAGTGGCAAAGGTTACAGAAAAGAAACACGGGCTAATAACATTCTCAGATGATGACTTGCCTTTGGAGGGAAGAAACCATAATAAGGCATTATTTATCCTAACTGAAGTAAAAGGGAAGAGAACCAACTTTGTAATGGTAGATGATGGTTTAGCTATAAATGTATGCTCACTAAAGATCCTGCCTAATTTGGGTATGAAAGAAGATGACTTCATGATTTCAAACCTTATAATCAGAGCTTATGATGACAGTACTAGGAATGTGGAGGGAACATTTCAGGCTTTGGTCAAAATAGGGCCTGTAGATTCAACTGTTGAATTTACTATACTGGACATCCTTGTTACCTATACCCTGTTGTTAGGAAGGCCATCGTTTCATGCCCTGGGAGGAGTACCTTCAACAGTGCACCAAAAAATAAAATTCCCTTATGAAGGAGATGTCGTGAGAATAGAAGCTAGAACTAATGTAGCTGTGGCAGCTATACTTGATAAACAGAAGCAAATGTGTGTTCCGCCTGGTTTCCAAGTTGCTGGAATATTTGATGAGATGGATCTTAGGGTTTCAAAAATTATGGAAAGCATGAATTATCGACCTAGACAGGGGCTCAGGAAGAATGAACAAGGAAGTCCTAGGCCCCTGAACATTAAAGCCCAAGACCATACGAAGGGTTTGGGATATACTGAGGTAGGATTGGCTAGTAGAAGAGCAAATAACAAGGAGAAAGCAAAAAGAAATAAGCTCTTGGGAAGGATTAGACCACTAAGTGAGAACTTCTTCAAGCCAGGGGAGGGCAAGTATTATCTGGGCATCAAAGAATCTGTTAACGTGGCTGGAAAACTTCAAGGAGCAGATTATGGAAAGCCTAGTGGCCAGCAACAAAGGGGAAGTCATGAAGAAAGTAATTGAAAGGATGGGTGATGAAGCTATTGAGGAATTGTTGTGTTTGCCACCTGAGGAGGAGCCACCCCAGGAGTTAGCTACTATCATTAGTGATAGTTTTATTGATGTTTTTTTATGAAGAAACTGATGTAATAATGTCCAGTCTTTATGCGGCCGAAGATGTTGTTTTTCCTATGGTTAATGATATGAATGTTGGTTTTGCTTACTTGTGTGATGTGCATCCTGATAGTTCTGTGCATTATAATTTTGATCGGTCATGCAAGTTTGACATTAATTCAATTCAATTTGATTCATTTAACATGGGCATAAATGATAATCCAAAGAACATTACTATATCACATGATGTGACTCTTGAAGAAAGAAAAAATTTTGAGAGAATATTAACAAAAAGAAAGGTAGCATTCGCTTGGAATTATAAAGACATGCCAGGTTTGGATAGGGAAATAGCAAAGCATCACATTCCAACTCATCCAGAAACCAAGCCGGTTAAATAGAAGTTGTGCAGATTAAGACTAGAATGGATATAAAAGATAAGGGAAGAAATTGCTAAACAAATACAGGCTAACTTCCTAAAAGTAGTAGACTACCCTTAATGGCTAGCAAACATAGTACCTATTCCTAAGAAAGATAGCAAAGTACAGATGTGTGTAGATTTTAGGGATTTAAACAAAGCTTGTCCAAAAGATGACTTCATGTTACCTCACATTGATGTAATAGTGGATAGTGCTACAATAAGTGTAATGTATTCTTTTATGAACGGATTTTTCGGGTACAACTAGATCATGGTGGCAATCATGGATAAGATTAAGACGACTTTCATCACAGAATGGGGGACCTATTATTACAAGGTGATGCCTTTCGGACTGAAGAATGCAGGTGCAATTTATCAACGAGCCGTTACTGCACTTTTCCATAATATGATGCATAAGGAGGTTAAAGTGTATGTGGATGACATGATGGTCAAATCAGAGACAAGAGGAGGACACTTTGAAGCCTTAGACAAGTTCTTAGCCTAAATTGAGAGGTACAACCTGAGACTCAACCTGAAGAAGTGCATTTTTAGGGTTACTTTAAGGAAGCTGTTAGGGCATATAGTGAGCAGCTGAGGAATTGAAGTGGATTCGGATAAAGTGAAAGCCATCCAAGAAATGTCAGCACTAAAGATGGAGAAAGAAGTAAGAGGATTCCTTGGCAGGTTGCAGTATATTAGTAGGTTTATCGCAAAACTCACTAACATTTGTTATCCTATCTTTAAGCTCTTAAAGAAAGATCAGCTGGTTAAGTGGAATGATGATTGTCAAAAAGCTTTCGATAAGATCAAGGAGTATATTTTTTGAAACCACCTAGACAGGGTAAGCCATTGGTTTTATACTTGGCTTTAGAAGAGGATGCAATGGGGGTAGTGTTAGCACAAGAAGGGTCAAATGGAATAGAGCACGCAGTGTATTACTTGAGTAAGAAATTTCTGCCATAAGAGGAAAAATATGATTTAGTAGAAAAGACATGTCTAATCATGATTTGGGCTATGAGGAAATTGAGGCATTATTTTTAATCTTACAGGGTTCAAGTTGTTTCAAGAATAGACCTTTTAAGGTATCTATTTTAAGCATCGGCTTTAACTAGAAAAATGTCTCGATGGTTGGTACTTTTAACTGAATTTGATATAGAGTACATTACTACAAAGGAAATCAAAGGAAGAGTAGTAGTAGAATTCTTAGCTCAGAATGTGATTGAAGGTGAATAGTAGTGGAATTTGGAGTTTCCAGATGAGAACTTAGTAATTGTAGAGCACCGGGAGGGGAAACTTTATTTTGATGGAGCTGTAAACAATAAAGGAGTTGGATTGGGAGTGATTCTTGTTACACTGGAAGGAGAAACTATACCAATGGCAAAGAAACTGGATTTTAAGGTCACAAACAACATGGCCGAGTATGAAGCATGTATCTATGGAGTCGAGGTGGCTGTGGCAGCTAGAGCGAAAGATTTGTTGGTTTATGGGGATTCAATGTTAGTCATCAATCAGGCTAATGAAGAATGGGAGGTAAAAGAGGAAAAGCTGAAGCCTTATATTTGCTATTTGAAAGCCTTAATGAAGAATTTCACCAAATGTCTCTTTATCCATCTATCCAAAGATAATAATCAGATGGCGGATGCACTTGCAACACTCCTTTTAATGTGGGATAGTGCAACTGGGTTTGCTATGAAACCTTTAGTGATTATGAAGTCTAGAGCATTGTGTTATGGGGGTGAGCAGATTATGAATGTTCAAATAGGGCCTAAAGAAAAGCCTTGGTTTTATAATGTCCAGAGATTCATTAAAAAAGGAATTTATCCAGATGAAGCAGTCTTAAAAGAAAGATGCGCTCTTCGTGTTCTTGCACGTAACTATGCAAGTCATGATGGGGTATTAAACAAAAGAATGTCGAATGGGATGCAGCTCAGGTGTCTCAAAAAAGATGAAGCTGAAGAGGTGATGCAAGAGATTCATGCAGGGGCTTAGGGTTCTCATATGAACGGGATAATTCTAGCTAAGAAAATACTCAGACAAGGGTATTACTAGATGACTATGGAAAAGGATTGTATTAGGATAGTAAGATAATGCCATCAGTGTTAGATCCACAGGAATCTTAGTTACATGCCTCCAATAATGCTGAATAGTTTACCATCCCCTTGGCCCTTTGCAGCATGGGGAATTGATATCATAGGATAAATAAGATTGACACTATAAAATGGGCATAAATACATAGTGGTGGCAATCGATTACTTTTCGAGATGGGTAGAGGCAAAATCTTTCAACACTTTGAAAGAAAAACAGATGGCATGGTTCATCGAGAAGAGCCTTATTTGTAGATATGGGGTTCCACATCATGTTGTGATAGATAATGGGGTTCAGTTTCAAGCAGAAATAGCAGAGTTGTTACAAAAGTATGGGATTGAGCACCATAAATCTTCACCTTATCGCTCTTAAGCTAATGGAGCAGTGGAAGCAGCTAATAAAAATGTCAATAAAATCCTTTCTAAGATGGTCAAAACTTACAAGGATTGGTCTGAATATCTTCCTTTTACCTTGTGGGGATATAGGACTACAACTAGAATCGCCATAGGCTAAACACCGTTCTTATTAGTATATGGTTATGAGGCAGCTTTGCCCATAGAAACTGAGATTAAGTCCTTGAGAGTAGTTATGGAAGCTAAAATAACTGAGAATGAATGGGTGCAGAAAAGATATGATCATATAGTATCTCTAGATGAGAAAAGGATGGATGCATTATTCCACACTCATATATATCAGAGAAGGATAGCAAGGGTGTTCAATAAGAAGGTTAAGCCTAGGAAGATCAAAGCTGGAGATATGGTGCTAAAACAGTCTAGAGCCATGGTGTTCAATTCGAGAGGTAAATTTAGACCGAATTGGGAAGGTCCATACTTGGTCAAATCAATCCTACCTGAAGGAGCTGCTAAGATATTAGATCTTAAAGGGAATGAGTTTATGGAACCTATTAATCTAGATTGCCTCAAAAAGTACTACTTGTAAAAAATATGAATAAAAGTAGAATAAAAAATAAAGTCCACTGGCTAGAAAACATGAAAAGGCTAGTCAGGGAAAAGTTAGGACATTCCTGTTGTTCAGAAAACCCACAAAGGGCTAACAGGCAAAAGTTAAGGAAATAAATAAAAAATAATGGTCCCGTTGATTAGAAAACCCGCAAAGGGCTAGTCAGGAAAAAATTAGGGAAATAAAATGTGAGTGAAAAATATTCAGTTAGAAAATCCGTGAGGACTAGCTGATAACAGGAGTTATGTCATGTGATGTATTAAATGTACTCGTTTTAGCCCTAATTAATGAATGAAATTGAAATTGAAGTTTTGTTAAACTTTGCATATCTTTCTTTATTATAAAGCATAAGTACTTGAAAGGATGAAAAAACATAAGAAAGCCTAAAACTAGCTCTATGAGAACATTCTATCTAGTGATGTCTTTGTTTCTTCCTTTATAACTCATCATACAAAGTTTGAGTTCTCTTGTACCTTGCAAAGCCTAGTGGTTTTGTCTTTTGGATAACAACCCAAGTTTTGCAATCATCATCAGTAGTAACATCAGCATCTAGGTGTATATTCCGTTCAAGGGCTCTATAAGGCCACAAGCTCCTAATCTTATCCAGAGAATCTTGTCTCAAAGGAAAGCCTTTAAAGTCATTCAGAATAGTAACAATGAACTGAGGGCGACTATATTAACGACAAAGGTGTAAAGGGGTAAAAAAGGTAGAGAAGTGTAGCCTTGGAATAGGAACACAGTGATCATACAGATCAATAGTCATGAACTTTAATCTCCACCAAGGGCAAACCCTTATGATCTCAGCATCTAAAATCTTCTTCAACTAGTCAACTCATTGGTCCATAGAACGTTTGTCTTTCATTTTTAGAGAACGAGATTGTAGTTGATGAGGTTGATAAGTCAAAGGACTGAGGGGTACAGTAAATAAGCTCAACTTTTCCTGTAACCAAATATATATATATATATATATATATATATATATATATATAAGAATAATAAAATAAAAGCCTGCTAAGTTGAAAACCCAAAAGGGCGACTGAGGCAAAAGTAAAGGCAAAATAAATAAAAGTTTTGGTTACATACCTGAAGAAGAAGTAAACTACCTAAAAAACGGTTATGAGTCTTGAAACTGTCTAGCCCAATGATGGTCTCAGCAAGGATAACTAGCATAGGGTTAGCCCCAAGCTCTACCTACTCCAAAATACTGATAATGCATGTATCGGCTCCACCATGGTGAGAAACTAGCAAAAATTTAGCATATAAATAGAAAGCAACTGTTCTAGTCCAAGAAGTGGTGTTTTTGTCCCGAGTCCCACAGATGGTGATAAGAGAAGAAAGATGAATGGTCCTAGGGTTATGCACATACATGTAAATATCATTTAAGGGCAAATCAAAGAATGTAACCAATCTGCTAGGAAACTGCATCTCTAAATCAGGAAGGGCTATCATAGCAGTCGAGTCTAATGTGCATTCTAGGAGAGCAGTAAACTCTTTAATCATTAGACAAAGCTCCTACTCATTAAACCTGAATACATGGTCCTTGATATCCCAGAAGGTAGTAGCAATATGTAGGAGATTGTTATCAATAGTCAGGTGCTGAAGAGATTTCAGGGATTTGATGTGGAAAGGTTAAAGCTTGTTCCAGTCATCGCCATTGAGACTTTTAAGAAATTTCTTCATTGTTTAGAGAGATGCTTGAGTCATGATGAATGAGTAAAGGATGAAGGAGAATGCCCTTTGTATGGTCTTATATAGGGAAAGAAGATGAGTTTATATGGGAAAAGGATTCTGCTAGCAAAGAAAGATGTGGATAAGGTGATAGAATCTGAGAAGGATTGGGATAAATAAATAATTAGGAAGATAATCCATTCTTTTAATTATTTATCTATCCAATATTATCCATCTTGAGAAAGGATTAAGATAAATGGATAGTTAATTAAAAAGGATAATGTTCATTAACTATATTTTTTAATTAGTTATTTATTAAAAAAAAACTCTCTGAATCACTCATCTCAAGCTTTGGTATCAGGCCATGGGTTCCATCCTCTGGTAGGGTTATCATGATGATAAGTGTCTGAAGGTCTGGTAGATGAAGTCCCATAGCTATACAAATCACAGCCCAAGTCTACAAGCTGTCGACGAAGCATCTCGTTCTCCTACTTTAGACTGCGGGAATAGCTCTGCATACATAGGAAACATCATATCATATACATTCATGCATAGCATGTATACATTTTGCATTTTCTCAGTGTAGATGCTTACCCACCAACTGTCTATAACCTACATCGTGAATAATCTCTGAGATGAGGCAAGTATGTGTATAAATACTCTGCCTGTGTCTGAGGAACCTGTTTTATAAAATTTTTTACTAATATTAATGTTAAGTGTACAGATCCATATAAGAAATAAATTAAACAGACTCACATGAGAAGCATCTAGTGGACAAAAGCTAGGAAGCTGAGCATCACTGAACTGCATCTGCTGCTCAACTGGAGCTTGAACAGTGGGAGCCCAGTAGAACATGGACCTATCTGGAAGCGAGATATCACCAAGGGTAATGCTCGTAAAAGCACCATCGTGATTAGACCTAACGTGTTGAGTATGATGACCAGGACTAGGTCTAGGCTCAAGGCTCTCAATATCAGGAACAACCTTAGTCTTTGGAGCAATCTCAGTCTCCTCATCCTCATCAATAGGAGAGCGAACCTCCTTAAACTGTAAAGAAAAGGAGTGATTCATAGGTTCTAGAAACAGAAGCTAAAATAATGAGAAATTACCTCATCATCATCAATAGGAGCATGCTGCAAGAGACTCTCACAGATAAACTGTTGATATTATCGAGAACGCTCAAGGAAATCTGAGGCAGCATATCCCTGTAGTGCATCCCCTAATGCTGAACCTGTAAGATGCAAGCAGCGGAGCATAAAGGAAGGGACATTAGATGGAATGCAACATTGAGAAGGGCCAAAAGACTAGCGATACACTCGCTCCCCTAAATACCATATCAGACAGCCATAACCAGAGAGCAGGATCCTCATAGGCTCCAAACGAGCTACAGCCGCCATGAAATTATATCGCTAGATGTCCTCAGCACCCTCTAACTAATAATAGTTTATCTGCAATTTATGTAAATTAAGTCTAATCTCTATTAAACTGTAACATTCTAATGATTTTATTTTCTTTTTCCTTACCAGGTGCCACTCGATAGTGTTCAACTGATCACGGTATGTTTGCAAAGTATTCCTATTGCTAGCAAGGTGGGAAGCACCCCATCTCATCATCAGAGGAAAGGTCTTATTAGAACTGATAGCGTTAAAGCCTCGAATCAGCTTAATCTCTATGCTCCAGATCTGGAAAAAAGAGAACATATCAGAAAAAGGTAACGAAGAGCAAGACTATAAAGATCAAATGAAGGAGAACATACATGCAAGACATGCCAAAAGCCACACATCGTGACAGCACCTCTACAGATAGTGTCCAATCTGTAATAAATATAAGCGAGTGCAACAGATCCCCAATCTAGTATGGCAACTTGATCCAAGTCACAAAGAGGACCCAACAAAGCAATACTGACCTCATGATCAGTCTGACAAAAGAGGGTCATGCCTAATACTATCAAAAGGAAACACCTCACCTTATGAATAATCTAATAAGGAGTAGAAGTAGGAAGTTGTCTAAATCCCTCAACTAATGATGAAAGAAGAATGTTCTTCTGATTCTTCCATACTGGGGTGAACCCGATCAAATCTCGCACATACTGACTCTGTGCATGCTCTGGAAGACTACAATAGCTGATGTCAAATAGAACTAGGGATCCTCGAAAGGCAATCCCAATGATCGTAGAGAAACTCATAGGTGAAACGGTCAGCTCACCCACACAAGTATGAAAAGTGTAGGTAGTATCCATCCATCGCTCGATCAAAGCAAATAAAGAATAACGGTCAGACCGACCTCGAACAGTCAAAAGTGCACTAATGAAATGCCTAAATCTGAAAGCCCAAATTAGATGTGTCACTTGCTCTGACAATCCGTGAAATAATTCTCAGGCTAAATTGAAACAACCCGTGAACTTCATCGAATGCTATTTTAATTTTAAAAAGAAAACAATAATTAATTAATTAATCAAAGAATTGAAATTGAAGGATTTGATTTGTTAATTAATTAATTAATTTCCCCTTAAAAAAATTAAGTTAAAAAAAAATCTTTTTTTTTATCGGTAATGTAGATTGTCGATCGGCATTAACTTGAATGATCGAAAATCTGGAATTCTGACCAAAATTCCAAACATCCGATCCTCCATTCTAATAACCTAGGAGTCAAATTTCATATTTTCAGAGTTAATTTCAATTTATCATGCATTTTCATATTAATTTCTGACTAATATACATGTCAATGTCAATCTCTACTTTGAAACTAACTCTAATTACTAATTATATAGGTAATATTTTTGTAGAAATAAATAGAAGCAAGAAAAGTTACCTCATTACCCACATCTCTGCACCTGTGGGTATGTAAATGAGTCAAAGGAAAGATAGTTGAGTCTTCTTGAAGTTCCAGATTATTCTGAGGAAAATGAAGAGGCAGAATCCTTTGACATTCTAAAGTCTCAACTCCTTCATGTTGTTTGTGTGACGAGGAGGCCATAGGATTAGACAGATTGTAAATCGGATAATAAATGGTGAAGAAATCAAGAAAAGAAAAATCAAGTTCAATTAAAAAAAAGAAAGAAGAAGAAAAGAATAGGAAGAGAAGTAAAGTGATCGACAAAAGGGAAAGAATATATAAAATGAAAAATATCCATTTTAATCCTTCTAATTTACTTACTTTTTATCCATATTTTCTTTCTTGCAATTTTGTCCATTATTGCATTCGGATTAGGAATACATTCCTAATTAAATCATGAAATTCATCAAATTAATAATTCATTGAATTATTAAAACTACATAATCAATCTGTAATTCTAAATTTTCTGTGAAGTATAAGCTACAAAATAAGATTACAGAATTCATTTTTTGTATTAAACATGCATCATTTCAATCAAAGGATTCATATACTACACAGTAGCTATGATATGAATTTCAAATGATTATGTTATGTATTGCACAATAGTCATAACCTTCATTATGTTATGTACTGCATAACAGTTATGACATAAACTTTCAAATTCATAATTGCTAGACGTTCTGCAGGAACTATAGCAAATTTTCAATTAATCTACACTAGACATCCCATAGGGAATATAGTGTGCATCATTAGATGTCCCATAGGGAATATAACAAAATTCATCATTGCTAGATGTTCCACAGGAATTATAGCAAGTTTTTAATTCAACTTCACTAAATGTCCCATAGGGAATATAGTGAACATCATTAGACATCCCACAGGGAATATAGCAAAATTCCTTAATGCTAGATGTTCCATAAGAACTATAGCAAGTTTTTAATTCAACTTCATTAGACGTCCCACAGGGAATATAGTGAACATCATTAGACGTCCCATAAGGAATATAATGAAATTCATCATTTCTAGACATTCAATAAGAACTATAGCAAGTTTTCAATTCATCTACACTAAACGTCCCACAGGGAACATAGTGTGTATTGTTAGACGTCCTACAGAGAATATAATAAAATTCATCATTGCTAGACGTTCCACAGGAACTATAGCAAGTTTTCAATTCATCTACACTAGACATCCCATAGGGAATATAGTGTGTATCGTTAGACATCCTATAGGGAATATAACAAAATTCATCATCGCTAGACGTTCCACAGGAACTATAGCAAATTTCAATTCATCTACACTAGACGTCCCATAAGGAATATAGTGTGCATCGTTAGACGTCCCACAGGGAATATAACAAAATTTATCATTGCTAGACGTTCCACAGGAACTATAGCAAGTTTTCAATTTATCATCGCTAAACGTCCCACAGGGAATATAGCAAAACTCATTTGCACAAAGTCCATTAGACGTTCAACAGGAAATATAGTAAGACTTATCAAACACTACACCTTGCTCAATAATTTAAGCATCAATCTATCATTTAGGATACAATCAAGTGTTATAATTTCTTTCTTTCAAAATTGTGCTTCTATTTCTTTATCGCAATTTGTCAAGCAAACAATGACAAAGGGGGGTAACTGTAAGCACCCAATTTCTGGATGCAATTGTGCATAATTATAACGTAAGCCCCTATGATGAAATTCATTCAAAAATTGAACTTGGTTGTTGATTTTCTGGACTTTAAGGACTAAATTGCAACATTTTTTAGGATTTGATTGCAAGTAAGTCAATTTTTTAGGGGTCTTTTGATAATTAAAAGTTAAAAAAAAACTTTTAGGATCGGCATTTAAAATGCCGATCGACCTTGGTGTAATGCTGACTGGCATTACACAATGCTGACTGGCATTACACAATGCCGATTGACATTATACAATGTCGGTTGGTATTGCATAGTGTCGATGCACAATAAGTCCTTTTTTGATTTTTTTGCGTATTTTTTCTTATTTTTTGTCAATTTTTTCAGTGTTTTGATTGGTTGAAAATTTAATTTAATTATTATTATTATCTAATGAAAATTTTGACACATTCAAAGCATGTAAATAAGTTTTAAAAATCAAATCTTATTAGGACGCTATCTGATCAGATAGGTCTATTCCTCCTTTGGAGGAAGTCAGTACGCGCAGACTCTGTATTTAAAAGCAGAGTCTACATGCGTGCATAGGGGGTTTTTTTTTACACAGACGGAGGAATTGAGAGAAATTCACACATCCCTAGATCAAACTTTGATTTCTTCTGTTCTTTCAAAACCCTAATTTTTACAGTTTATTTAATGAAGATGATCCAACATTTTTTTAGTCCCAGTCCAGAATCAAATCAATACTAAGTCAATTTTAATGGTGACAATCACAATCTGAGGGGCTATCTCAAAGCATATGCACAACATTCATTTTTTTCTTTCTTCTCTTCTTTTTGTGATTTTTATTTTATTTCGCTATTTGTTTTATTATTTAATTTCAATACTAATTTAATTACTTTTTTTGTTTTGTTTTGATATGTGCATGTGGATTGAAGAGGATACCACTTATGTTTAATTGAACAGAAGATCCATGGAATGCAATGGATGAATCTGTACTGTTTTTTAATAGTTCTTAGGATTTTAATATTTATTTTGTATGTGTTTGTTATGTGTAGTTTATTTTTAATCCATGGGTGCATAATTGTTTAATTTTAATTTTGTACGTAGTTTGTAATAGCCCCAGTAGTGGGAATAGTGAAATATTTAAATTTCTACACTTTAAAATTAATTAGTTATTAGGTTCAATCGGGTAAAAATTAATTAAAAATTAATGGTGGCTTTAGTTAATTAGGGTTTGTATGTAATTAATTTAGGTCTTTTTAGAAATCATATATGAATGTGTTCTGATTTGATTTTATTGTGTTTTTTTTATGTTTTTGGGCCTTTTGTATTTTCTCGAGCCCCAAGCCCACATTTAGGTTTAACCCACTTAATAAATAGGTTTTAAAAAAATGGTTTAGGACTTTAAATAATTAAAATCAATTTAGACCCATTAGGTTAATTAGATTTTAGGCCCGCTTAGTTAATTAAAATTGTTTAGACTTTGCTCAGCCCACTTAATTTCATTTTTTTAAAATAAATAGACCTAGGCCCACATTTCACTTAAAATAAAACCAAGTTAGACTTAGGCCCACTAATTTAACTTTCCTTTAAAATTTAATAGACTTAAGCCCATTCCTTAGACAGACTAAAATAAATAGATCTAGGCTCACTAATTAATAAAAATGTAGGTCCACCTTTAGTCCATTTCTCACTTGTAAATAAAATGTAAATCTAGCTAACTTTTTTAATAAAATTAACATAGTTTAGACTTAGGGACAACACGATCTTGAGTGCATTTTTTACTTGTAATTTTATTGACTTGTTGCCTTTTGGGTTAGATGGATGTTAACTAGGGTTTAATAAAATTGCATGTAATTAGAGGATGAAATAATCATTTATAAAATTATTCTAAATGAAAACGAGACTAAGAGAAGTTAGTATTCCGTATCCAAAATCTCCTGGTTGTGGTGCTAATTTTCTTTTAGAGAATCGAGTACCACCAATCAAATTGTCCTAGTTATTACCATGGGTGGCGACTCCTCTGCCCCACGCTATGACTTTGTGATATAGTAGTGTGTTCCCAAAGGCCCTGAGCCTAAACAGTGTTGTGGTCGCTAAAATCTTGGACGCACGCTAAACCCCGCTATCTACAATCATTATATCAGTCGCCTTTTTTACCGCCCTTCTCTTTCACTTCGTGAAGACCCAACTACAACTTTTCCTTTTAGATTATTAGCAGCTTCCTCTAGGACCATAGGCATTACAGACTTAGGTAAGGGGGAGGAGATTTGAACTTCTTTTTGCCTTGCGGGCTTGTCAACTACAAGCCAAATTTCGTCCACAAATGTAAAAAATTCAACCATCTACAAATGAAAAGATAAAAACAAAAAGTCAGAGAGATACCTTTTGATAATCAAAATGTACTAGTGGATTGAGCTCGATCTAGGCAGACTATCCATAAGTATCTTTTCAATACATCTTCAGCCGACCGAGCATCAGCTAAGCCATTGAGATAAAGTCTCAAGGCCATCTCAGTATCATGATCGGACAACTTTGGTGACTGTTTCACCTTGTGGCACTCATCATACCACATTCGTCGAACATCCAAGAAGTCCAAATGATGTTCAATGATAAAAAAGTTGTGCCTCCATTTCTTGTGAAGATCTGGAAGCTTCATAAAAAGGCTGTGGTTGGGGGTGGCTGACAATGAGAACATCAACTCCCCTTTCTTCTTATTCAGGCTATACAAGTATCGTAAGACATCTAAGTCTGGCTCCCTATCCTCATGCATAAACTCTATAAACCCAGTCAAAAACTGGTAACTATTGGGATGAAGCTAACTGGGTGCTATGTTATACCTATTTAGAAATGATTTTCCAAAAGGATCTAAAGGGAACTTTAGACCCCCCTCTAGTTAGTTAAAATACACAACTAACCTATTGAGGCCTAGCATGGGCATATGGGCTCTAAACTTCCTTTCAATAGTATATATGGTGAAATCAACGGGAATGCTGAAATGCCTCTGATACCACCCTAACAACTCCTCATATACTCTAGAAATGAATATATCAGAACTAACTTGTTCTCTCGATGCCATATCTAAAAAAGAAAAAAATTATAAGAACAAATGTATAGAGGAAAAGATCACTAGGTTCCAGAATGCAGGGGTTGCTATAGAATAAGCTTAATGACAATAGCGAGAGGAAGCAAAAAAGATTGAAAAAACCAATGCACAACAAGAAGAACAAATGAAACACATCAGAAGAACATAGATACTTATAAGACAACAGAAGGCTCTGAAAATGACCATTAACTACCCTCATAATTATTTTAGTTGCTCCCACATTATTAAGGGCAGTTTGGTAAATAGAAAAACCCATTAATCGAGCAGTCATCATTATGGCAACATAATGTCTCATCTTCTAATACATGAATAGACGCGATAGTTATGTAATTTAAATTTCAAAAATTAAGGCATCGAAGTGACATAAAAGTTACTTATCCTGGGTGCACCACTGCTCCCACACTAAGGATCATAAGATTTAGTGCCAACTACTAGCGATTGAAGCTGGCACCCTCAGGTCACTTCTATAGTACTGAGGTTCTGCATCCAAGCCATACATTCAAGGCACTGAGACTATACAACACTTGGGTTGCGCTTCTAATGCACCAAGAATCTAAGTCCAAAAATTGAAGCTGACACCCTTAAGTTGCTTTTATAGTACTGAGGCTCCAAGTATGTAAGCCTTATGTCCTTACACCGAGCATCTAAGCCTCACATATTTAAGTCTAATGACTAAAGCTGGCACCCTCAGGTTGCTTCTATAGTACTGAGGATTGGCACTCGAGCTGCACTTTTAATGCACCGAGCGTCAAAACTCCAGTGACGTCTAGTTCCATCATGTTGTCTTCACACTGGAGGGTTAATCCATTATATATCCTTTTTTATTATAGATTTTGCATACTCAAGTCCAGCTGGCACTTCAACGGTGTTCTTATTTAATGATCTTAAGACTCAGTACCGAGCATCACCTTTTCTTATGACTGAGGCTGGCCACCTCAGCTTACCCCTCCACAATAAATATAATTACTTCAGTGGTCTCTCCCTTGATGAGAGGGCAATGTTTTCCTTACTTACAGACCAGGATACCTCAGACATAAATATGTGAACAGACTCATAAGGGGGACTCTTGATACCCAATATACATATATTCCTATTTCATTAAGGTCTTTTATCTCCTATACAGGTTACTCAGAAAGGGAAGGCAGCCAAATTAATTTAGGAAAAGGTTCTGCCACAAAAGACTCCTAAAAGGAGAAGGAATACTCTTATAATTAGCCTAGAACTCCTACCCAAAGAGGAATCCTACTCCTTTTAGGTTTAAGTATCACTACCACTATAAATAGGATCCCATATCCCTTAATCTTATTCATTCTATTCTCTCATATTTCTGTTGTTCTTTTTTCTCTCTCTATTTTTAACTTAGGCATCAGAGTGTTTATGGGGACCCTCCCCACCTCTCATGTTATCTATTGTTGACCACTTGCAGGGTTCCAGCTCAAGAGTTTCGAAAAGCAAGTTATCAGTTATACAAGAAATAAATATAGTCACATAATGGATGAGTATAAGATCATGTTTGTTTAAAATACTATTTTTTTCTAGCCTTCATATGTTCTTTTTATCAATTTTAGTTAAAGTTTCAATAAAGGATTCATTTGAGTTCAAGTGTCAAGTTTAATCTTTATCTGATAACAGTGACAATCATATGAGTACTTCAAGTAAAATTAACTTGCCTCCTTTCTTCTTCACAATGATAATGACAAATCATGAAGATGAGAAAGTGGAAAGTCTAAAGAAAATGGGATAATGCAATAGAGATTCAGCTTGGTAATAATACAAGTTAGGCCAAGAGCATTTTAAAGCAAGGAAACTAGTCAAT
This sequence comes from Mallotus nudiflorus, assembly GCA_947683625.1. Lineage (NCBI taxonomy): Eukaryota > Viridiplantae > Streptophyta > Magnoliopsida > Malpighiales > Euphorbiaceae > Mallotus > Mallotus nudiflorus. Next base: position 58,740 of record CANTUR010001050.1, read on the forward strand.
ACATGATTGCTATTATGTAAAGGGTACCCCCCTTTTTTTTTTGAGTTTTGTCAATCATAATAGAGAAGAAGGGGCCTCTCTTGCCATGTTTATATCTCAGTTAACAAAAAATGAGTCTCATTTTAAGAAATATCGAGGGAACCTACTAAATGGAAAATATGAGAACTAAAGAAAATATAGGAGGATTTATTTTATAAGGTGGAATCGAAGGCTATGTTATCTATTTTTACTCTTCCTTTTTCAAATTGATGATGATAGAATTCAAATCTTATACCTTGTACTGCCCTTAAATATTAGTTACCTTTGGCCTACTCTCTTACTAGCTTTTTTTTACCTTTTGTGTTAGTTAGGTGAAAGGCTCAGTTTATATGTATTTTCTTATAATTTTAGAACTATAATATAAAAGCTATGGTAATATGCCCGAAATGCAAGATGTATTTTGGAGTTGGAGTTGTAACTATTATGGTGGCAGTGCTCAAAGGGTACAACCAATGCAATGTCATATTTTTAATATTTATTGCTATATATTTTAGACTTGTGATTAGTTTTTAATTAGTGTTCTTGTATGTTTTTCATTGTAATCCTTGTTATAAAGTTACATTGGTGACTAAAGGCTACACTCAAAGAGAAAGTATGAATTATTATGAAATTCTTTCACCTATAGTGAAGCATAGTTCCATTCATATGATTCTTGTTATGATGTATAATTTTCAATATAAATTAGAACAATTAGATATTAAAACTACTTTCTTGTATGGTAAGTTGGGTGAACAAATCTACGTGACTTATATAAAAGTTAAGTTATTATAAAGAGCATTACATGTGCAAGTGTGTTCGCTAAAGAAGTAGTCACTTAGGTAATGGTATATGAGGTTATGTTTTCATGATTGATAATAGTTACACTATAAATCAAATATGATATATAACTTATGTTTACTTTATAAAAAACCAAGAATATGTATGAAATTAATAAGTTGAAAACTCAATTAAATAGTGAACTTGAAATGAAGGATTTAGGGTACAATGAAGTAGATTTTGAGGATTGAGATCTATAAAGACAAACATATAAGAACATTATAATTGTCATACAAAAAGCGAATTAAATTTTTTTACAATGATTTGGTCAAAGAATTCAAATTTATGAGTTCACAGTTGGTGGCACATATTAAGTTGTATAGTAAGTAGTAACCAAAAATTAAAGAAGAGGTGGAGCATATGAAGTGCATTCCATACTCAGGTACTAATTGCAGTCTTATGTATATTATGGTAAGTACTCAACCCAATCTCTTACATACTATAAGTGTAGTTATTAGGATTATGGATCAATAAAAAAAACTCATTAGTCTTTAAAATGGATTATAAGATACTTGAGGGGCTCATGGAATACTTGCTTGGTTTGTAATAGTAGCAATTATCCTAATGAATTTATTGATTGGCTATATAAATGTGGATTATGTTGGTAATTTAAAAAAAAAAGAAAAAAGAAAGAGGGAAGGGGAGGATTTCCGCAATAACTAGCTAATCCAATATAAGTCCCTCATGGGGCGGATTCCCCTTTTTGCTCTTCAGCCTATGAAGTTTTATGTACCGTCTTTATATTTAGTGTCACTACAAAAATTATTATATAAACTTTTGAAATAATTTGTGACTAAATTTATAAATTTTTGTAGTTAAATGCTTTGACCATGAAAATTGATTTTGTAGCTTGCCATAACAAGAGATGACTATTTAGTTACTTTTTTATAAGTAATGAACCTAAGTTGCAAAAAGATATTAAATATGATTGCTACACAAATATAAGTTTTGTAGCAAAATATTGAACTTATTAGTCATAGAAATATTATTTTATAGCAATATATATATATATACAACTACGAACTTAGTTATTACAAATTATATATAAAGGTGCTAGTAAAATAATGTGATATCCTCTATCATTTTTAAATTCGAATTTTAGTTTTATCTTAATGATATTTATTATAACATTATTTTAAAAAAATCTATATCATTTAATATAAAATAATATTAATGATGTCTATCTAATAATAGAAAGTATAACTTCACTTCAAAAAATCGCTAACTTAGAATTTGAGTGTGTATCATATATACCATTTTGCGTTTAATAAAATTGTCATGGTTTTGTTAGATGGCTGGTGGTGTCACTGTGCTATGCTCTGTGTGTTTTAAGTTATTAAATTCTCAACAAAAAGAGAATTATATGTGTAGTGTGGATAAGTGTAAGGCTTTCATGGCGTTCCATCTCTGGTCTTGGATTCCACATCACTAACTTAGAATGTGTGTGTAGTATATATACCATTTCACATCTAACAAAATTGTCATGGTTTTATTAGATAGCTTGTGGTGTTACTATGCTGTGTATGTGCATTTTAGATTATAAAGTTCTTAACAAAATTGCAACTTATTAGCTGGCAAAGTTTTAACATGTTAGTTGGAAAGCAACTGTGAAATCAATGAGCTTTATCTACCATTGAAGCTGAGTATATGTATTAACTAGTGAGATAAAGAAGCATCACATATGTATAATTTTGTTAATAGTCTTTGGTCAATTTTGTAATTATCTATGGTATTTTTTGATAGCCAAATTCCTTTTTTATTTGTTTAAGTATTCAATGTATCATAAGAGACTTAAGCATATTAAAGTCAAAATATAAATGTCATACGGAGATAATTAGTGATAGAAAGATTACAGTATTACAGTTAAAAAATAGTGGAGAATCTAATAAATATGTTGATTAAATTGTTGTTTCCTAGGGACAAGTTCAAGTATCACTTGTATTTGGGTTCGTGTGTTGTAGAGGTTAATTTACCCTTAAAGGTAATGCAACAAAAAGATGATGTTGCTAGAATGTTGATTAGACAGCTAACATTATTGCACTAGCATGGCAAGTGCTAATTTTTTTTCTAGAATGAGAAAAGCATTATGGTGCTTTAAAACCAGCATTATGGAAGTGTGTAGTTATGCAAGTTCAAATGCACAAGCGGGTACTGAATGGTAGCTTTATTTTAATTTAGTTACCAAACTTTAACTTGTTTTTTAGATACCAAACTTCTATTTAGTTTTATAGCAGTCACTCAAAAACTTTTCTGGCATGTGAACAAATCAGAATTATTATTTTAATCTAGAATTAAAGACTTTTTTTTTGGTAAATAAGTCCATATTTTCTATACATTTACAGAAAATAATGAAAATTTTGAAACTTATTTTGATTATGCCTTATAAGAGCAAACTCATCTTGAAAGGTATCATAACCTATGAGAAGTAAAATTTTAAACTTTTTATAATTTTTGGGAGGAAAAGATGCATTTTTTCCCTTAACGTTTTTGCCGAAGCTCTTATAAGCCCTCTTCCTTTTTTTGCTAAAAAAGCACAACTTTCTAAAAAACCAACTATTTAAGCCCTTATTTTAATAGAGACATTAAACGACCATTAATGTTGTTGACATGGGTAGTGGTAGACTATATTAAAGAGTAAAAAAAGTAAGAAAATTTCATTTTAACAATAAAAAAAGAAAAAGTTAAAATTGAGTAAAACCTTACCTAATGCCATCATTTTTTTTTCTCCTAACTAGTAATAACCAAAACCATTTCTAGGCATGGAAGGTAGACTGGAAATTACCAAAGGAGTCTCATAACACACCCAATCCCAATATACGATGAGTTAGTAGGCACACAAGCATCGACATTGCACTTAAGATATGATGTATGTAATTTTTACATATATTTTGAGTTGAATTTCAATGAATATTGAATAATAAATTAATTTAATTTAGGTAGAATTCGAGTTTAATTGAGAAATATTATAGTTTCCTATTTTATTTAGGACTCTATTATTTTTGGTTTAATTATAGTCAAATGAGGACTTTTATTTTAAAATGCCTAATTTATTTTCCCCTCTTTTATAAGAAAATTCATTAAAGGAGTCCAAAAAGCTAAGGATTAATCCACACCACGTTGATAAAACCATTTTAAAGTGGTGTTTGTTATTGGATTTTGAATGATGCTCAGCACTATTTCCACACCACTATCTATCTATCTTGTGTGCTTTGTTGCCCATTTGAAGATTGATGAAGACATTGTGACATGGCTTTAACACCAATATATGCAATAAGTGTTACTGCCATATTAAAGTGGCATGCAATCGGTGCTGCTTGTTGGAATCCTAACCTAAAGAGCTATGTGCCCCTATTGAAGTAATGTTGAAGTGGTGTCAATATATACAAGTTTCCTCTTTTAAGAAGGACTTGAGAATTCAAAAGGAATGGGTTTCCTACCAAGTTTTTCTATAAAAAGGGGATGCTAGGGCATTCATAAGAGATGAAGGGAAGGCATAAACAAGAGCCAAATAAAGATTGAAGGAGATTCATATAAGATTAAATGAGTTTTATTTTATTTTCTTTTTCATCTTTTAGTTCTTTTAAATATGTTTGTGTGCTTTTCCACGATTATGTGTGGCTAAATTTCCATTAGAGTTTAGGTTAGGCGTAACTATTCTATTGTGTGATTGAACACAAGAGCTTAATTATTTAATATGATTTTCAGTTAATTCTTTTAGTTGTACTTGTTCTATGCTTTCATTCTTAGCCAGCTTGTTTGCATGTTCATGGGTAAATTCACCAATGAGAGTTAAGGGAATTTATTAGCTTAAGACTCATAGGACTTAGATCACTTGACCACGAGAGTAGGCAAGCTCTTCCGAGGTAAGATAGTTGTTAAAGAGATTAATGAGTTAGGATTAATTTCTTAATTAAAAGAGTAGGCTAAATCTTAATCTTAACATGACTTAATTGAACTCGAGAGAGTCTTTAAGTATTTTAGAATAATTACCCTTAACTGAAATCATTGCTTTTATTTAATAATGTGTTCATGATCAGATTGGAATAGTGAAACTAAACCTAAGCTCTATGTTTTTATAATTTGATTTTCTTTTAATTTTAGTTGTTTTAATTTATATTTATATTTTCTTAATTACTTTATTGATTTGCTAGCTAGGAATATAAGTAGAAATATTAGTATTCAATATTGAATCCTCATGAGAATGATATCTTTTGTACTACAATTCACAATCCATACACTTACTAGTTTTGAATGCAATAAGTTTTTGGCACTGTTATCGGGGATTGGCAATATTGATATTAATTTAATTTTTTACTTTTCTTAGACTAGTATTTTTTTTAAATCTCACTTATTTTGATATTGCTTTTTTAGGTGATTTTTGCTAGTTTATGAACACTTGATCTAATGGAACAAACTTAGAGAAGATCAACCTTGAAATTGAAAAATCATGCAGAAAAATTGAAAGGAAAAGAGTCAGAAAGACAAGAAAACGATGGTTGATGATCAAGTGGCATAGTAAGTTAGGAATCATGCTCTTTAAGAATACATGATACCTAATCCAGGCGACAATTTGAATAGCATTGTGAGACCAAACATGGATACTAACAATTTTGATATCAAGCCAACGATTATTCAAATGGTCTCATAATTTCAGCTTGGAGGTCTCTGAAGTGAAGATCCTAATGCTTATCTAGCTCAATTTTTAGAGATATGTGACACTTTTAAGATGAATGGGGTTAGTCCGACTACCATAAAACTCAAAGTATTCCCTTTTTCTCTAAGAGATAAAGCCAACTTGTGGTTATACTCTCTTGCACCACAATCCATCACTTTTTGGGATGTTTTGTCATAGACGTTTCTGAGTAAGTACTTTCCCCTAAAAAATAGAAAAATTTAGACAAGAGATCATAAGCTTCACTCAACACCATGGAAAATCTTTATATAAAGCTTAGGAACATTTCAAGGACTTGCAATGTCAGTGCCCTCATCATGGAGTTCCACAATGGTTGTTCATACAAACCTTTTATTAAGGACTCACCAAGCCAATGAGGATCACCATATATGCTATAGCTCAAGGCTCATTTATAAGCAAGACACCTGACGATGCAGACAACTTGCTTAAGACAATGGCATACAATAATTATCAATGGCATGGAGAAAGGAGTGCACCAAAAAGAGTTATGGGGATGCATGAAGTAGATAGTTAAAACTTTTAAATGCAATGATTGACATGCTTACAAAGAAATTAGAGGCTTCAACCAAGGTATCTAACCTTATGGTTGTTTATTCTTGTGATTATTGTAGGGGAGGAAACTAGAGTATCTCTCAAGATCCTTCTATTTAGCAATTCAATGCTCTTAACAACTTTATAAGGAATCAAGAAAATCCCTACTCCAACACATACTACTTGGATTAGCATAACCACCCTAATTTTTCATGGTCAAATCAAGGGGGAGGTCAAAACACCAATTAAGGATTCAAGCAACCTCTACTCAGTTTCCAATAAAAGAATTCCTTCCATTAATATCAAGAGAGCAAGCCTAATTTAGAGAGAATGATGGATAAATTCTTAAAGGATTAAAAGGAACAAAAGGAAGCCATCAATAATCTAAACTCTCAAATGAGTCAAATCTATGCTCATAATAAGATGCTAGAGAACCAAATTGCTTCTCAAGCCTCTAGCTTAAGATAAAGTGGTATATTGCCTAGTCAACTTGAACATCCAAGAGAGCAAGCAAAGGTAATAACACTTAGGAGTGGAAAGCAATTGGTTGAGGTTAAGACTAAAAACTAAGAAGAAGGGGTTATTTAAGTCACCCAATAGAAGGAACCAAAGACTGACATGAACAAGGAATAGAAAGTCAAGAAGAAAGAGGAAACTCTCAAGACACCACCACTCCCCTTTCCTTAAAGACAATAAAAATCCAAGTTGGATAGGCAATTTGAGAAGTTCATGAAATCATTCTGACAGCTGAAGCTCAACATACTACTTTTAGACGTGATCAATACAATGCCCGCCTACTCAAAGTTTCTTAAGGACATTATCTTACACAAGAGGAAGTGGGAAGATCATGAAACCCTTCCCATCAATAAGGAATGAAGTGCCATTATTCAAAATAAGCTTCCATAAAAGCTTAAAGACCCAAGGAATATCACCATCCCTTGTACTATCGGGAATGAATTTATAAGTAAGTCTGTATGTGATTTAGGTGCAAGTGTAAGTATAATGGCTTTTTCTTTTTGTAGGCACCTTAATATTGGTGAACCACAACCAACAATGGTGTCATTATAACTTATGGATAGATCCATTATCTATCCCTATAGAATTCTTGAAGATGTACCCATCAAGGTTGGAGATTATTTTGTGTCGGGTGATTTTATCATCTTAAAGATGGAAGAAAATCGACATATACTAATAATCTAAGGACATCCATTGCTAGCCACAACTGGTGCAATCATTGATGTTAAATAAGGAAAAGTTTGCTTGAGATTTAAGACAACAAAGTGGAGTTTAATGTTTTCAAGATGACTAAGCAAATTACTACAATGGGGTCATATTTTTGAGTGGATGCAATAGAGGGCTATATGCAAGAAACATTTGAGAAACAACTCACCCAAGACCCACTTAAAGCATGCTTGGTTCATATTGCAAAAGAAGATGACATTGATCAAGAGGTGGTAATGTTCAATCATTATTTCAATGCTAATCTTGCATTAAACAAGAAGCAATCAATAAGGTATAGGCCTCTACCCTCCAATGTTTATTGTGAGAGCATATTAAAGGAAGAGAATGCACCAAATGTAGAACTCAAAACTCTTCCTTCATCTTTGAGGTATGCTTTTCTTGGTCCAAATTCTACTTATCCAATTATTATGAATGCTAAATTGAATGATAAATAAGTAGAAAAATTGCTTAGGAGAGTTAGGCCTCATAGAAAAATCATAGGCTACACTATTAATGATCTTAAGGCAATTAGCCCTTCTATTGCATGTATAAGATTCATATGGAGAAAGGTTTTAAACCTTCTATTGAGAACCAAAGAGGATTGAACCCTAATATGAAAGGTAGTAAAAGAGGAGACAATAAAATTATTTGATGCAGGGATTATCTATCCTATTTCAGATAGTGATTGGGTTAGCCCAATTCATATAGTCCCTAAGAAAGGGGGAATGACAATAGTTAAGAATGTGAACAATCAGTTAATTCTTACTAAAACAATCACTAGTTGGTGTATGGGCATTAATTATAGGAAGTTAAACAAAGTAACTAAAAAATATTAATTTCCTTTACCTTTCATCGATCAAATCCTATAAAGGCTAGCAAATCATTCATTCTTTTATTATTTAAAAGGTTATTCAGGTTTCTTTCAAATTCCCATCCATCCTGATGACCAAGAAAAAGCCATTTTCACATGTCCTTATAAAACATATACATATAGGAGAATGCCCTTTGGGTTGTGTAATGCACCCTCCACTTTTCAAATATGCATGATGTTTATATTTTCTAATTTTGTTAAGGATATTATGGAGGTTTTTATAGATGATTTTTCCATATATGGTTTTTCATTTGATGCATGTTTGGATAACATTTCTAAAGTGTTGCAGCACTGTAAGGAAACTAACCTAGTGCTTAATTAGGAGAAGTATCACTTTATGGTGACTAAAGGTATGGTACTTGGACATATTGTGTCTGAGAATGGAATCAAAATGGACAAGGCTAAGATTAAAGTGATTGAGTTCCTTCCACCACCCATTTCCATCAAAGGGATAAGGAGTTTCCTGGGTCATGCTGGGTTTTATTATCATTTAATTAAAGATTTTTCCAAAATTGCTAAACCTTACTAATTTGCTTGCTAAAGATGTTCCTTTCAAGTTTAATAATGAATGTCTTGGTGCTTTTCTCAAGTTAAAAGATGCTCTAATCACAACACCTGTTTTGTAATTACTAGATTATAGCTTCTCGTTTGAGATTATGTGTGATGCAAGTGACTATACTGTAGTATTGTGTTGGGGCAATGAAAAGACAAGCAAGCTTATTCCATCTATTATATTAGCCATACTTTTGATGAAGTTCAAATCAATTATGTAATAACTAAAAAAGAGCTCTTGGCAATGGTGTATGCAGTGGACAAATTTTGCTATTATTTAGTTAGAAGCAAAGTGATTGTTTACATGGATCATTCATCCCTCAAGTACTTTATAGTAAAAAAGGATGCTAAGCCAAGGCTCAGTCGTTAGATCCTTCTATTATAAAAATTTGATTTGGAGATTCGAGATTGTAAAGGAACAAAAAATTTGGTGGCGAATAATCTCTCTTGTCTTGAGCAAATTCCAAATTCATATTCTTTCCCCATTTTTGATGATCTTTTGGTAAGCAACTTATGAAAATTTAAGAGAATGTTCCATGGTATACGGATTTGGTGAATTTTTTAGCATGTAGCATTCTTCCCTTTGACCTTGATTACCATAAAAAGAAGAAATTCTTTTGGGATGTGAAGCAATATTTTTGGGATGAACCTTAACTTTATAAAAGGTGTGGAGATGGGTTAATAAGGAGATGTGTTCCGGATGGAGAAATACCAAACATTCTCATTCATTGTCATTCACTTAACTGTTGGGGACATGTAAGCTCCATTAAAATAGTAGCAAAGGTGCTTCAAAGCATATTCTATTAGCCTTCTCTTTTTAAAGTTATTAGGGAATTTGTGCTTAAATATGATCACTGTCAATGAACATGTAACATTAGCAGACATAATGAAATGCTGCTCACAAACATCATGGAAATTGAATTATTTGATGTGTGAGGAATTAATTTTATGGGTCCATTCCTAAGTTCCTATGGCAACAAATACATCTTAGTTGTGGTTGATTATGTATTTAAGTGGGTTGAGGCAATTGCTTCACCAATTGATGATGCTAAAGTGGCCATTAAATTCCTTTAATGAAACATTTTCTCTTGCTTTGGAACCCCTAGGGCTATAATAAGAAATGGTGATTCTTACTTTTGTAACCACTAATTCGAGAGCCTTCTTGCAAAGTACATATTCAAGCATAAAGTAGCCACACCATACCATCCTCAAACTAGAAGTGGAGATCTCAAATAAGGAATTGAAAAGCATATTGGAGAAGACAGTCAATGCTTCTGCAAAGATTGGTCCATACATTTGGATGTCGCACTTTAGGCATATAGAACAACCTTTAAAACTCTAATTAGGACTTTACCTTTTCACTTGGTTTTTAGAAAGTCATGTCACCTATCGGTTGAATTGAAACATAAATCATTTTGGGCTACAAGGGTTCTCAATTTTGATTTGGCTCAAGCTAGTGCAAAAAGACTTCTCTAATTGAATGAACTCAAGGAATTTTGGATGGATGCCTATAAGAATGCTAAAATCTACAAGGAGATAACTAAAAGGTGGCATGATAAGCACTTGTAAAAGAAGGAGTTTCAAGAAGGAGATTTGGCATTGCTATTTAACTCAAGACTAAATGTAATGACCCTTTATTTTAAATTATTAAAATATATTTTAAGATATGCAGTGTTAATAATATTTTAAATTTATATATATATTATAATTATTTGTGACTAATATTTATTTATTTTATGTTAAATATTCTTATTACGTAAAGAATTTATTTGGAAGTTTTATTATTTAAAAATATTAAAGTTATTATCTTTACTATTATCATTATTGTTATTATTATTATTATTATCATTATTTTTATTATTATCAATGTTACTATTCCATGCATGTGTGTTAGCATTATTATTATTATTATTATTATTATTATTATTATTATTATTATTATTATTATTATTATTATTATTTGTTATTATCCTTATTATAGGGTGCATGTCTGACTATATGTTATATATATATATATAAGCTTAAAACTGGGTCAACCTCACCTTCCCTATATTTCTTTCCTTTTTTCTTTCTTTATCTTTTCCTCATTTTTCCCCTGCCTCCCTATAAGCATGCAGAGTGCCACCCACCCCGCTGGATCGCCACAAGCCACCACTTGCCATCACCATCTTCCCTCTTCTTTCCCTTTCTCTCTATCACATGAAGAGCGCCAGACCACTGCCAGTTAACGCAGAAACAGCAGTAGCAGCAAGGGTGGTTTGTCACCAGCAATCCTTCCTCTAGTCACCTTAGCTCATGTTCTTGGGCTTGTTGGACTCCTTGAGCTACAAGGACTTTATTTCCAAGCTTGGTTCAAGCTTAAACTTCCTCATTTGTGAGTTTTCTTTAGATTTAATATTATGTCAATTTTAGTTTTCATTTTTTTTAGTTTGATTTCATGAGTTTTAGGTTAATTGCCTTTAGAAATGTTGTTTAGGGTAGCTTAAGCTTTTCAAATGTGATTTTTGTTGAATTTTTTGAATTATTTAATATTTTTGGATTTAAATATTCGACGAATCACTGTTTCGGTGACTCTCGCTGGAACATTCTTTTATTTTTACTAAATTGTTTGATTTATTTAGAATATAGTTTGTGAAGGAATTATATTGAAATTCTATCCCGATTATTTACTATGAATTTTTAAAGGTTTATGTGAAAAATTAATTTTTGGAAAAATTAATATAAATTGGTGAAGTTTGTGTTTTAATTGATATTATTGTTAATTAGTATGTTTTAAGTAATTTTAGAAGAATAATTAGTATTAAAATGATTTTTAGTAATTTTGGGTAATTTTTAGTAAATATTTAGTATTATGTGATTTTTGAATTTATGGGTAAATTATGTATTTATATTGAAATTATAGTTAAATAATATGTTTTAAATAATTTTGGAATAATAAATGGTATCAAAATAATTTTTACGAATTATATACTATTTTTAACTAATTAAGACTAATTTTTGAAAATATATTCAAATAATAATTTTGTATACAGTTTTTGTGATTAAATAAGTTTTTAAGCATTTTTATTATATATATAACCTATTTGAGTAATTAATTGTGAATTTTACTATTTTATGTTAAATAATTAAAAAGTAAGATTTTTATTAATATTATATAATTTATTTGAGATTTTATTTAATTAATGTGAAAATAATTATATTTAATGTTTTTGTTATTTAAATAAATTGTATTTTGGTATTTTATTGATATATATGGGATTTAATGATTTTATTATATTTATTATTTAATATTGATTTTTGGTGAATTGTGAACCTCGGTTGAGAATTTATGTACTTTGGAGTCCCAACTTGAGGTGTTGAGCTATTTGTGAGTATAGAAGTGTGTTTTCTTACAGGATCGGCTTTACTTTTCAGTAGAGAAATATCCGTTTTACAAAGGAGACTTTACCAAATTTTTGATATAATTCTTGTAAAATGTGACGTCGGGTTGATCAGAGTTTTTGTATTTTGACTGAGTTTTGATTCTTAAATTGAGTTGTCCTTTAGAATTCCTAGAGTATATGTTAGGAATTTATTATTATTTATTTTTCTAGCTACATCAAGACTGAGGCCTATTGGACCAGACCCATTAAGTTTTTTGTGAGTTATTAATTTATATATGCATTACATATAGGATGCATGAAAGTGAGCTTACATATTTTCATTATGTGTTTAAACATGAATTATTTCATTAAATGATTTAGTATATTTTTGGTATACTTTTAGTATATTTTGGTGTATTTGCTATATATGTGACATATATGCTTAGTATGTTTTTAGTATATATTTTGTATATATGTGACATATATAGGTTAATATGTTTTGGTATATATTCAATATATTTTAACATATACTCAGCATATATAATGGGTATATTTTTGGTTTATTTTGCTATATATATGCAACATATCTATTTGGAGTATTTTTAGTACATGTTCTATATATTTCTGGTATATTTTGTTCATTGGATGCCATTTTATTTTAAATTGTGCTTTTTATTATTTTCTATAAATATACGATTTTATCTGAAGGATATTGATAGAACATACTACCTAATGGGCTGTATTAGCACTGTGTACATACTAGTGCGATAGATTTTAGGGTTGAGTCTATGAAATTATTTGAGGTGACATTTGATTTATTAATTTTTGAGAATTAATGTGAATGAGTAGTGTAATTGTGGGAGCTCGGTTAACCTAGTGTCTCAGGGCCAATCACACTGACAGTGAGTCTACGGGAGCTTAGTTGACTATTGTCTCGGAGCCATTCTATTGTCCAAAATGGAATAAGAGAATTACTTTGGAATTAAGTGAGCCTGCATGGCTAGTGAGATATTATGATTGAGATTGCGGATAATTAGGGTTCTATTTAATCTTTCAGTTAAAAAAATGTTTTATACATTTATTATGTATAAAAGCGGATTTTAGCATCTGTGTGAAAGGAAAATATATATATATATATAAATTGATGTTTGATTGTATATGACTTAGGTTGCATGTATATATATTATAATAATTTACTCAGTAAGGACTGACTTCCCTCAATATATTTTTTTTTACTTTGTCACACATATATAAATATATATATATACATACATATATATATATATATATATATATATATATATATATATATATATATATATATATATATATATATATAAAACACATAGTCACACATGCACCCTATAATAATAATAATAATAATAATAATAATAATAATAATAATAATAACAATGCTAACACACATGCATGATACACATGCATGGAATAGTAATACTAATAATAATAAAAATAATGATAACAGTAATGATAATAACTTTAATATTTTTAAATAGTAAAACTTTCAAATAAATTCTTTACATAATAAAAATATTTAACGTAAAATAAATAAATACTAGTCACAAATTATATATATATATATATATATATATATATATATATATATATATATAATTAACATTGCATATCTCAAAATATATTTTAATAATGTAAAATAAAGTGTCATTACAATCTTCCTCTACAAAAATTCATCCTCAAATTTTCTAATAAAAAGAACAAACAATAGAAATTCATCGAGGAAAGAGGTAAGGGTAGGCCACCCGCATCTCGGCTTCAATCTCCTAAGTGAGCTCCTCCACATTATTGCTCCGCCACAACACCTTGACCATCGGAATCTACTTCAAATGCAATTGACAAACTTGATAGTCTACTATCGCAATTGGTTCCTCTTTATACATTAGGTCTTCATTCACTTCCATACTATCAGGTTGCAACATGTGCGAAGGGTTTGAGATATACTTCCTCAACATCGAGATATGGAACATTGGCTGCACTTGAGACAAATTTAGAGGCAAAGCCAACTGAAATGAATCATGCCCACTCTCTTTAAAATCTCAAATGATCTAATATATCTCGGAGCTAATTTCCCCTTCTTGCCAAATCTCATCACATCCTGTATCGGAGACACCTTCAGAAACACATAGTCTCTAACCTAAAATTCTACATCTCTGTGTCTCGGATCCACATAGTTCTTTTGTCTGCTAGCTGTGGTCTCTAATATTCTTTTGATTATAATAACTTTCTCAGCAGCATCCTGAACTATCTCAGGTCCAGTCAATGCTCTCTCTCCAATCTCATCCCAACTCAGAGGGGATATACACTTTCTTCCATACAAAGCTTCATACGGTGCCATCCTAATACTACTATGGTAGCTGTTATTATATGCAAATTCTACTAGTGGAAAATGATCATCCAAGGTACCTCCAAGATCCAATACACACATCCTCAACATATCTTTAAGTGTTTGGATTGTCCTCTCAGATTGACCATCTGTCTGAGGGTGAAAAGCAGTACTGAAATCAAGCCTGGTGCCCATTGCTTCCTATAACTTCTGCCAAAATCAAAAGGTAAACATTGAACGTGAATCTAATACAATGGAAACAGACACTCCATGAAGGCACACAATATGCTTAACATGAAACTTAGCTACATAATAAGTGGCTTTAATAGGCAAAAAGTGAGTAAACTTGGTTAACTTGCCCATAATCACCCAGATGGAATCGTATCCATCCTTTGAATGAGGTAACCCTACTACAAAATTCATAGAAATTCTCTCCCATTTCCATTCAAGAATTGGAAGTGGCTGAAGCTTCCCAAAAGGTTTTTGATGTTTAGCTTTCACCTGCTAACATGTCAAGCACTTAGAAACATAATCAGCTACATCCTTCTTCAATCCATCCCACCAATACAAATCTCGGATGCTGTGGTACATCTTAATGACACCTAGATGTACATTGTAGGCTGTAGAATGTGCTTCCTTAAGGATTTCTTCTCTCAAATTATCCACATTAGGAAAGCATAATTTACCACTGATCCAAAAAATACCTTCATCATCAAGTGTGAAATCAGTGAACTTTCCTGCATAAACATTCTCCAAAAGCTCTACTAAAATAAAATCTCAGCCCTAAGCTGCCTTAATCCTGTCTCTCAGCACTGATTTGACTCTGAATTGAGCTAGCAGTCCACTTGACCTGCTAATCTTCATCATCAATCCTTGATCGGCTAACTGGTGCAACTCTTGGATTAAAGGTCTCTTCTCCACACTAATGTGAGCAAGACTACCGGAGGACTTCTTACTCAAGGCATTTGCTACCACATTAGCCTTGCTTGGATGATAAAGAATATCATAGTCATAGTCTTCAAGAGTTCTAACCATCTCCTCTGCCTTAAATTTAAATCTCTCTGCTAAAAATATACTTCAGGCTCTTGTGATTTATGAAAATCTCACAAGTCACCTCGTACAAATAATATCTCAAAATCTTGAGGATAAAGATCATCGTAGCCATCTCTAGGTCGTGAGTAGGATAATTTTTTTCATGCTTTTTTAAATGCCTCAAAGCATAAACTATCACCCTACCATTTTGCATTAACACATAACCTAGGCCAACTCTGGAGGCATCATAATACATAGTGAACTTATCTACTCCATTAGGTAAAGCCAAAACTGGAATTGTGGTCAACTTCTCATTCAACAACTGAAAATTATTCTCGTAAGCATCTAACCACATAAACTTCACATTCTTCTAAGTTAGGCAAGTCACTGGAGCTATAATTCTAGAAAAACCTTGCACAAATCTCCTATAATACCTAGTTAAACCCAAAAAACTCTAAATCTCCATGACTATTGTTGGTCTGGGCGACTCAGACACTACCTCAATCTTTTATGGATCAACCTGAATACCATTTTTAGACATTATGTGTCCAAGGAATGCAACACTCTCTAACTAAAAATCATACTTCAAGAATTTGACATAAAGCTGATGTTCTCTTAGTGTTTGCAGTACAGTCCTCAAGTGATATACATGATTTTCCATACTCTTCAAATACACCAGTAAGACTACTATAAACTGATCCATATATAGTTTGAATATCCTGTTCATCAAGTCCATGAAAGTAGCTGGTGCATTAGTCAACCCAAATGACATCACCAAATCATAGTAGCCATATCGAGTGTGGAATGCCAATTTAGGAACATTGGCTTCACTAATCCATAACTGATGATAGCCCGACCTTAAGTCAATCTTGGAAAAGAACTATACACCCTGAAGTTGATCAAATAGATCATCTATCCTCGGAAGAGGATACTTGTTCGTCATTGTTACCTTATTCAGCTCTCTATAATCAATATACAATCTCAGTGTACCATCTTTCTTCTTTATAAATAGGATTGGTGCACCCCAAGGAAAAACACTGGGTCTAATGAAACCCTTATCTAGCAAATACTACAACTGCTCCTTTAACTCTTTCAATTTTATAGGAGCCATTATGTAAGGCGGCATTAAAATAAAAGTGGTTCCTGGGACCACATTATACAAAACTTTATCTCTCTGTGAGGTGGTAGACCTAACAACTCCTTAGGAAAAACATCAGGAAGTTCACAAGTAACTAGAACATCTATAAAAGAAAACTTCTCAACTGAAGTATCTTTGACAAGTGCCAAGTATCCCTGACAACCCTTCCTCAACATCTTCCTAGCCATGATAGCGGAGATGAGATTTTGAGGTGTAAAACTCTTATCACCCATAAACTTAAACTCTTCTTCATTTGGAATTTTGAAAATCACCTCTTTACTTTGATAATCCACAACGACATAGTATTAATATAACCAATCCATAACAGGGATCACATTAAATTCCATCGCATCCAACAATACCAATTTCATTGGCAGTTCTCTGCCTCTAACTAACACTGGACATTTAGAAAGAATAACGTTGGTATTTAATGAATCACTTAGAGAAGTGGTGATAGATAAATGAAAAGCCATCGTTGAAACTTGCCAACATAACTTTAAAGAAAAAATAAGGGATATGAAAGAATGTGTAGCACCCAGATTAAATAAAACTATAGCATTCAAGTAAAAAACTGGAAGAATACCTACAACAATGGCATTAGATGCTTCAGCATCCTGCTGGGTGAGGGTGAAAACTCTGGCTTGACCTCAACCTCCCTGCTAGCTAGTGGAAGCCTGACCAAAACCCCTGGCACCCCCTTTGCTAACTCTGTCATGCCCCTGTTGGGCAACAATCTGAGTCATACTCAAATATTGAGATGGAGGCAACTGAAAAGGAGCTGGAGCTAAACTAGTGATCGACTGTTGTAGAAATGGCTATTGATAACTAGAGTACATACACGCTTTGACAAAATTTCCTATATGTCTGCATTTGAAACAAGCTCTAGGAGTCATTTAGCACAATCCTTGATGGACTCTCCCATACATTTGACAAGCACTGGTTGTAGATCCTATACTGCCATATCTCGAACTTTGACCACTACTACTATTGGAAGCACTAGAAATAAATCTGATAAGTCTACGATGTCTACCACAACCATGTCTGCTACTCTTGTGGACTCTCTGCTAATAAGATTTTTTCTGTCGACTGCTAGAGCCAATATGAAACTTTTGGAATTATGTACTATGATATCCTCCTGACTGAACACCTCCTAATTGATAATGATCAGGCATAACTCCTTGCCTAACCAGCCTGAGCTCTATCTTTTTAGCCAACTCTATCACCAACTCAAGAGTAAGGCTTGCAATAGGCATTCCAGCAAAAGCAGAATCCAATCCAGTGATGTATGTCATAATTGCAAAATACTGATCTTGCATTAGATCCTCTACATATCTACCCAGCCTGAGGAACTCTTTGGTGTATCCTTAACAGATCTGTCACCTCTGGTGATGCTAGTTAATCAAAATCTATAGCTCATCCGTAGTGGCTTTGGATAGAAACACCTCATAAATCTCTCTCAGAACTATGCCTAGGTCATCGTTTTCATGTGTGGCTGAATCACCTAGATGAACCAATCCAGGACTGGTCCCTATATAGACAGCTCAATGATCATGATCCGCTGATACTAGATGTGAGCAGTCTAAGTCCTTGTCTCAATGGTATGCAAAAAATCTAACGTGTCTGAAGTCCCGTCAAAAGCTATACAACCAACTCTGGCATAGAATAATGTTGCCTCAAGGTCAAACATACCTTGCTGATATGCAGACTGCATCTGCAGTGTAACTAAAGGTATCTCAGCTTCCTCGTACTCTGGCTTTATAGGTTCCTCATCCTGTAGATCTCTCTGTCTATGGCAACCTGTTGCTCCTTAAGGTCTACCTCTACCTCTAACTCTACGCCTAATTGGCGACTCAAGAGGTAAAACCTCATCCTGAAATAACTCATCATCCTCAGCCTCAATGATCGGTGGAGCGACACGCACTCGCCTCCTCATTCTGAAAAGATAAAAATCAATAAGATTTAGACAAAATAGACAACAGGCAGACAAAAAATAGACAATCAAAAAAAATAATAGACAGACAAAAAATAGACAACCTAACTATTACGCAAGAAACTAATTAAGGAAAATATAAAAGACATAATAGAACCTAATTTATTGCAGTAGTTTCAAAGAAAATACGACTCTAAAAACCTAGGTCCATAATACTAATAACCTAGACTCTGATACCAACTTTTTCACACACACACGCATATATATATATATACATATATACACACATAGTCACACATGCACCCTATAATAATAATAATAATAATAATAATAATAATAATAATAATAATAATTATTATTATTATTATTATTATTATTATTATTATTAATTAATTAATTAATTAATTAGTTAATAAATAACAACAACAACAAATAATAATTAATAACAACAACAACAACAACAACAACAACAACAACAACAATAATAATAATAATAATAATAATAATAATAATAATAATAATAATAATAATAATGCTAACACAATGCATGATACACATGCATGGAATAGTAACACTAATAATAATAAAAATAATGATAACAATAATAATAACAATAATGATAATAGTAATGATAATAACCTTAATATTTTTAAATAATAAAACTTCTAAATAAATTCTTTACGTAATAAAAATATTTAACTTAAAATAAATAAATACTAGTCACAAATAATTAGAATATATATATTAAGTATTAAATATTAAATATTATTAACAGTGCATATTTCAAAATATATTTTAATAATTTAAAATAAAGGATTATTACAATACTCTTTCCTAGGAAACTAAATTTTTGATGATCTAGCCCTTTTAAGATCAAACAAATCTTTCCACATAGAGCAGTTGAACTTTTAAACAAAACCAATGAGACTTTCATAGTTAATGGACAATGCCTAAAGCCTTACCACTTAGAAGAGGAGAGTTTGAAGAATGTCTCTTGTACACTACTTGACCCAAAGTGAATGCATTGCATTTCGGTCAAACTAATAACCTTAAATTAGTGCTCTTGGAAGGCAATCTAATGTTTTTTCAACCTTTCTTTTAATTTTTATTTCATTTTTATGTGCTATTTTGCCTTAATTTTAATTTATTTTTGCTTATTATTATTATTATTATTATTATTATTATTATTATTATTATTATTATTATTATTATATTTTATTATTATTTTATTTTATTTTATTTTATGTTTTTTAGAAAAATAATGCATGAAGGAAAGGAATTTAAAGATAATGAATGATGGTTTTAGTGGTTACACAAGGGATTAATATGGCTTGCATACAGTTATGTTAAGGTATGGATTCAATTTCCTATATCTTAACCACATGACATGTGCACGTGTTCAACACCCTATTTTTATGGCTATGACACCACTTTTCGACCCAACATGGTTTGCATATTTTCCACATGATTTTGTGCCCTTTAAAATATTTTAAAAATTTTATCATCGAAGCCCATACTATATCAACAACACTTTGACACCTGGAGTGTGCTTCATCACCAAATTTGTGCATTTTACATCGAATGTCACACCACCCTATTATCACGGACCATTTGTCATGACACGCAGAACTACGCGAGATGCTTATTGGTTGTGCTTAATGTGGGATGCGGGATAGCGAAAAGGGTGCGAGTATGTGCCGAGCGGCCATCCATTCCTTGGATGGGCGTGCTGATTAAGGACCACACTAGTCGGGAGCTGTCCCTGCTCCCTTGATGAGCCTATGGGAGGGCGAAAGCAGTGAGCATCGGAGATGGAAAAGGCTTAACCTTGGGTATACGGGAGGCCTGGGGTGACGTACGAGGGAATGTCCCTGCACTAAAACTCTAACCCCATGATAAATGGTATCAGAGCCAGTTGTGTGCTAGCTACGAGTTTGCCAAGCACTCTTTACCACACTGGCGGGTCGATGAATGGGGTGCTTGCAAGTGGGTCCTTTATAAAGAGATTAAGATGAGGATGAGTAGGCAGGAAGCCGTAGTGAAAGTTTGCCAAGCACTCATATCCGCTCTGGCACACCTTGAGCAACGAAGGGTAGTTACAAGTGGATCGTAGCCTTAGTGTAAGAGGGCGAGTAGGTAGGGAATTGCACATAAATCCTAGCTAATTAAAAAGAAAAAGGGATGATTCTTCCTTACACAACGAGGGTGTTGAGAAATCAAGTGGTGGAGAATGTCATGGACCATTTTTCATGACACACAGGACTGCACGAGATGCTTGCTGGTTGTGCTAAATGTAGGATGCAGGATTCCATTCCTGAGCGATCGTCCATTCCTTGGATGGGCATGCTGATTAGGCACCACATTGGTCGGGAGCTGTCCCCGCTCCCCTGATGAGCCCATGGGAGGGCGAAACCAATGAGCATTGGACATGGAAAAGGTTTAACCTCGGGTATGCGGGTGGCCTGGGGTGTCATACGGGGGAATGTCCCTGCCCTGAAACTCTAACCCCGTGACACTATACACATATTTCTGCACTCTTTCAACATTACTTATGCACACCACTGACACACCCAAGCACAAATTTAGCTAAAATCCCAAATATTGCATGGCTAGCACATCGTTTAAGTACCATTTGTTCCCTAATTTTTGAAAGTCACACCGAATTGACACCTTTTCACCACAGGGAGTGTGCTTCAACTCTAAAGTAATTCTCTTTCTCTTGAAACCAACACCACATCTGCACTACCTGCATATCGTCGTGTGATGTCCCTATTGTTATGGCACTATTTTGGCACCAACTTAACACCCCAGTGTCACTCAACTCTGTAGCAAAAAGATTTCAGGCAAAACATAACATCATTTTCACATCAAATCAACACACCGGTGACTCATCAATTTTTTTATTTAAAAAAAAGCCAATTCAACCCTAGCCGTCACCCATACCCTTCTTTTATTTGCTTCACCACTTCTTTTTTTTACCATTTTCTTTTCACATTCTACCTCACAAATCTTATAATCTCACCACCTTATCATGGTGAATCAAAAATCCAACACCAAATGATCCATTCCTCTACAAAAAAAGAAGCCTCTCATGTCTTCCACACCAATTCCATATGGTGCAATCACTATGGTGTCTGGTTCCTCAACCTCCTCACTTTATCCCATTCTTCGATTTGAGTCTCAAAAACATAGAGTAAGGGTTAGTATATTGATGTCTTTACCTATCCAACCCTCTTTTCATATTGTCTTAGATGATTTAGTTGAGTTAGGAATTCATGGTCAAATTGTTAGAATGTTAGAAGCCTCTAAGTGGAATAACTTTGTTAAAATTCAAGAACTAGTTTTTCTTGAATTATTTGTTGAGTTTTTGACTAGTTTTCAATTTGAGAAAGGGTTAGGATCCTATCTTAAACCTGATTTTGTGAAATTTAGGCTAGGATTTAAGACTTTTTCAATATCACTTAACCAATTTGTAGTGAGTTTTGGTTTTTATGATGATGATTTTATCAACTCCTAAGCTTGTGAGAATACATTGCTTGATTTAGGCTTAAATTGTCCTATGTCATATTGGCATACCCTTACCCATGCTAATATGAACCAAAACTATGATCTTAGAGTTGTGAAAGTAGTGGGATTGCTAGCCCAATATTGCTATATCTCCATAGACTTGTGTCTTTTACAATCTGTGGGAGGAGTGAGAGCACTGATGTTGTTTCTCTTCAGGATATTTTCTATGTTAGGTGTTTTGATAAAGGTTTAGTTCCACATTTGGGTTTCAGTTTTGCAATGCATATGGATAGTATGTCTAGAAAAAAGAAAGGTGCATTATGTGGGGGATTGTATGTCACTCATCTAGCTAAGAGGTTGGGCATTTTTAATGCTCTTATTAGGTTGACATAAGTCTACACTATAGTTCCCTACAACCTTACTATTATAAGAAAAGTTAAACTAATTGAAATATGGGATGGCTGGTATGCATTGATCAATCATAGTGAGGATGCCTCCGTCAGTGCTACACACTCTTCTCCACCATTTGCATTGCTACCTTCGTCGAGTCCTTCCTTCTTTACACCTCTAATTTATTTTGCTTCACATATTGAGGATACCCTTCGCTACCAAACCGACATGCTCAACTAGGTGAGTGTTGGCATTGTTAACATCTATCAATTTCATGGTATTCCTATACCTCATGGACTATTTATCTAGCCCCTTCATCTGCAGCTACAATTGAGGAGCTTCATGACGATACCCATCTTGATGAAGCTATAGATGGAACTATGGGTGACCAAGTTTCTTCAGGCCTTGAAGATGATTTTTTACCAGTAGATGATTGATTTTTTTTTGCTCATTTTGGATATTTGGCTTTTATTGATTATAATGCTATTTGGTTTGCACTCTGTTTGCAGTAGCATGTGTTTATTTATTATTTACCTCTTTTGAATGTTTTGTTGACCACTTGGATTATTATGATGCTTGATGTCAGTACTTTGTTTCTATTTTCTATTTGGTTCTACATTTTTTTATGACTAATGTTTACCATGCTTGAAGTTTTCATTCGATTTTATGGCAATTTCTGATTCTTTAGTTCCAACATTCTCACCGAATCCTACCTATGCATCATAGGGAAGTATTTTGGGTTTTTTTTTCTTTTCATTATGAATTTTGATGTCTTTTTTTTTTCTTTTTTGGTCATTGAGGCAATAATGTAGGTAAGTGTGGGGGAGGATTTATATTCCATGTCCCTGCATTCCTTTCATGCATTATTTGTTTTTAGATTTTTCTTGTTGATGTTTTTTTCCATTTAATTTTATTTATCATTTTTCTTTTAGTTATAGTTAGTTTTTTGGTTTCATTGTTATTATTTTACTTTCTTTCATCAACATAAATCATTAATTAACAAAAAAGGGCATTTCATGATACATTTCATGCATTTCATTTATCAAAACTAATAAAAATAATAATTTTATTATTTTTATTTTTATTTTGACTTTGAATTTCTCACAATTCATTAACCTTCAACTCAATTTTCCAAATTTTTTGTAGCTTGTCCTAAATTTTTATTTTTTTTATTTTTATACAAAATTAATGCTCAATTGTGGTTAAAGAACAATAGTGTATAAACTTGCTTTCTTGTTTAATTATCGAATTATTGAATGGTTTATTAATTAAGATGGTTGTACATAGTTATTATGTATAAAAAAATTTAGTTTCTATAACTTAAGCATGAACTTGAAGATTGAATTTGAACATGATTTTGGGAAAGAATGCATTATGGTTTGTAATTTTTTTTTTAAATTATCTTTTCTTAGGTAAGAGCAATGCTTAAATTTAAATTTTTATGCTCTAAATTTACTCCAATGCTCTAATTAGAGTAAGATTATCCAAAGGACCCACTTGGTGGTATCCAGGATTAGTAATATGAGAATGGCAGGGAATGACTAAGAGTGGGAAGATTTGAATTGAGAGAATAAAAAATGGTGAAATGGAGCATAAAATGCACTCACAGTTAAAATTTTAAAGAGTTATAGACCTTGATGTTTCTCTTCTAGAGTTATGTTCATTAGATTTTAAAGATTTATATGCTTGGTTTATGATTAGTAATTTGTTCATAAATGATGTATTTTTGTCCCATTATCTTCTTTAGTAAAAAAGTTTCAGTCTCGATGTTATTGGTTTGCAAGTCTTAGAAGCTATATATTTTTTGTTGCTGTTGAGCTTGTTTTTAAAATTCAATTTTGATTTTTGCTTGAGGACAAGCAAAGCTTAAATGTGGAGGAATTTGATGTGTGTAATTTATACATATATTTTGAGTTGAATTTTAATGAATGTTGAATAATACATTGATTTAATTATGGTATAATTTGAGTTTAATTGAGAAATATCATAGTTTCCTCTTTTATTGAGGACTATTATTTTTTGTTTAATTCTAGTCAAATGAGAAATTTTATTTTTAAATGCCTAATTTTTTTTTCGCCTTTTTATAGGAAAATTCATTAAAGGAGTCCAAAAGGCTAAATGATTAATCTACACCATGTTGACACAGCCATGTGAAGTGGGGTTTGCTGTTAGATTTTGAATCATGCTCAGCACCATTTCCCTACCATTGTGTGTCTATATTGTGTGCTTTGCCGCCCATCTAAAGATTGATGAAGACGTCACAACATGGCTTTAACACCAAGATGTGCAATAAGTGTTACTGCTATGTTGATGCAGTCTATAAATGGTGCTGCTTATTGAAATCCTGACCTAAAGAGCTGCATGCCCATACTGAAGTAATGTTGAAGTGATGTCATCACATAAAAGTTTTCTTTTTCAAGAAGGACCTGAGAATTCAAAAGGAATGGGGTTTTCTACCAAGTTTTTCTATAAAAAGGGGATGCTAAGGCATTCAAGAGAGAGGAAGGGAAGGTGCAAACATGAGCTAAATAAAGATTGAAGGAGATTCATTCAGGATTAAAAGAGTTTTATTTTAACTTTTTCTTTATCTTTTTAATTCTTTTGGACATGTTTGTGTGCTTCGCCACAATTATGTGTGGCTAAATTTCTATTAGAGTTTAGATTAGGACTAACTATTTCATGGTGTGATTGAACATAAGAGTTTAATTATTTAATATGATTTTCAGTTAATTCTTTTAGTTTTATTTATTTTATGCTTTCATTCTTGGCCATCGTGTTTGCATGTTTATGGATAAGATCACTAATGAGAGTTAGGGGAATTTATTAGCTTAAGACTCATAGGACTTAGATCACTTGACCATGGGAGTAAGTGAGCTCTTCGGGGGTAAAATAGTTGTTAAGGAGCTTATTGATTTAGGATTAATTTCTTAATCACAAGAGTAGGTTAAATCTTAATCTTAACATGCTTAATTGAACTCGAGAGAGTCTGTAGGTATTTTAGAATAATTACCCCTAATTGAAGTCATTGTTTTTGTTTAATAATGTATTTATGATCAGATTGGAATAGTGAAACTAAACCTAAGCTTTATGTTTTTATCATTTGGTTTTCTTTTAATTTCAGTTGTTTCAATTTATATTTATATTTTCTTAATTACTTTATTGATTTTCTAGCTAGGAACATAAGTAGAAATGTTAGTGTTCAATATTCAATCCTTATGGAAATGATATGTTTTGTACTATAATTCATGATTGTGCACTTACAGATTTTGAATGCAACAAGATATCCAGGAGGGAGAAAATTCCACTTCACCTGATAATCTAAATTGTTGTTTCCAATTTTAAATTCTTTTTAGTTTGAACCTCTTGCCATTTCTTGTTAAACTCTAGAGCTTTAACAAATATAGTGGTAGCTTTTGTTTTCCTTTGCCACACTTTTGTGTTACGGTTCTTCCATAAAC
This sequence comes from Mallotus nudiflorus, assembly GCA_947683625.1. Lineage (NCBI taxonomy): Eukaryota > Viridiplantae > Streptophyta > Magnoliopsida > Malpighiales > Euphorbiaceae > Mallotus > Mallotus nudiflorus. The sequence continues at coordinate 84,639 of CANTUR010001050.1, forward strand.
ACCATAATAGAGTAGCAATAAGATTCATATCAGACCTTGTGTACTGGTTTGATAGATTGGACCACCAACTCTGAAAATCAATTGGTTAGTCAGATAAAACACCAAATAGAGACATCGCCTACACTTTTCTCATAACATGGCAAGTCACAAAGAGATGAGAGAGAGATTCCTCAGTTGAACTACACATTTGGTAGATATCCTCCACATTAAGTTTCTTATTCTGAAGAGCTTGTATAGTCGGTAAACAACCAAATAAAGAACACCAAAGAAAAAGTTTCGTTTGTTAATAATAAAAATTTTTTAAAAAGATTTAATATTTTTTCAAAACTAACATACTTTTTCCCCACTTATCTTGTTACAGGTAATTGCCATTATTACTCTTGAAATAAATTTACTACTACCATTAAAACCGTTTGTCACTAGAACTCACATAGCATACAAGGAACAACTGTAATGCAACAAGTACAATATACACTCAATCCATTTAATACACTAGGAATGATATTTATAAGATATCATTACCATTTAACCAAATAACCATTGAACACCATCATCATCTTTAATAGCACTACCATTAAAATTAACACCACCACCAACAAATTAAAAAAAACATAAAAAACTTATGACATTAACAAAGATAGCAAATAAATTGAGCATCAGCAACAAGCAAAATTAGATTATCTAGTTGATGCATTACCCTCAAAATTTCAATAATTACATTCGATAATAACCTATTCATTACCATTGCCATCACCTAAATATCACTACACCCATTCATGACTAAGTAAAGGTGGTGGTATTTTTGAATGAAAACCAAACTATATTAAGAAGAGCAAGAAAAAGAAACAACATAAATAGTACTGTCATTGATGATAATTGGATGGAAGCAACACCAATGGGGTGGAAGAGGGTGGATGCAACACCAATGGGTTGAATGGACGCAACACTGATTAGGTGGGTGGAAGCAGCATTGAAGGAAAGTCAATGTAGGGTGCAAATCAAATCAAGTTACCTTTTTTATGCTTTAAAGCATAACTTCATTGCACTATCTCCACAATCGTCGACACTACCTCCTCCAACAATTGGTGACTATAATTTATCTACTGGTTTATTGTAAATTTCATTTTAAACTCAAATAATTCTACTCCTCACAGTACTTGGATTTGGTGGAGAGGTAAAGAAGGAGAGATAACAATTATAAAAAAGGATAGAAGTAAAAGAAAAATGGATGCGATGTTGTTTTTTGAAAGAAAAAATTAATGTGATGTTTTATGCAAAAAAAAAAAAGGAGATGATGGTTTATTTTCCAGTGAGAGTTAATGGATAGATACAGTATTAGGTATAAGCTCATGTAGAATAAATCAAATAATAAAAAGAAATAATTTTTTTTATTTAACAAGTCCCACTTGCAAGAAAATAAAATAATAAAACAAATTTTCTTTATTTAATGGAACCCATAGTTAGCTATGTCATTAAAAATAACGATCTTTATTAGTATGGGGGCTTAAATAATTGATTTTGGAAAATCTTGTATTTTTTGAGCCAAAAAAAAAGGAAGAGGGATTATAAGAGCTACAACGAAAATGTTAGGGGCAAAAAAGCACATTTTCCCTAATTTCTAGACTAAATTGAAAAGACAAAGAGATTGAGGGATTAACATGATTTTTAAAAAAATTAGAGGACTAAAAATTCTGACCATTATCCTTTTTAAAACAAAATGAAAATTTAGTGACCAAAAAGAAACAAATTAAAGTTTAGTATTCAAATTGCAATAAATGTAAAATTGAGTGATCATTATTATATTTAACTATAGTTTTTTTTTGTTAAAATAAATATCATTATTAACAAAAGCAATGGGAGAAGTTCTGTAGACGGTAGGGTTTAGTGCGCGTTCAAGATTTTAACAACTGTAACACTGTTTGAGCTCAGGGCTTTAGAGAACACACTAACCATTATCACAAAGCCATTTCATAGAGATGAGGAGTTGCCACCCAGGGTAATAACTGGGACAAATAAAAATGGTGGTACCCGATTCTCTAAAAGAAAGCTAGCACCACAACTAGGAGATTCTAGATATGAAATACCAACTTCTTTCAGTCTTGTGTTCATTTAGAATTATTTTATGAATTACTATCTTACTCTCTATTTACATGCAATTTCAAATAAAACCCTTATTAAAACAATAAACTCCAGGCAAACTAGTCATAAAAAATACATGTAAACAATGCATTCATTAAATTCACAATCCCAAAGTTAGTATGATCTGCATTGATTTTAATTAAATGGGCTAAATCTACATGTTTTTAATTTACAATTGAGCATAAAGACTAATGGGTCTAATTCTTATTCAATTTTAATTAAGTGAACCTAATTCTATTTATTTTAATTCTAAAAATGGGCCTAAATCTACAAATTATAAAGTATTTAAATTAGCGGGTCCAGTTCTACATATTTTAATTCTAAGGTGATCTTAAATCTATAAGTTATGGAAAAGGCTTTTGTTTAATGGGCTAAGTCTAAATTAATTGTAATTAACCTAAAATGGGCCTATGTCTAAATTACTAAATGAGCCTAAATTATCTCTAACCTAAATCTAGTTAATTATGGCCTAAAGTGCATTTTAATTAAAATCTAGACTTGTCAAATGAGATGGGCTAATAAAGAATTACTTAAATCTAAAATTATTTAAATGGGTTAGAGTCTAATATGGGCATAAGGCTTAAAACACATAAAAAGAATAAACAAGCCCAAAAACACAAAAAAATAAAAATAAACAAATAAAAAGATCAACCATACAAATAAATTACTTACTAAAAAAATCTAATTTTAATTAATATGCAATCTAAATTAATCTATTTCCTCTATTGATTTTAATTAGGGTTTACCAAATTGAACCCAATTTACTAATTAGTTTTTAAGAACAAGAGAACTAAATTTTCATTATTACCACTATCGGGGCTATTACAAAATCTACCAAAACAATAAAAAAAATAAAATTAAAATACAACCCTTAAAAAGACAAATTAAAGAAATTCAAAACCTAAAAAATACAATAAAATGAACTAAACTAAATAGAGCAAAAAAAAAATTAAATTAGGATCTTGACTCTTGGCTTTCATGCATGGATTCTCCATGAGTTTCCTTAGTTCAATCATGTATTCATCACCCGAATCATAAAACACAAAGAATAAAAAAAAGAAAATAAGATTAGAATTAATAAACAAAGAAAACAAAATAATAAAAATAAAATCTAAATAAAAAAACACAAAAATAATAATAAAATCAAAAATAGTAAAAAGAGAATATTGATATTAAAAAAAAACAGGTAAAAGAAAGGGACTAGAAGATGAGTAATATTGTGCAGATGCTATTTGAATGCCCCTCATACTGGGATTTCATAGTTTTGAGAAAATAAACTCTACGCTTTTTTGATTTCTGGACCTTTAAAAGAACGTACTTTGTTTTTTTTCTTTTTAAAAGAGTTTTGAAAATGACAATATCATGTTAGGTCTTCTCTCTTTTCTCAATCAGCCTTTATTGCAGTAGTTGGTTAGGGTTTTTTTTTTCCTTTTTTACCTAGTTCCCCTATGCTTTTCTTTTTTTTTCTTCTCTGCCAATCTTTTCTTTTTATATCTCATTCCTTAGCTAACCACTTATATGATCACAGGAGTTAAGTGATGACAGTAGCTCTAATCTCTCCCAGGATAAAAATTTTAACTTTAAAAAAGAAAAGTATACATGTAAAAGATGCTTACTAGACCGAAACCTACAGATAAATACTCAAATCAGTTTATTTATAAATTAAAGTTGGACTAGTCCTAGGAGAAAAAATTGAATTTTTAGCACATTGGCATTCCAAAATGTCGATTGGCATTATGTAATGCCGATTGACTGTAATATCCCGTGTTTTTAAAAATATTTTTACACTGTACCGGGATATGCAGTGTCAATAATTTTGACTGTATATGCGATATTTTTATGAGTTGATATGTATTTTAAACCTATTTTAATTACTGTCTATTATTTTCAGTATTTTACGTAAAATTTTCCCGGGACTTTCATTTTCGGGGAAATTTTCACGTAAACAATTTATTATTAATTATGTTAAATGTATTTACGGGTTTGCATGAACTCATACATATTTTTAAATTAATAAATAAAGCTTGTGTGTGTATATTTATTTAATTAGGGTTTATTATTACCCTAATATTTTATTATTTATTTATTATTATTTGATTATTTTATTTATTATTAAATTATTAAAATTTATTATTTTTTTCTTTTTTTTTTTCTTTTTCTTTTTCTTTTTCTTTCTTTTTCTTTTCCTTTCTCTTTCCTTTTTCTTTCTTTTTCTTTTTCTTCTTCTTCTTCTTCTTCTTCCCGTGGGTGCCCGACGCCACCACTATTCCTCACCGTCGTTTCTCCCTCCTACGGCCACCGTTTTTGACACCGCCGGTCTCTATCTTCTCCTTGAGCTCCGGTGAGTGTTATTCTAGCTTTTGTTTGAGCTAAAATGGTCTAGAATTGCTTAGGTTTTGAGTTGAATATTTCGGCCACTTTTGGTTTTCGATTTTTTTGAGCTTCAATTTGGATGATTCATGGAAACTTCCTTCACAAATGTTGTTTCTGGTAGTTTAATCTTCATGTATGAATTTTTGTAGAATTTTTGGAGATTGTTTGGATTTTTGGGTATTTTTGAATATTTTAATATTATTTTCGAATTTTCGGAAATTAATTATTTAAATTATGAAATTGGAGTTTATGGTTGAATTAGGTGTTGAAATGAATTATAGGAATTTATTTGGAATTTTTATGAATTTCTAAGTATTTATTTTTAATTATTGAAGTTTATGTGATTTTGTAAAATTAAGTTAATTGTGTTTTTATTTGAATTTAATTGGTTAATTGAGTTTAATTATTAATATTATTGATAAATATGTTGAGAAAATTAATTTTGGATAATTGTATGATTTTTGGTGAATTTTTGAAGTAATTTAGGTATATATATATATATAGGGGTATTTTGGTAATTTTACCCTAAATTGTCTAAAAATGTAATTTAATTGGTTTTAATATTTATTTAAGGTATAAAAATGATTTCTACAAAATATTTAGTATTTTTAACTAATTAAAACTATTTTTCGGGAATTATTTTCAATTATATATATAATATACGGTTTTTCTAATAAAATGAATTTTAATCGATTTTTACAGTGTTTCAAGATTTATTATGTAATTTCTACGTATGAAATGTATTTTTATGATTTAAGGATATTTTTGGTATATTTGAATATATATTCTGTGTTTGTGGACCCCGGTCGACAGATTGTAGTCTGGAGTCCGATCGAGGGGTTGTGATTGATTGTGGTGTTTATTTTTGAAGTGTATTTTCTTTGCAGGGTCGGCTCTACTCTTTTGAGTAGAGAGATGTTCGTTTTACAGGGGAGGTTCTGTCGAATTTTCGGTAGAATTCTCGTAAAATGTGATATCCAGTCGAACCCTAATTTTCGATTCTGTATTTAATACTCTAGATTGAATTCTAAGATTTCTGTTAGGGTTATTCTGATGTCGATTAATTATTTCTTGTTTAGTTGCGCCGAGACCGAGGGTTAGTGGACCAGGCCCGTCGGACCTGTCTCGTGGAGCGCATTAGGTGAGTTACTATATTATATATATATGCTTAGGATGCATGATTTAGAAAATGCATGTTTTATTTTGACTAATTATGCATAAATAACATGATTTATATTCAAGTATATTTTTGGTATATTTTTGGTATATAATAAATTATATACATGTTTTATTAATAAAATATATTTAAAATGTTTTTAAATATATTTTTAGTTTAATTCATGATTTGATTGAATTTATTTGACGTATATATACTCAAAATATACCTGGTTTATGTTTGGTATATTTTCGGTATATATATATGGTTTATATTGTTGATTTATTTAAATTCATGCATCATGTATTTGTGAATGAATGTTTTATTATTTATCACTGAAGGATATCAATAGAACGTGCTACCTAGTGGGCAGCACTAGGACCGAGTACGTACCGGTACGCCTATAGTTTTAGGCTTTATTACTAACTTATTTGTGGATATCGATTTGATTATGATTATTGATATATGTGAGATGTGGTTTGGGTGTGATTGCTGGAGCTCGGTTGACCAAGTGTCTCGGGGCCAATCACACTGGCAGTCAGACTGCTGGAGCTCGGTTGACTTAGTGTCTCGGGGCCAGTCTACTGTCCATATGGATTAAGTGGATATATTTGGAATCAGTGAGCCTGTATGGCTAGAGTGTTGTTTAACACTATTTTCTGAGGTTGCGATATTCTAGGGTTCTATGTGATCCTTCATAAAAGTTGATTTTTAGACAAAATATATAAAATGATTTTTCTGCATCTGTATGAACTTGCCTGTATATATACATATTACTCATATACTGTTGACTGTATGCATTATCACTTAGAGTGTATGTATATATATTATAGTAATTCACTCAGTGAGGTCTGACTCCCCTCCGTTGACTATTTTTCAGGAGAGTCAACTTCCTCAGACCTCAGTAGCAGGTCGATACGCCGGATTTCTTCCGCCCCGGCTTCTTTATGTAAATTGTCTACTTGAGTCTTATTTATTTTATCTAGACACTGCAGTAGTTGTGATTTTCAGTAGTTGTGAAATAAAGTATTTGTTTTAAAGAGATGTATTATAGTAAAACTGGATTTGTATAAAGATTATACATTTATGAGATTATATATGCGATGTGATGAGTTTTGAATTAAATCCAGTTGATATGGATGATATTGTAATATTTATGATTTTATTTTCTGCTGCATATTATATTTTTATGGTTATTATTGCATTTTTATTTTATTTTTAGGCTTGCTACGGGTTCCGGATTCGAAAGAATTCCCGTTCCCTAGCGCCGGTCATGGCCCCTGTTTTGGGTCGTGACATTGACATTGTGTAATGCCAATTGGAATTACATAATGCCAATCGGCATTGTGTAATGTCAATTGGTATTACATAATGTTGATTGGCATTACATAATAATGTTAGTTGCACATTTCTAAATATACCCCTGCAAAAGTCAATTTTGTACAATTAAACCCAAAAACATTGCAATTTAATCCTTGAAATAATGAAACTTAACACTAGAGATCAATTTTTTATTAAATTTTCATCATAGAGGCTTTCGTCACATTCATGCACAATTGCATCCTAAAATTGAGTGCTTACAGTTGCCCCCCTTTATCGCCATTTGCTTAACAAATTACGGCAAAGCAATAGAAGCACACAATTTTAAAGGAAAGAATTAGGGTGCTTAATTGTATCCTAATTGATGGATTGATGCTTAAATTGTTGTGCAGTTTTTAAGCAAGATGCTATGTTTAGTATGCCTCACTATATTTCCTATAGAACATCTAATGAGATATATGCAAATGAATTTCGCTATATTCCTTGTAGGATTTTTAAAGTTTCATGATTTGAGAGCATGCTATAGCTCCTATGGAACATCTAGCATAACTACTATATAGTGTCTGGTGAATTGCATTATATTCCCTTTGGGACGTCTAGTGATAATGGATTTCGTTATATTCCTTATAAGACATTTAACAAAATATATGTAATGATTCTCGCTATATTCCTTATGGGATGTTTAGAGATTTATGATTTTTTTAAAAAAACATGCTACAAATCCTATGGAATGTCTAACAATAATACCATAACTACTATGTAGTATCTAGTAAATCAAAAGATTTGAAAGTTCATGTTATAATTGCTTTGTAGCATATAACATTTTGAATTTAAAATTCATGTTATGACTACTGGGTAGTGCATAAAAAAATAATCTAAAATTTCAGTTAGAACTACTATGTAGCATATAATAAAATAGATTTAAAATCCTTGGCAAAAATGATGATGCATGTAAAATGCAAAAATTGAATTCTATAATTATATTTTGTATTATGTACTTGACAAAGGATTCAAAATTTTAATATAGACTAACTATGTAATTAATGATTATGTGAATTATTAATTAATAATATGAATTTCATGAGTTAATTATGAATGGACCAAATTGTAAGGAAGAAATTTGGACTTGAATGCAAATAAAGTTAAAAGACTAAAGTGGATGTTTGCCACTTTAATATAAACTTTGTATTTTTTCGATTCATTATTCATTTCCCTTATCCCTTTCATTGCTTACCAATTATGTTGCAATCCATAATTGCTCGTGATTAGCTGTAACACTTTCATTGCTCACGATTAGCCACAACCCTTTCATTGCTCACAGATGACGCTACAATCCATAATTGTTCACAATTAGCTATAATCCTTTCATTGCTCACTAATGATGCTACAGTCCATAATTGCTCGCTATTAGCTGTAACCCTTTTGTTGCTCACTGATGATGTTGCAGTCCATAACTGCTCGTGATTAGCTGCAACCCTTTCATTGCTCACTGATGATGCTACAGTCTATAATTGCTCGTAATTAGCTGTAACCTTTTCATTGCTCACTAATAATGTTGCAATCCATAATTTCTCATGATTAGCTGTAACCCTTTCATTGCTCACTGATATTGTTGTAATCCATAATTGTTTATGATTAGCTACAACCCTTTCATTGCTCATTAATAATGCTACAATCCATAACTAATCGCGATTAGCTACAACCCTTTTATTGCTCACTGATGATACGATGATGCTGCAGTCCATAATTGCTCACAATTTTTATCTTTGGTTATTTGAGTCGAATGCTTTGAATTCTTTCTACTAGCTTATTAGCATTTTTGTTGACTGACTTTAAAGTTTATTGTGTTGACTGATTATAATTTTTCTGTTGAATAGTTTCAATTTTGCTATGTTAACTATCTGTACAAGTTGGCTGCACTTCCTTCTGGATTTAAAATTTCTACAAACTTATTGAAGTTAGTTTCAATCATGATGAATGTACAAAAGTACATTATAATGTTTAAAATTTATGAGAAAATTCATCACTTTTTTATGAGATAGCATGCACTCAATGAATCTCACTATTTTATATTTTTATAACTATCATTCATTTGCCATTTACAATGGTTAGAGGCATCGTTAACCATCTTATGCTGAGAGAATATCTTTTACCAAGTAAAGAGCTTACTTCCACACCTAATTTTATGCTTTTCTTCCTTGTCCAAGTATTACCCTGCCTTTCTCATATTACTTAGCGTGGATACCATTGGAAAGGTCCTTTGGATACTCATACTCTTATAGAGCATTAGAGTAAATATAGTAGTTTTTTTGGCATGGTCCTCTTTTAGCATTCCCCTGCCTTTCTCCTATTACTCAGCATGGATACTGCCAAAAGTTTCACACTGATACTCGTACTAATCTCTAAGCATTGGAGTAAATTATGCATGCTCTTATTTTTTATTCTCCTCTCAATATTCCCCTATCTTTCTTATATTACTCAGTGTGGATACCATCAAGGGATTTGGTACTCATACTCATTTCTGAGCATTGGAGTAGATTATATGCACATTTATCATTCAAAAGACTGAAATGATACTTTAAAATTTAAGCAATTTATGCTTCATGTCCATAGATTTTGTTTTTTCACATTCTTCCCCTTATTTGGGTGCAAATCAAGCACTAGATTGATTAGAGTTTATAAGTTCTCAATACAAAGCTATTAACTACTCCTTTGAATTCTACGAGGCCAAAAAAGAGTCATTATGAGCAAAGGTATAAGATAGGCTTTTCACACATGATCTCATGAAGTGGATGAATTTACTTTCAATTTATGAATTTTATGATTAAGATGGTACTTTATTACAGAATTTAAGAAAAGAGAGTTATGTTACTTCCCTTTTTATTATCTTGATGACTGTTTGGTATTTGCTATTTAGCCCATTCTTATTAATGTATTAGTTCCTTTCCCCTTCTTTATTCTCTTTTGTTTTTTCCCTGCATAAAATACCATAAGTTAGTATGGTTTATTTGCAAGCAAATAAATTTTATCAAAATGCAATGTTATTCTTTTGCATTCTTCCCTTTTGATTATGGTGATGATGTCTCTGATCACGAAGGTCATGATACTCTACCATTGAAGTTGTGGCTTGGGCTGCATTTGTATTTTTGCCATTCCATTAATGCTATGGTAAAGGGCTTCATTCTTCTTATTGATATCTCTTACAAAAAAAGGTTCAGGAGTTAGAAATCTTATTTCATGATCAAATATTTTTTCAAAGTGCATTCATTTTAAGTTTTGAGTGCATTCTTCCCTTTTTAGGGCCGATGAATGTATTGTCGACATGTTGGACCTTCTTATCACCATATTTGATACCCTACATTGGTCTAACTGTTATAGAGAGATGTTCTAGATGATGCTCTCTATGAGACTATGGAGATGGATACTAAGTTTGAGGAGCCTGAATGTCCTATCTAGCCTTTTGTGGTTACCAAGATGATGCTTTTTCAAGTATCACTGGTGATATTCCCTTATAGGATGGGCCTATGATTTATTGGGCTCCTGAGGTCTAAAGTTCCAATAAGTATTAGTTTCACCTTGATAGTGTTACCCTCTTCCCTCATATGTAAACATTCTAACTACCTTTATGCACTTTTACAACACTAATTTTTAACGTTAGTAGGAAAGTATTTGTACAATCTTGCCTATGCTCAAAGACTTTATTATGCAAAGCAAGTATTTCACAATAAATGTATGTAAGTGTATGCATGTTATATATGACATACATGATCCTAATAGGTCTTCTATTTGGAATAAAGATATGTTCGTAACTTGGAGTGTGAGAATGAGGTGCCTCATCAATAGCCTCTAAGATTAAGCATTGAATGCTTCACTGATCATACTTTTAATGTTAGAGTTTTTTATATAATTTGTTAGATAGATGATCATGCTAGTAAGTGGGGTCCACAGCTTGACACTAGAGCTTATGATTGACCAATGCATTATTGAACTTTTCTTTTTACAATTGCTTTTGTTGTATGATAACTGATGTATTTGTATACTTCTTTCAGCCTCAAGATCTATTATACTGGCTCTTATACTTTAGTGTTCCTTATTCATTCTTTGAATGTAGACTTACTATTATGTAATTTTCCCCTATAATTACATTTTGCCCCTAGTTTCATTCTGGATATATTCATACTATTCTAGCAGTCTCTTTTTTTTCATGTGCAAAAGACCCAGTTCATTCACTGCTGTTGTTGACCATTTAACTTACTAACCCTATTAATTATAATCTCATGCATTAAAGATACAGGGGAGTGGGTGAACTGACTAAAGCGAGTTCTTGTTGATGAAATCAACTAGACTTGTTCTTCGAAGAAATCTTGAGCTAAACATGAGGCTTGATGTTGGTGCAATGATTAATGATAGTTACAAGGTATGGGTTTTAATGCAAGTTATTGAGCCATCTGAATTCCCAAGGTACAAAGGGACACTAAGTTTATAGACAAAATCATAAAGGGGTGGCAAAAAAGAAAACATAACTAAAATAGTGATCTTATAGCTCTGATTTAGCTTTCATTATGTATTGTCTTTCCATTCAGATACTTATGCAGTATGATAAAGATGAATATATGATATTTGAATAAAATTTCAAATTCAATTTTACTCATTCATTAGGGCAAAAAAGAGAACATTCATTACATCTTGTGGTACAACTCTTGTTATCAGTCAGTTCTAAAATTTTTCTCTCTAATTTTTACTTACTGTTCTTTTTTCTTTTTTCTCTCTTTTTATTTTTTTCTCTTTTTTGTTATCACTCTCTTTATTTTTTTCCTCAAATTTCTTATCTTCAGAAGTTACATCATGTGATATATGAATGTTCTTTAAATTTACATTTGTGCCCATGCTAAATAAGTATAATTAAATTGAATTTTACATCAAACATACATATGCAATCAATATCATAATGCATAATACCATCAGGATGCATAGTACATAAGTAAGCATGATTAGAATTCATATCATTTATCACTAAAATAAACAAGTTCTAAAGACACTAAAGTTTTATTTGAAGAAGACAATAAGAAAACTTATTTCCTATTCTAGATGCTTCGGATGCTGGGTCTCATAGTGGTTGTCCTTCAGGCAGCTTAACATAATAACTATTCTTGCATCTTTTTACTAACTGTCTCTATGACTTCATCTTTTTGTACCTCAAATGTGCATTTTTATTTCTTGTCTAACAGCTTCTCATCATCAAACTCATCACTCCATCCTATAGGCACAATTTCCTCTACTGGTATAGCACCTGAAGCAGGCTTAGAGCAAAATACTCTATAGTCGAACTTGCCTAAAGGTTGCCCCAATAAACCTTAAACCCTTCTCAATAGCTGCTTAGGAATTTTATATTCTCTCTTTTCTTCCATCGGCTCATTATTAAACTCATCACCCCATCCTGAGGGCATAATTGATTTAAAAGGAATATCAGCAGAGGGTGGCTTTGAATAGAATACCTTAAAGTCAATTTTGCTTGAGGGTTGCCCTAATAAATCCTCTACTCCCCTAGAGGCATCATGAGATTTCTCACTGTCTATAAGGTTTCAGTTTTTAAAGGAGTCTACCACTTCCTCTTCGCTATCTCCTAAGTTAATCATCATGGTGGTTGGTGGTGGAACATTTTGTTAGTCTAGGAAAGGGTTATTTCTAGGGTTTGGGTTGGAATTGAACTTTTTAGGGTCTTGATTTTTCTAAAGTCTATAAGGTTTTGGATTTCATATTTTAAGTGGATACAGGTGTCTATGGAGTGGCCAACTACTTAGTGAAATTTACAGTAGTTGTTTGGGTTGTAGCCTAGAATTTTTAGGTTTGGTGATTTGGAAAAGGTTAAGGGTCGAAGCAGGCCTTTTTGGATTAAATGGTTTAGGACTTTAGAAAATGGTTAGTTAGAATTGAAGAATCTCCTGGGTTGCTAAACTGCACGCACCTTAACAGCTCGACTAGTATTTCCCTATTGTGTGCCCCCAGTTGGGTAATTTCGGGTTCCTATACTTCAAAAACTTTTCTTCTTCTCACTCTCAATCTCTTCGGCTTGTAAACCATAATCATATATGTCTATAAATGTTTTAGGATTCATCATTTGCAATCTCTTAACCAAATTAGGTGACATGTTATGGACTATCATACTAACCTAATCTTTCTTAGCTAACTTGTTTTTCATTAATCCTACCTTATTCATAAATCTAGTCATGAAATCAAAAAAGGATTTTTTTTATTTTTGCTTAGTTAGTTCCAAATCCATGATGGACACTTCCAATCTAGTGTTATAATCATCCAATTTTAAAAAAGCAGCACACAGTTCTTTCCAGTCAGCCCTAACAAACTTTTCCAACCCATAATACCAGTTTATAGCCATTCCCTCTAAAGACATTATAAATCACCTAGTGATAATTGCTAATGGGGCCTTAGTAGTGCTCATAGTTATTGTGTACTGACTGAGATGAATTCTAGGATCCCCAGTTCCATCAAACTTCTGCAGTTGAGGCATTATGAACTTCTCAGGTAGCTTATTACCCTCTGTTAGCAACATATCATCAAAGTCAAATGAATATCCCATGCCTTGTCCTCTAATAAGCTCTTCCATCTTGGACATTTTCTGGGTTAGTGCTTGCATCTGCTTAGACTCATGGTCTTATACCAGTTTAAGTGATTCTCTCTTTGCATTTTCTATCATGTAGTTCTCAACATCTTCAAGCTTCATATTAATAACAGGTGGGTTTCTAGCAACAAGTTACCCCCTAGCATTATTGGCAGCAGGTGGAGCATCTGCAATAAGTGGGATAGGTACAGTAGCAGGTGGTTGCTTAATTGTAGGTGGTGGTATAATAGAAGCAGCAGGTTGCATCAATCCAAATAAAGCCTATCTCAATTCATCTTGCATTATAGCCCTCATGTCATCTATTAAAGCTCCCTTGATGTCTTCTAAGGTCTAGTTCTTTCCTTATTATTATTCCATTTCTATATGCTCAGTTGGAGTTGGTTTAGCATCCAAGTAAAGTGGATTAATAGGACTCTTCTCCAGTCTGTAAAGGATCTCTTTTGCTATGGCTTTAGGACTTAAATCTGCCACCTTTTCGTCCCCAAATGTAAGAAGACTTAGATGAATCTATGATGGCTGCAAAATAAAGTGTTATTGTGATGGATGAAATGCATGTATACATGATGAATGTGCAATGCAATAAGCAGTAAATAGTAAGTATCAATCAAGTGTACAACATTCATCCTTCCAACCTTATTCCTCCCACACACGTGTTCAATGCTGAGTCTCTTTTCCTAGGATTTTTGGTCTTAGACTTACTATCAATAGGGGATATCAAGAACCGATGTGCATGCCAAATCTCTCAAAGCAATAAAAGCATAAACATAGTATTTCTGGGTATAAAGGTCTAGTCCAATCTTTTTTAGTCCTGATGGGCTTCTAAAGCATAGGTTTGGGCCATTATAGATAAAAATACCTAATGGCAACATTCACAAGAAATGTGGGTAATCCTAAGGGAAGTTACTAAGCCATTATATGTGGTTAGGGTTCGATGAAAAGTCAAGGTTCCCTTAGCAAGATGCCATCCTTTAAGATTTAAGTTACAAGCCAAGGTTAGAGGGGCCCAACATCCTTTGCAAACTTAAGAGAAGACTACGCCCCTTTAGGACTTGGGTTACAGACTCCGATCAGATGAGCTCGATAATCTCTCTTGAACCGAGTCTAGGCTAAGAGTGATGATTAGCCAATTTACAACTCCATGAAGCTAGTGGAATCATAAACCAATGCCATCGGCTAATAGGGACATGCAAAATGAATGTAAGAATAAAATAATAATTAATAAAATAATTCTAAAGAACACAAGTAGAATCATTATGTCTTATACCCATTGGAGTCACCATTGTAGATGGCGGGGTTTAGCGCATGCCTAAGATTTTAACAACCACAACACTATTTGAGGTCAAGGCTCTAGAGAACCCACTAACCATTGTCACAAAGACATGGCGTGAAGATAAGGAGTTGCCACCCAAGTTAATAACTGAGACAAGTAAAAATGGCGGTACTCAATTCTTTAAAAGAAAGCCAACACCACAACCAGGACATTCTGGATACGGAATACCAACTTCTTTCAGTTTTGTGTTCATTTAGAATTATTTTATGAATTACTATCTTACTCTTTATTTACATGCAATTTCATATAAAACCTTATTAAAACAATAAACTCCAGGCAAACTAGTAATGAAAAATATATGTAAACAATGCATTCATTAAATTCACAATCCCAAAATTAGTCTGATCTACATTGATTTTGATTAAATGGGCTAAATCCACATGTTTTAATTTACAAGTGAGCCTAAAGACTAATGGGCCTAATTCCTATTTAATTTTAATTAAGTGAACCTAAGTCTATTTATTTTAATTATAAAAATGGGTCTAAATCTACAAATTATAAAGTATTTAAATTAGTGAGCCTAGTTCTACATATTTTAATTCTAAGTTGATATTAAATCTACAAGTTATGGAAAAAGCTTTTATTTAATGGGCTAAGCCTAAATTAATTATAATTAACCTAAAATGGGCCTATGTCTAAATTACTTAATGAGCCTAAATTATCTCTAACCTAAATCTAGTTAATTATGGGCCTAAAGTGCATTTCAATTAAAATCTAGACCTATTAAATGAGATGAGCTAATAAAAAACTAATTAAACCTAAAATTATTTAATGGGTTAGAGCCTAATATGGGCCTAAGATCCAAAATACATAAAAAGAATAAACAAACCCAAAAACCCAAAAATAAAAAAATAAAAAACAAATAAAAAGATTAACCATGTAATTAAATTACCTAATCTAAAAAAACCCTAATTTTAATTAACATGCAAGCAAAATTAATTTACTTCCTCCATTGATTTTAATTAGAGTTTACCAAATTGAACCTAATTTACTAATTAATTTTTAAGAACAAGAGAACTAAATTTTCATTATTCTCACTATCGGGCCTATTACAAAATCTACCAAAATAATAAAAAAAATAAAATTAAAATACAACCCTTAAGAAGACAAATTGAACAAATTCAAAACCTAAAAAATACAATAAAATGAACTCAACTAAATAAAGCAAACTAAATTTAATTGGGATCTTGATTCTTGGCTTTCATTTATGAATTCTTCATGAGTTTCCTTGGTTCAATCATGTATTCATCATTAGAATCATAAAACACAAAGAATAAAAAAAAGATTAGAATTAATGAACAAAGAAAAAAAATTTTGAAAATAAAATATGAATAAAAAAACATAGAAATAATAACAAAATAAAAAATAGTAAAAAGAAAATAATAAAGTAAAAGAAAGAACTAATAAAAGACAGGGAGTAGAAGATGAGTAATACTATGTAAATACTATTTGAATGCCCCTCAGATTGGGATTTCACCATTTTGAAAAAATTGACTTTGCGCTTTCTTGATTTTTGGACTTTTCAAAGAAAAAACTTTGTTTCTTTTTTAAAAAAAAAGGATTTTGAAAATGACAGTATCAGGTTAGGTCTTTACTCTTTTCTTAATCAACCTCTATTGCAGTAATTGATTAGGGTTTTTTTTTTCTTTTTTACCTAGTTCCCTTATCCTTTTCTTTTTTTCTTCTCTGCCAATATTTTTTTTATATCCTGTTCCTCAACTAACCATTTACATGATCACAGGAGTTATGTGATGACAGTAGCTTTGATCTCTTCTAGGATAAGAATTTTAACTTCAAAAAAGAAGATTATACGCATAAGAGACGCGTATTGGACTGAAACCTATAGAAAAATACTCAAATCAATTTATTTAGAAATTAAATTTGGACCAATCACAGTGAAAAAAGAGGATTTTTACTGAAATTTTTAACACCTCGGCATTTCAAAATGTCAACCAACATTATGTAATGTCGATTGGCATTGTGTAATGCCAATTGGCATTACATAATTCCAATCAGTTGGCATTACACAATGACAATTGGCATTACATAATTTCGATCGACATTATGCAATGTCGTTTGGCATTACATAATGTTGGTTGCACATTTCTAAATATACCTCTACAAAAGTCATTTTTTACAATTAAATCAAAAAAATATTACAATTTAGTCCTTGAAATCGCAAAACTTAACACTAGAGGTCAATTTTTTATTATATTGTCATCATATAGGCTTTCGTCGCATTCATGCATAATTGCATCCTGAAATTTGGTGCTTACAAGTTCATATAGAATATTACAAGTCCAATAAAAAGGAAGAGAGTTAGCTAAGATTTCTTGCTTTTGATACCCAATCTGCAACCCTATTAGTTTCTCTTCTAACCTAATTAAAAGAAACATCTACAAAATAACATCTTTTAGATAAAATAGATTTGATTAAACTTGTAATACTCCAATCAGACTTCTTCAGAGAAGCAATAGCTTAGAAGACCAATAATGTCACAACCCAAAACAGGGGCCATGACCGGCGCTAGGGAACGGGAATTCTTTCGAATCCAGAACCCGTAGCAAGCCTAAAAATAAAATAAACATGCAATAATAGTAGCAATATATAATGCAGCGAAAATGAAAATCATAAATATCACAATATTAATTTCACTAACTGGATTTAAATCAAATCTCATCTCATATATATAAATCTTTTAATACAAATCCAGTTTCAAATATAATACAATATCTCACATAAATAAAATACATAAAATCCCATAATTAATTTACAACTACTGCAGTGTCTAGATTATAAAAATAAGACTCAAGTAAGCAGTTTACACAAAGAAGTCGGGGCGGAAGAAATCCGGCATACAGGCCTACTACTGAGGTCTGAAGATGTTGACTCTCCTGAAAAATAGTCAACAGAGGGGAGTCAGACCTCACTGAGTAAATTACTATAATATATATACATACACACTAAATGAAAATGCATACAATCAACAGTATATATATATCTAATATATATACAAGCAAATTCACACAGATGCAGAAAAATCATTTTATATATTTTTATTAAAACCGTCATTTATGAAGGATCAAATAGAACCCTATGATATCGCAACCTCGGAAATAGTGTTAGACAACACTCTAGCCATACAGGCTCACTGAATCCAAATATATCCACATAATCCATTTAGACAGTAGACTAGCCCTGAGACACTAAGTCAACTGAGCTCCAGCAGTCTGACTGCCAGTGTGATTGGCCCCGAGACACTTGGTCAACCAAGCTCCAGCAATCACACCCAAACCATATCTCACACATATCAATAATCACATTCAATCAATATCCACAAATAAGTTAGTAATATAGCCTAAATACTATAGGCGTACCGGTACGTACTCGGTCCTAGTGCTGCCCACTAGGTAGCACGTTCTATTGATATCCTTCATTAATAAGTGTAAAACATTCATTCACAAAAATAAATGATGCATGAAGTTCAATAAAATATTAACATAAACCATATATATACTAGAAATATACCAAAAATAAACCAGGTATATTTCGAGTATATATACGTCAAATAAATCCAATCAAATCATAAATTAAACTAGAAATATATTTAAAAATATTTTTAAATATAATTTATTAACAAAACATGCATATAATTTAATATATACCAAAAATATACTTAAATACAAATCACATTATTTATGCATATTTAATCAAAATAAAACATATATTTCTAAATCATGCATCCTAAAGCATATATATATAGTATAGTAACTCACAAATTAGTGCGCTCCTCGAGATGGGTCCGACGGGCCTGGTCCACTAGCCCTCGGTCTCGGCATAACTAAACAAGCAATAAATAACCGACATCAGAATAAACCTAACATAAATCCTAGAATTCGATCTAGAGTATTAAACATAGAATTGATATTAGGGTTCGACAGAATATCACGTTTTACGAGAATTTTATCGAAAATTCGACAGAACCTCCCCTGTAAAATGGACATCTCTCTACTCAAAGAGTAGAGCCGACCCTACAAAGAAACACACTTCGAAAAACTACACAGAGCACAATCAAAATCCCACGGTCGGACTCCAAACTACAGTCCACCGACCGGGGTCCACAATCACAGAATAATTACAGAAATACCAAAAATATCCTTATAACATAGAAATACATTTTTTACATAGAAATTACATAATTAACCTTTAAACACATTAAAAACCGATAAAAACTTATTTTATTAGTAAAACCGTATATTATATATATAATTAAAAATAATTCACGAAAAAATAGTTTTGATTAGTTAAAAATACTAAATAATTTGTAGAAATCATTTTTATACTTTAAATAACTATTAAAATCAATTAAATTACATTTTTATCCAATTTAGGGTAAAATTACCAAAATGCCCTTATATATATAAATATACTATAATTACTTCAAAAATTCACCAAAAATTATACAATTATCCAAAATTAATTTTCTCAACATATTTTTCAATAATATCAATAATTAAACTCAATTAATAAATTCAATTCAATTAAAAACACATTTAACCCTAATTTCCCAAATTTACATAAACTTCAATAATTCAAAATAAATACTTAGAAATTCATAAAAATTCCAAATAAATTCCTATAATTCATTTCAACACCTAATTTAACTATGAAACACAATTTCATAATTTAAATAATTAATTTCCGAAAATTAGAAAATAATATTAAAATATTCAAAAATACCCAAAAATCCAAAAAATCTCCAAAAATTCCACAAAAATTCATACATGTAGATTAAGCTACTAGATTCAACATTTGTGAAGGGATTTTTCATGAATCAATCAATTCGAAGCTCAAAAAAATCAAAAACCATAATATGGCCGAATTGGAAAAATTCAAAACTGAGCAAATCTAGACCATTTAAGCTCAAACCAAAGCTAGAATCACACTCACCGGAGCTCAAGGAGAAGAAAGAGATAGGCGGTGTCAAAAATGGTGGCCGAAATCATCGTCGACGGCGAGGAGAAGGATTTCGGCCAAAAGAAGAAAAATAGCTCGCCGACGCCGGGGAAGGAGGCTGCTGGCGGCGGGGGATGGCTGGGAACGGCGGGTGGCAAGCCGGGAGGCACACCAACGGAAGGGGAACGGCAGTTACAGCGGCGGTTGGTGGTGAGGGGGTGGTCGGGCACGGGGAAGGAGAAGGAAGAAGAAGAAGAAAAAAGAAAAGAAAAGAAAAGAAAAAGAAAAGAAAAAGAAAAGAAAAAGAAAAAGAAAAAGAAAAAAGAAAAATAATAAAAAAAATAATTTTAATAAAATATTTAAAAAAAATCACACCCACACATATAATTTAATATTTTAATAATTTAATAATAAATAAAAATAATTAAATAATAATAAATTAATAAATAAATAATAAAATATTAGGGTAATATATATTAAACGCTAATTAAATAAATATCGCAACATACACGGTGTTTAGCAATTTAAAAATACGTATGAGTTCATGCAAGTCCGAAAATATATTTAAAATAATTAATAATAAATTATTTACGTGAAAATTTCCCCGAAAATGCAAGTCCCGGGAAAATTTTACGTAAAGCACTGTAAACAATACACAATAATTAAAATAGGTTTTAAATACACATCAACGAGTAAAAATATCATAGTATATATACAAAAATTATTAACACTGCATATCCCGATACAGTGTAAAAATATTTTAAAAACACGGGATATTACAAATAAAGAGTCCATCTCTATAACACACTTCCTAAAACCCAAAGATATAGTGCCATAGCTCAAATTTGACTGTCCCCAAAAAGGTTTAATGATGAAACGAATCTTTGAAAAAATTAGAATCTGCTTGTTCATAATACCTATGAAGTGTGTAACCTTAAAACTCTAACTAATCCCAACAGTGTGCAAAATTGATTACCAAGCCATTAGGTTGCACTCCGATCTCATGAAATACGAATTATCAAAACAATAAAAGGCTTATTTTAAGTAATCTTCTCTCGAAACACACAGCTTATTGAGCCAATGCTCATTTTATCATACATGGACCTAACTTCATGAAAAAATGGAAATTGATTTTGATAAAATAAACTCTATGAATGCTCTAGAAGTGGTCTTGGAATAGTCCAAAACAATTAGAAAATTAGCACACGTCGCTTAGAAGTGCACGTGTAGCCACAAACAGCCTTAGACTTTGGGAACGCATCTGGAAGACTCTAAAATTTGCGTAAGTAGTCCTGGAATAGTCCAAAATAACCCAAAAATTAGCACGCATCGCTTAGAAGTGCATGTATACACCTATGTGCCATGTACTAAAATTAAGGCCAAATTACATAAAACAAACTTTGGAAAAATGAGGAAAGCTTGAATATCCCTCGAAGCTAAAGTTTTAAAACTCACACAAGCTCAGTTGAATCTGAGGAACACATAATCATTTTAGCATATTTATTTTATCACATTGCATGTTATTTTATCATCACCAGCATTTGTGAATATTATTATGCTTGTGTGATGAGACTGACAATTTGCACACTATCTGAATAATTTAGACTCTATTTTTGCTCATCTCATACCATCATTTTGCATCCTCTAGTTTCAAAATGTGAAATCATACCATAAATATCAATAACAAAAAAGTTCATATTCCATACTAGAGTCATCATGTTCACAGTCCAGTGATGTCACCATGCATTCCTTATATTGTCATCACATATCATACAACATAAATAATTGCTGCAAACATGAATGATTGTATACATTTGCTTACTCTTTCAAGTGATTGAGTGTCTATTGCTTATCCCGTCATTTATGTGATTGAGCAAGCCACATGCCCAGTTGTGTTAACCTTGCAGGTTCATTATATCCAAGCTAGATTTATTTTTTGCAATCCTTTTTCTTTTATATGTAGTTTATTAGGAAAGCGATGTAATAATGATATTTTAACTTTATTATCTTCCACTATCTGATGTATTGTGTAAATGCTATACAAACTATTATTACTAAAACTAGGTGTTTCGATAGCTATACAATTAATATCGTATAATGAGAAATAGTCAAAAAGTAGATATGATCCCCCAAACTTGGAAAACTCTACTAAGGAAAATACTCATTGAGTGACTTGATGTTATCCCTTTCTTTTCCTAATTTTCTAAAATTCAGGTGGCGACTCCATAAAATAAAAAAAAATCATCTTGTCCCTCTCAAGAGCAATCATTTATCTCTATTCGATAAAGATGTCATGTCCCTTAGAAATAAAACACAAAGATCCTTATGAAACTTTCGAAAGGGAAAAATCATCAAAAAGGCTCTTTCAGTATCAAGAGAGCATATGCACCGACACATTTGAACCGATCACTCACATATAGCAAAATCAAGGGCCAACAATATAGCTTCTGCTTCAGCTACCAATGGAGAATAAAAAAACTTCACTTAAGCAACACCATGAATGAGAATCCTCTTAGAATCTCTTGGAATGATAGAAAGTCTTATCTTACCTATATTATGATTAAAAGAATTGTCAATATTTAGTTTAATAAAGTTATGCAAAGGAGGCTGCAACACTTGAACAATGCTGAGATTTGAGACTTTATCCACAATCGTAACATGATTCTAAACTTTAAGATTATCGTTAATTTTGGTAGACATAGCAGTTGTGATTTCATGATGCAATTTATAAGCTTTATGTAGAGTTTCAACATGATTAAAGTCCTTCTAAAAAATAAAAGCATTACGAGATTTCCTAATGAACCATCCAATAGCTAGTAACAACTCAAGAGAATCCTCTTAATCATTTAGAAATCTGATAACACAAGATCACCACTCTATTAAATTTTATGACTAATGCATATTAGGAATATAGATCAGAGAAGAAGCAAACCGAATAGCACAAGCATAATCACACAAAAATAACATGTGCATAATTGATTCAGATTTCCTCTTATAAATAGAACACAGATCATATGTGACCATTTCCCTTGAATATAAAGCTTCTTGTATAGTAAGCACATGGTTAAGAACTTTCCACCAAAACATCTTGATTTTTGGAATGGTTTTTGAATGCTATGGCTTCTTCCAAATTAAAGGTTGGACATTCAACATTCAAGTAGGATACTCAATATATTGTTCATAAAGAAACCTATAAGCAATCCTTGAAGAGATACTACTTTTTTTATCATGATGCCAAATAATCTGATCTTCAACATGAGAATCTGCACTAAGGATTCTTATAATTTTATCTATATCATTTATAGTAAAAAGCTGATTTAGCAAGGAAATTTTTCACGTCTTAAAAGAAGGATTAATGAGGTCTAATACCAAAAACACTTCACAATTAACAGACCTTTCAAAAGAAACTTTGAAATTTAAATAAGTTAGGATCCATTTATCATCCTAAATAGAAACATTATGACCATTCCCAATATTAAACCAAAACCTCTCCTTTATAAGTGGATATTAATATAATGATACTCTTAAACCTAACTTTTATGAGGCTAAACTAGCCCCAAGAAGGACAAGATCCTACTTTAGCATTCAAAAAAGAATTATGAGGAAAATATATTTTCTTCATCATTCTAACCCATAGAGAATCAAAAGTAGTTAAGATTCTTCAGACTCTCTTCACTAACAAAACATTATTGAAATCTTTAAAGCCTTTAAATCCAAACCCCCCCCCCCCCTTATATTTTGATTTAGAAACAAAACTCTATTTAATCATATGCAAACCCCTTTTATTAATATCCTTACCCTACTAAAAATTTGCTATGAAGGAGTTTAATTTTTTATAAACCATTCTAGGGATCTTGAAACAAGACATATCATAGGAAGGTATTATGGTAAGAACTACCTTAATTAATGTTTCCCTCTTAGCAGTAGAAAGAAATCTATGCTTCTAGTTATCAGCCTTCTTACAAATCCTCTCAAAAATAAAATTTAGCACACTTTTCTTCGATCTAGTCCATAAGGTAGGAAGACCTAAGTATTTATCTACATGACTATAACAATTAATACCAAAAAGATTAGATAGATGGGTAGACACATATGGATTAATATTTTGACTAAATAAGATAAAAGATTTGTTAAAATTGATCTTCTATCCAAAAGCTTGACTATATAAATACAACAAAGATTTAAAGCATAATAATTCCTCCTCCCTTGCCTTTCCAAGAATAAGAGTATCATCCAAAAATAATAGACGATTTAGATGTGGACAACATTAATTAAAATTAAACCACAAACTCTCCCCAACTCTTGCACCTTAGACAAAAGACATGATAAAGCATTAAACACTAATATAAATAAATAAAGAGACAAAGGATCTCCTTGTCACAATCCTCTAGAAGGATGAAAAACCTTAGTTGGTCTTCTATTAAACAAAATATGATCAATGATAGTAGTTACACATTGCATAATAAGCTGAATAAAATGACTATAAAACTCCATTTTGATTAAAATCTACTCTAAAAAGCTCCATTTTACTTAATTATAGGCTTTACACATATCTAGCTTTAGAGTAAATTGAAAATTTATTTTTATTACTTAAGGTATTCAGATTATAAAACACTTCATGAGCTAGCAAGACAGTATCACATATTTGCCTACCCGAAACAAATGCAGCTTAACATTCATGAATCCAATAATCTAAATGGTGCTTAAGCCTTTTAACTAAAACCCTAAAAATAATCTTATAAATAAATTTACACAAACTAATACGCCTAAACTATCAGATATCTATTGGATTAGAAATTTTTGGAATCAAGATAATAAATGTCTTATTCCACTCCTTTAATAAATATCCATTAACAAAAAACCTTCAAATAGCATTGCATATACTGGGACCAACTATGTGCTAGAAATTTTGGTAAAAATCCAAGAAAAACCATATGGCCCCAGGGCCTTCAAAGCTCCTATATAAAAAATAGCCTCTTTGAATTCCTCATCTGACACTATAGTTAACAATTGCTCATTAATAGACTCACTAACCTTCCTAGGAACCCACTGCAAGACCTTTTTGACATGCTAGACTTAAGAAGCTAAAAAGAGATCCTTCCTCTTTAATTAGTTATTGATTAATCAACCATCTCGCCTCATTATTCTTTAGTTTAAGAATTTTATTATGTTGCCTTCTTTAGACACGTGAGGCATAAAAAAATTGAGTATTTCTATCACCCTCCTTAATCCATTTAACTTTAAGCCATTGAGCCTAATACATATGTAAGCGACTGCTTAGATTATATGGAAAACTGATTAGAACTCAACTCATCAATTTAAGATTGAAGATTTTTAATCATCACAACTAAGTTTCCAACAATATTACGACTCCATTGCTTAAAAGCAAGACTATAATTACAAAGCTTACATTAGACTCTATATATATCAGACTTGTGAAACTATAAATCTGAGCCCTCCTAAATGATGTTAGAAAGACCTTGATATATAAGCCATCTAGACTTAAATTTAAATAAAGAAGCCCTTATACTAAGTTGACCATTAAGACACACGATTATGGGTTTATAATGTGAACCCATAAACTTCTCATAAATGACAAAAGCATTTGGGAAAAGCGAAAACTAAGCAAAATTTGCATAGGTATTGTCAAGCCTTTAAGTAATAAAACCATCTCCATATTGTTTATTCGTCCAAGTGAATTTCTCACCTTTAAAAGATAGCTCCATAAGAGCATTGCTATGAAAAAAGTCTTTAAAACCTTTATTTTAAAATTGAGAAAATTTAGCATCCCCTATTATATCAAAACAATACAGTACATTATTAAAATTCCCTATGCATAACTAAGGAGTAATTCCCATATAAGCTAGACATTTAACTGAATACCAAAATTGATCCCTAATAGCTTTATAAGGGGACTATAGAAGAAAGAAATATAAATAACTCATGCCAACATATCATCGAATAAATAGTGTATATAATTAGTAGAAAAAGAAATAATTATAACCTGTATAGAAGAATTCAACCATAAAACTAATCCTCTAGCTTTGACATTTGGATCTATATAAAAACCACAGTCCCAACCAAGCCTGCTTTATTACTTTTTCATATAATCTTCATTATTTCTTATTTCCATTACAAACACTATTCTTGGACACTAATAAAAGCAAAATTGCTTTAAAACCCAAATTGTCAAGTGACACCCAAATCCTTGACAGTTCCAGGCTAAGACTGTCATGGCTACTAGGTGGCTTTAAGCAAGCCACCAGTACCGTCTGATTAAAAAGAAGATTGTTGATTAGTAAGCTGAGCTTGATTGGACTCTGAAGATTGACTATTGTTAAGTTTCTTCTTTGTTACCCTTTTAATTTTAATGTTCTTTCTGTTATGATCATCTTGAGGCACTATACCTAGTTATTTTTTGGATAAAGCTAACTCATTTTGCCATATAGACTTGTATCCATTGTCAACTCTACATTAACTCCACCTCTAACATCTTTTGTACCTGTATTTAACTATATTTTCATCTTCTGATCTAAAGCCTTTCTACAGTTCAATATAACCAAAGACTCAAGAGAGCTAATTTCTTCCCTTTTTGTTTATTTCACCAAATTATCAGTTCTTTAATAATTAGTCTCAAGCACCATTTTCCTCTTCTGCTAATATAAAAGGAACTATTCAAAATAAACTACTTTTAGGCCTATCAAATGATCAATAATTGTGATCCAATGGGTATCTCAACATATGACCAAAATTGGACTTAATCCCTTTTAAACCTTGGCCTTCTAGCTATGAAGATTGGGTCATAACCAAACTTGCATTTGAGTTTAAAACACCAAAATCCCCATGGCTAAGGCTTTGGTCTCTTTCATAATCATAGCCTAAGCCCATTACTAATTGTCTTATAGAAACCTTAAGTGGAATAATTTGTAAATGTTAAGCATTAAACATACTAGCCTCTTTAGATTCCTGAGATAGACGGTTGTTGTCAGAGATAATTAAACCTCACACATCATTATTTCATGAATCAAACTCTTGCAATAAACTCTTTTCCTATACAACAAATAACTGTGCTCCACTTGGCATCACCCCAATAGCTTATTCTCCTAAAAGCATTCAAACACCTACTCCCCTATGCTGACCATTACCTTCTAGAATATTACAATTATCATGTTCATCTTCTTCCCCCATAAACACCCTAGTAGGACATGGTTGAATCTTTTTACCATTACTAGTGCTAAAGGATGTTTTTGGAGTTCTACTCATTGATGAACTTGATGTAGATGAGTAGGTTCTGATATTTATAGGATGGTAATATCTCACCCATGCACCGTATCTTGGTTTGCCTTGATCCAAAAATTACACATCGTCACTCTCACATTTCTTACAAGCTTTTAACGTATGCCCTAAACCCCCACAATGAAAATAAGAATTTGGTAACCTTTTATATTTAATCTAATACCATTCAACTTTTGATTCATCCTTTTTTCTCTAAAAACTTATAGGTAATGGATTCTCAATTTGCATTGCCACTCTCAAACAAAAGAAATCCCTCTATCCAATGGCATTCCTTTGCATAAAATCAATTTCCCATAACCTTTGAAACAAAGAGCCTATTCTCTGTGCATTAGCCCTTGTCATATGGTTAGAAAGAATTCCATACACTTGAATCTAGAATGGAGAAATAGTGAAATCAAGATTATCAAAAGCAATACTAGGTGGCTATTCTTGAATGATAATATGCGCATTTACAACCTGTTAAAGGATAAGACTTAGCTTGTTACTATTGTTTAGTGTTTATATTGTATTGTAACTCTTCTTCTCATTTATCTTTGTATTATATATTCATGTTCTTGCAATTAATATACCAAAATCCTTTTAAAAATCCATTATAATCTTTTTATGGTGTTAAAGCCATCATGGCTTCTCATATAAACACTCAAATTTCTCATGCTGCTCCTTTATCTTTACCTTTTTCAACCTCCATAAAACTAAACTTTTTAATTAAACTTAATGATAGAAATTATTTAGCTTGGAAAATGCAGCTTATATCTCTTCTTAACTCTCAAGATTTAACTAGTTTTATTAATGGTTCAAATCCTGCACCACTAATGACCATTCCCAACTCCGACAATGCAGAAAACATGATCCTTAATCTCACCTATCAACTATGGTTTAAGAAAGATCAATTACTTCTTTCCTATATCCTCTCATCCCTTTTTAAAGAAGTTTTCCCTTACATTACCAACGTTACCTCTTCTTATACTGCTTGGCATGTTCTAGCATAAACCTTTGGCATAACCTCTCAAAATTTCCAATTACAACTGCATATCAAACTTTAAGAATTAAAACAATATGATTATACTATCATTGAATATTTACTTAAAGCAAAATTGTTAGTTTATGAACTAGCAGTTGTTGGTTAGCATTATCTTTTGCTGAATTTAATGTTATCATTTTCATAAATCTTTGATTTTAGTTCCAAAGTGTGATTACTGCCCTTAATATACGGGTTAAGCCTCCCTTTTTCAATGAATTGCAAAGTCAGCTCTTAGCTCATGAGATCCTTATTTGAACTCATCAGGAACTTTATATTGCTGCATATGTTACTTATCGAAACATACTAGGTATTGCACCACCTTTATTGTCTACTTCACATATGCCTATTTTGCTTACTCCTTTATCCTTTTTAAGTTGTAATAATGGGCCTTGCCCTTGGAAATAATGTCATAGTGGAAGAGGACAACATGGTGGTTGCCAGATTTGTGGCCTCTTTAATCATCTGGCTAATGTTTGTAAATGATGATATCAAACATATAATTATCCACCCTCAGTATATCAGTAGAATTATTCTCTTTAAGCCAACCTTATTCATCATCATCCTTTATCCTCTTTATAACTAGAGCAACCTCACATATAACACTTGACTTAGGTGTATTGCATCTCCCATAACTAGTTAAGACCTTTGGACACCTTTTTGTTAGTAATGGTTAGGCCTAGCCAATTCAAAAATCTACTACCTATTATATCACAAACCCTACTCACTCTTTTAAATTACATAATACTTTACATGTTTTATAAAAAACTGAACCATTATTCTCGGTTCATAAGTTCACTATGGATAACCATTATTAGTTTCAATTTTGGCATTCCTTTTTTCTCATCAAGGATTAGACCCCAAAGAGAGAACTTTTAAAAGGGTCACTTAATCGTAGACTTTACAAATTTCCATCTCCATCTCCATCTACATTACTTGTTGAGCAAATTCCTTTGGCATAGTGGCATGCCCATCTTAGACATCTGTCTCAACAAGCCACTAAGAAAATTATTGATGTTCATTATCTTACTTTTTCAAAATCGTGTAATAAGGTCTACTGTAGTTCATGTTTACTAGGCAAGCATTGTAAATTTCAATTATATCCCATTGAACATCATTCTACAAGACCTTTTGAGTTAAGTTATTTTGATGTTTGGGTTCTATCGCACCCATGTTGTTGAATCTTGGATTTCAATATTTTATTATTTTTATGGATGATTTTACAAGGTTTACCTAGGTGTATTTTATGAAAAATCAAAGTGATGTTCATCAAATCTTTATTAATTTTATTCAGTTTGTGGAATTATAGTTCAATACTAAAGTGAAAGCTTTATAATTTGATTTTTAAGGGGAATTTCAAAAATTGTCTCCATATCCTTACTTTAAAGGCATTATCCATTGCTTGGCATGTCCATACTCCCATAAATAAAATAGGGTGGTTAAGCGTAAAATCTAGCATCTTGTTGTTACAAAACTCACATTAATGGCACATTGTTCTTTGCCATTTAGATATTGGCCATATTCGTTTGATACTGTAGTTACTTTGATTAATGGCCTCCTTTCTTAATCAATTGCTTAGTGCTACCCTTTTGAAAAATTGTTTGGTTCTACACCAAATTACAAGGAACTAAAAATGTTCGGGTGCTCAGTGTTTCCTCTACTTCAACCTTATAACGAGTGTAAGTTCTCATTCAGGTTGAAGGAGTGTGTGTATCTTAGTCCATCACACTAACACCGAGGACATCATTTTCTTAATCTTTAATCTAGTTGTATTTATATTACAAGGCATGTTCGGTTCATTAAAATAACTTTTCGCTGCACTCAACTCTCCTTTAAGTAATCCATTTCTACTATAACACCATCAGTTCCCAATCCTTGGCTACAACTCTAATATAATTTGAATAACACCTCAGGTACATTACCCTTATCCCATCCTAACTCTCTCTCTCTCTCTCTAATTCTCTCTCTTTTACATCTTCTCAAACAACTTCCCACACATCACAACTAACCACTCACTTATCCTCATCTTCTTCAGATCACTTTACTCCTACCACTTCACCTGATCTTGATATTGTTGTTGCTATTTCTCCAAATAGGTTGAACATATGTCCAACTACACACCAAACTAACTCTTCCTATCCAACTTCATCATATCCCGACCCAATGTCACCCAACATCCTGATAATAACTACTTCTCTCTCCACCTCTTCTTCACCCTGTAATATTAAATTATTATGTGATCTATACTAATAACCCGATCCCCCACACATGCCGACATCACCATCTCAAATCCATAAAATGACACTCTGCCAATCCATGATGAACAAATGCCAAGCCTTTTTTCCCTTGCCATCT
This sequence comes from Mallotus nudiflorus, assembly GCA_947683625.1. NCBI lineage: Eukaryota > Viridiplantae > Streptophyta > Magnoliopsida > Malpighiales > Euphorbiaceae > Mallotus > Mallotus nudiflorus. The sequence goes on from CANTUR010001050.1 coordinate 115,219, forward strand.
CTCTCTCATCCACCTAAACCAACTTCATTTACCAAATCCTAAAAGGACTCATCATCCTTGGCCTTAATTACCAATGGAGTGACACACGCTCACCTCCTCATTTTGAAAAGACAAAACCAAAGAGATTTAGACAAAACAAATAGTCTAATGATTATGCGAAATACTAAATCAAGAAAAACTTATTGAAGACATGATTGAACCTAATTAACTGTAGTAGTTTTAAAGAAAACACAACTCTGAAAACCTAGGTCCACAACACTAACAACCTAGGCTCTAATACTAACTTTATCATGACCCAAACAGCGAGTCATGATCGACACTAGGAAACGGGAATTCTTTCTAATCCAAAACCTGTAGCAAGCCTTAAAAATAAAAATGCATACAATAAATAAATAAAAATTTATTAGAATTAAAACTTAAATTGATATAAAAATAAATACTTAAATGTCATATCATAAAATAAAAATATTTTCATACAATATTCAAAGAAAGGTCTCACATTAAAATAACATTCTACATATACAAAGCACTACTACTACAGTTTTCTAGAATACAACAAAGTTTAGATAAATAATTTATATAATCTAGCCGGGGCTGAAGAAGTCCGGCATAGAAGTCTACTACTATAGTTTGATGATGAGGAATCCTCCTAAAAAAAATATTGAGGGGAGTCAGACCTCACTAAGTGAATTATTATAATAAATATACATACAATATAAATCATATACGATCAAGCATCTATATAGCTATAAATATATTCAGGCATTTCATATAAATGCTAAAATTCATTTATTATATATATAATAAAAACATAAAATCATTTTAGTTGAAGGATCGGAGCAGAATCCTAATAGTTCACAACCTCGATCATAAAAATATCAGCCAACAGGCTTAATCAAAACTCCAAGTATTCATTTATCCAATATAAGGTAGTAGACTGGCCCCGAGTACATTAGGTCAACTGAGGATCCACAGTCAGCCCATCCAATAACCAACATTTTAATAAAAATTATCAGATTCTCAACCTAATTCTACTATACTATCACGCAACAGTCCTAACACAGCCCACTAGGTAGCATGTTCTACTGCTATCCTTCAAATCATTCTTATAGTTATAAAAAATAATATATGCATGATACAAACATAATAACATTCATTTAAAGAGGAATATACCAATTTTATACTAAAAGAATACCAAAAGTATACTGAAAATATACTAAATGTATACTAAACATATATAAGATATATATGCCACAATATACTCAAATAAACCATGAATATACCATAATTATATTAGGTATATATTGAAAATTACAACATGCATATATATTGCATATATATATATCAAAATATACTAAAAATACACTAAAAATATAATGCATCATTTAATGAAATAAATCATGTATAACATATAATAAAAATGTGAAAATCCTTGTTCATGCATTCTATATGCAATGCATATATAGAATAATAACTCACAAGTTTGCGTTCCTCGAGACTGACTCGACGGGCCTAGTCTGATAGGTCTCGGTCTCGGTCTCGGCACAGCTAGAAAATAAATAATAATAATAATAATAATAATAATAATAATAATAATAATAATAATAATAATAATAATCATAATATAATCCTAATGTAAACTTCTACGAATTCTAAAGAAAGACTCGATCTAGGAATTTAAAATCCAGACAAAATACAAAAACTTACGATTGACCCGATGTCACGTTTTACGAGAATTCTATCAAAAATTCAGCAAAACCTCCTCTGTAAAATGGACATATCCCTACTAACAATAGAGCCGATCCTGTAAGGAAAACACACTTCTAATACCACAAAGCTCAATACCTCAGGTTGGGACCCCGAACTGCACAATTTCCTAACCGAGGTTCACAATTCACCAAAAATTAATATAAAATAATAAATATATTAAAAATATTAAATTCCATAAATGTTCATAAAATACCAAAATATAATATATTTGAACATAAATCACTAAATATAATTATTTTAACAATAATTAAATAAAAATCTCAAATAATAATAAAATATTAATAAAAATCCAATTTTTCAATAATTCCACATACATTGGTAAATTTCACTTTTATATACTCAAATAGTTTAAATATATAATAAAAGTTATTAAAAATCAATTTAATCACCAAATAGTAAATAATATATTATTTGAATATAATTTTCAAAAATTAGTATTAATTAGTTAAAAATAGTAAATAATTTATAAAAATCATTTTAATACCCTATATAATTCTAAAATAAGTTAAAACATATTATTTAACTATAATTTCAACAAAAATAGACAATTAACTCATTAAGCCAATATTTACATAATAATAAAAATATTCTCAAAAATTATATAAATTCACTAAAAATTATTTTATAAATTCTAAAATTATTAACTCAAATTAATAACACTAATTTAACTAAATTTTCATTAAAACTAATTAATTAACATAATTATAAAAAAATCAATATTTTAATATTAAAATAATAAAAAAATTACCCATAATTCAAATTAATTCAAAAAAATAAAAAAATATATATATTTTTGAGAAGCTAAAGTTGCCAAGATCAACATTTGTAAAGCAAGAATTTATAAATCAACCAATATCAAGCTCAAAAAATTCAAAACCCTAAAACACATAAACTAAAATTTAGCTAAAACTCAAAATCTAGAGGGATTGAGCTCAAACGAAGCTCAGAATCACACTCACCAAAGCTCAAGGATTCATATGAGACTGGAGTGACGAGCTAGAACGACCGAAAGTGGAGTCGCCGGTGTGAAGCTATCCATGTTGTTACTACTATTTTAGGTAGTTCTGGCAGCTATCGACACGACCTAGCATGACGGAAGGGAAGGAGAAGGTGAGGGGAGTCGACGGTGGCTAGTGGTGGTCGTGGTTGGCAGTCCAGTGAGCTGGGTTGCACAATGACAGCTTCGAGAAAAAAATATAAAGAAGAAGAAAAAAAAAAGAAAAGAAAAAGAAAAAGGGAAGGGGCTGACTTTTGACCCGATTTTTGACTTCTATATATATATATATATATATATACACACAACACATAATACAACATACTATGCACATTTGATAATATTAAAAATAATAATAATAATAACAACAACAACACATAATAATGATAATATTAACAATGAAATAATAATAATGATAATAATACTATCTAAATTAATAGTAATGATAATAATTTTAAAGTATTTAAATAATAGAACTTCTAAATAATTTATTTTATGTAAACAAAATTCTTATAATAAATAAATAAATAATATTCACAAATAATAACAATAACATATAAATAAAATTTAAAATTTTATTAACACTGCATATCTCAAAATAATTTTATATTATTTAAAATTTAAAGTCATTACACCTCCTCTTCACAAAAATGATGGAACCTCCTTTGCCAAACCAGAACTTTATTGACAATTGGTAGAAGCTCTTCAATATGCAACATTCACTTGACCGGACATAGCATTTTTAGTAAACAAGTTGTGTCAATTCATGCATGCCCTTATCGAAAATCATTGGCAAGCTTTGGAACGATTACTTTGCTATCTCAAACACACCTTTCACTACTCTCTCTTCTTTGATCGAAGTTTATCACACCATCTTTAATGCTTTACAGATAGCGACTGAGGCGATTGCCTCGATGATTGTCAGTCCATAATGGGTATGCAATTTATCTTTACAACAATCTCATTTCATGGTGTGCCAAAAAGCAACCAACAATGGCTCAGTCATTGTTTGAAAGTGAGTATAAAGCTCTTGTCAATACAACAGCTAAATTTCTTTGGATTCAACATCTCTTCTCCTAATTTGGTATTTCCTCTTCTTCTCTTGCTACATTATGGTGTGATAACACTGGAGCCATCTACATGTCCTACAATCCGATCTTCCATGCTCGAAAAAAACATATCCAGCTTGATTGCCATTTTTTCCGTGAACAAGTGTTGAGGAACTGTTCAGGTTCAATTTCCCACTAGCTGACATATTCACCAACCATTAAGTCTGCATTCTTTTTAGTACATTGTTTCCAAGCTCTGGCTTCTCATTTCATCAGACTCAATAGTTTGCATGGGGGGTGTTAAAGGATAAGACTTAGCTTGTGACTATTGCTAAGTGTTTATATTGTATTGTAACTCTTTTCTCATTCATCTTTGTATTATATATTCATATTCTTGTTGTTCATATACAGAAATCATTTCACAAATCTATTCTACTCTTTATACAACTGACATGGCCTTCCCTCCAAAACAAGTTTCTTGTCAACTTCATGCTCAAACTCAAATATAAACGTGTTTGGAGGTTTCTTCTGAACCAAAAAAATCCCTCTGCAGTTTCCAAGAGGCTTTTAAGGCTATTTTAACCACTGTAACCGTTAATGGTTTCTAGGACATAAGCAAACCAACCAACACATGCTTCTCCTTAATCCGATCCTCCACACTCTCATCATCTCGGAGACTCAACAATTGCTCATTGCATTTTCAACATTTTTGTTTTGACTATTAAATTGTGATGCAAAGCAATAAGTCTTGGAGTGAGTTTGCAGAACAATGGATAACATATATAATTGTATTATTATTATTATTATTATTATTATTAGGATTTTATTTTTTTTAATTTAGTATTGATTAGAAATTGACTTTCATATATTGTTAGAGATTTGATTTCCTACATTAACTAGAATTGTCTTTATTTTTATTTCTTAAATAAAAATTAGGGTTGGTAAGTTTATGTTACCCTATAAAAATGTAAGTCTTAAGATTATGCGAGATAGTTTTTATTGAATTGATAATCAAATTTCTATTTTCTTAATTTTCGATATTCCTTCGTATGAATTAACTAATATTGATATATATATTCTGATATTTTTACGTAAATGAATAAATTGTAAAAAATTAATTTATAATATTCTAGCATGAATCAATAGAATTCAATATTTATGTCTTTGTTCTTTTATTTTATTTTTATTTTTATTTTTTTAGAACTTCCGTGCATCAAATTGTTGATTTCAGTAGTATAGAACCTGACTCCATTAATATATCTGAAAAGTCTACAGAGGAAGATATTAACACATACACAACGTACTATATACATTAAAAGCAAGAGGATTGACAGATGCAACAACTACTTTCTGAAAAGAAATAAAGACTAAAGGATTACTAAACAAGCAAAAGCAACAGGTTAAAAGTAAGCAATAAATGCTAGAGAAAAGTTGAATAACCATTAGAAGGCAAGCACCTAGCAGAGACTCTACGCGAGAGAGAGAATTTTTCTTCATCTCCCTCTTTAGTTACTTGGAAAATTCATCTCATAAAGAGATTAGAACTTCGACTTGTATTTATCTGAGGTTGATATAACCCGTAGTTGTGCATGAATGTAAACTTTTTTAGCATTTTTTAATTTATTTTATTGTTAAACCAATTAGGAAGTTCCTTATACTCATTCAAGCCATATATTAGCCTAAAGACATGCAAGTTACACCAAATAATTAATAAAGGAGAAAACTGGAGTTGATTTTCTTAATATATTCTTGTGAAATAGGTTTAACTGGATGTAAGGCTGGGAGAAAGTAAATTTTATTATACTCTTGTAATATTTTTGAGTTTCATACTACAATTTCTTTACTGGAGGGGACATCACAATTGGCGATTCATGTTATATCTTGTGTTTGTTTGTGCTTGTTTATTTGATTGGCTTCCGTTGTGTATTCTCTTATTAATTTTATCTTGATTAAATATTAGGCAAGTTTTCTACTAAAGTCATCCATAGCTATTTTACATTGCATATTGTAAAAGACTAAAAATAATTACTGTAAGCATAACAAATTAATTGATTCAATTGAAAATCATATATAAAGAAATTGTTATTTAATTTTTATTAAATAATTTTTTTTATAGAATTAGCAATATTTTAATTGATGTTCTAATTCTATGATAATTTGATAAATTTAACTTAACTAATAGAAAATTAAAGATCGATAACAGATATGAATGCTTTTAAAAAACATCAGAACCCTAGCTAGCCACAAATTTTTGTTTTATCAATAATTAGGGATTCTGAAGACTTAAAATACTATAGAATTTATTTGGGTATTGCGCTTCATTATATTAATTTGGTTATAAAATTTTAATTCTTATATTTTTAGTCATTAAATTTCTATTTTAATAAAACAAATACTAAAAATCGAACTACTCATTTTCATTCTGACTCCCCCTTTTATTTTTTATAAAATAAAAAACTCATAAGATCCAAGGCTATATATAGAATAAACAATTATCTATGAGTTCTATTGAGATGAAGTTCAAAGGTTATGGAAATAATGAGATTCAATCTACAGCGCTTTTACAACAACTATGTGGTGGAATATGAATAAATATTTTCCAATTTTCTTTAAGCAAAAAATTTTAAAAAATGACAATGATACTTAATTTATTGCCTAAACTCAGAATTAACTTTTCCACCCCAATTCGTAATGATTAAAAAAAAAAATCAACTGAAAACATCTGTTTTTGATTATGTATATCACTATATATGTTTTAAAATTGCTAAGAGTTCATTAAACCAAAGCCTATGAATCTTTTGATCATCTTCTCTGATGAAACATTCTGTTCGCTCCAATAGCATGGCATGTCAATCACAAGAAAAGAAATTATGTGGGTGAAATCAACATTATTAATCCTAGCTAGCTCATGTGTAGTAAAATAATTAAGCGAAAGATTATGTTACCCCCACAAGTTATTAAGCCATGGGACCACCAGAGGTGCTTTTGCTAGAACACTGCAACAGAGGCCATTATGCTAGAGGCTAGATAATGAACAATTATTATTTATACAGGACATGATTGGTGTAGACTATGTTATAAACTTGGAGTGAAAAAGGCATAGGTACAGATTCTCAAATTTCTCCATATCCTCCTTTGAAAGTCCAATCCATGCTTCAATGCCCTTTCCATCCTTTGTATCTTAGAAAACAGCAACCTTATAAAGCTTCAAGCCAGCGCTCACCCATATAGGCTCTCCCCACCCAAAATCAGTCTCATAGAATGGAAATCTGCACCAACTGCTGAAATGAATCATTTTCATCAGCTCAAGATTCTTTCCAATCTCTTCAGAGAATTTTCTTGCATACTCATCATATGCACCACTTGAGTGGATCATCCTGACATAGTCATTAATCGACTCGTGAATGTTTCTTGCTAAGCTGCTGTAATCTTGAATATTCTCATTCTTTGAACAATTCGCCACTATGGTTTGACAAGTATTGCCAATGGATTTGTTTGGCAATGGAGGATCTATTCTCTTTCGCAAATTCACAACAACCCCTGCTGCGTATGCTTCTGCAGTTGCCGCCATTAAAGCTCCCCAGATGAGTGCAGCAAGAGCCTCAACTGGTGTCGGCTGATCCGCACCAGGTCCATTGCCCAGTTCTTCTCTCAGTGCAGCTACCTGAGTACGATCCAACAACAATCTTTTCGTCAAAATCTCACTCGATAATTTCTGATTCGAGAAGTTATGAAGAGATGGGGAGCTCTTCATGTCCCGCGGAGGAAAGAGCGAGGTGCAATCGGTTACTACACCCTCAGGGTCCTTACAACCAACGCCATTAGTTCGGCCCAGCTCGTAACAAAAGATGCAATAGCTGATGCATCAGCAATCACATGATAAACGCAGACACTGATTGCGATCCCACCACAGTCAAAGTAATTCACTTGGGCTTTCACAGTACCTGAGAGCTAATTTCAGGCGAAGTCTCATATGGGATGCAAGGTAGTAGCTTTTCCAGCTTATCCATGTCAGTTTCCTGAAGAACAACAGACATGTCTCCAAGTACATGGGCTTGGCACCATAATCGTTGCAGTCAATACAACAAAGGCTGTCGTTTGCTCGTCCAGCCAGAGGATAGAAATGGGTTAGTGTCTCTGCGAACGATTGTTTTAAGCGGTCAGATATGTTGTTGCAATTTTCAGAGGTTACAGAAGGGTAAAAGAGAATTATAGGAACATAACAAGGAGGGGTGTAATTGATCAAGGAGAGAAAGGTTGTGGGTTCTTAGGTGTAGAGGTGTTGGAGAAGACGGTTTGATTGTCTCTTTTTAAATAATCTTAACTTCCATATCTGCTCGTTTCTTAAATTTCAAGGGAAGCTGAAGTTTAAAAAAGAAGATTTGATGCACATTACAGCATACCAAGCCTAGGGTTTATATAGAGACTCAAAAGTTTCATTACCAGATTCTCTAATTTTTATTTTAAATTGATATACTATAATTATTAGATTTTTGAATTTTTAGCACCGATTATAAATGTTTGTATCTATGTAAATAAAATTATAATTATTAGATTAATTTTATACAATTACACCTATCGTATCAATACCTATATAATATATCAATAATTGTGATTAAATAAATATTAATCTAACAATTAAAATATTCTTTATATAGATATACAAGTTTACACCGAAAAAAGACTAATTTAGCATCGAATATGGCCAAATCTTTTGTCGGGAGACTGGATAGTGTTTTTTATTTTCTTATTATTTTTTTATTGGATCACATGACAAATTTAAAATTCATTAATAGTGTCCTTAACACCCCATACCTTAGAGTTAAGTTTATAATTCCAATTAGAAAGTGAGAAGCAAGCAGCTAAGATTAACATATTGATAAAATGATAAATGAAGTATTTATTATATGAAACAGTTATTAATATTATGAATGTGAATGAACAATATATTGCTTGTGAATGAACAATATATTGCTTGTGAGAGAATAGTACTCAAATAGTGAAAATAAAATCTCTATATAAAGGGATTGAAATTCATTAATGAGAAGATTAAGAAAAAGAAAAGATAGATTACTCTCCAAATTCTTTCAATATTATAGTTCTCTAAATTCTCTCCAAACTCTTTCTAAATTCTCTCAAAATCATTCTACTATAAAATATTTTTCTTCTAGTTAAATACTACTAAATTCAAGTTTAGTTCTATAACAAAATAAGTAATTCAATCTTTATTTCACAACACGTTATCAGCATGAGGAGCTCTCGATCAAAATAATAAGGTACATATTTCTTAATATTTAATATTTATGAATATATTAGTTGATTATATATTATCATGGATGGCTATGCCTCCTACTAATTTATATATTTATATTTATTTCTTCAATCTAACTTTATATTAATTGTTATTTTTATTTTGTTTTACTAACTACACCATTGATGCAAATATTGCTAGAAATGGTTCTAACCTTATGGATGGCTATGCCTCCTACCAATTTATATTTATGCACATTTATTTTTTTTATTTATGTTAATGGAAGGCTATACCCCATTTTATATTAATGGACGGTTTTGCCCCATATTTATACATATCGTTATGTTAATTCACTTGCTATAAATAATCATATCAACATTATTTATTGATTTTACTTTATACAATTTATTTCTCAATATATTATATTAAAAAAAAAATTTCTAACGGCTATATTTTTATTACCAACGGTAATATAACGGTAATAAACGGCTATATTTTTCATTATAAATAGATGAGCTATAAATGTTATTCATTCACACAAATTCATACATTTTCTCTTTCTCTCTTTACTCTAAATTGTAAACATGATTTGGTATATTTATATTTGTGTTTTGATCATGACTATTATAATTGTTTTAGGAATAATTAATATGGAAGATGATTTTCTATTTGATATAATTTCAAGTATTATTGTATCATTTTTTGTACCACTATTATTTCTTGCAATATTCATTCATGATATAATTAATTAGTAAATTCTGATCATGTTTGATTTTTTTTAGTAGTCATCAAATTTATGAATTCTAATTGAGTTATATTTTTTTTTATTAGTTATCATAATGACAAATCTAGCAAAGCTTGAGTTCGTTGCTCTTGACATCACGGGAAAAAATTATATGTCTTGGATTCTAGATGTAGAAATGCATCTTCAATCAATGGGGTTAATTGATACCATAAAAGAAAATAATAACACCTCATTGCAAGATAAGGCCAAGTCTATAATTTTTCTCCGTCGTCATCTTGATGAAGGATTAAAATGTGAATATTTGACTGTCAAAGATCCAAGTGTTCTTTGGAAGGATCTAAAAGACAGATATGATCATCAAAGAGATGTAATACTACCAGTAGTCACTGATGAATGGAGAGCTTTACGCTTTCAAGATTTCAAAAAAGTGAGTGACTATAATTCTGCAATGTTCAGAATAGTATCACAATTAAAATTCTGTGGACAAACAATCACAGATGAGGATATGCTGGAGAAAACTTACTCCACATTTCATGCATCAAATGTTACACTGCAACAACAATACAGGATGCAGAGATTTAAAAAATATTCTGAACTAATTTCATGCCTACTGGTAGTTGAGAAAAATAATGAACTCTTGATGAAAAATCATCAGTCCCGTCCCACTGGCTCAATAGCATTTCCAGAAGCAAATGCTACAAATTATTCCAGATATAAAAATTATAATAGCCGTGGACGTGGGAGAGGTAGAGGTCGTGGACGTGGAAGAGGTCAATTCTTTGGCCATGGTCATGGAAATAAATATAGTAATACTCCACAACAAACTCAGACTCAACCTCAAAAGAAGTTAAAATCAATCATCAGTGGTGTTCAAGAAAGGCCTCAATATAAGTCTGAAACTGTGTGTTTCAGATGTGGTAGTAAAGGACACTGGTCACGAATTTGTCGAACACCACCACATCTTTGCCAACTTTATAAGGCATCATTGAAAGGCAAAGAAAAGGAAATAAACTTCAATGAGCATCATACTCATGTTAATGATACAACTCATTTAGATGTTTCTGATTTTACTGATGATTTTACTGACAATGGAAATTGAGACATCTATAATTTTAAATATATTGTTATTACTTATTTGATTCTGAAGAATATGTTATTGTTATGTATGTTATTTTTAAATTAAATAAAATGTCCTACTTTATAATTATTTTATGTTTTTACCTTAATTGATTAATTTTGTGTTTATCTATTTTGAAGTTTAATATGGATTGTACTCAACATAAAGACAATATTGGAGATCTCTGCATACCAGATAGTGGTACTACACATACTATCTTGAAAAATAGAGATTATTTCTCTGAAATAAAGCCCATAAAGGCAGTTGTAAAAACAATATCAGGTCCTGTAGATCTGATTGAAGGAATTGGCAAAGCTAAATTTATGTTACCAAATGGAACAAAGTTTATAATTGATGAAGCTTTGTTTTCACCAAAATCAACAAGAAATTTGTTGAGTTTTGATGACATATATCGAAATGGGTGTGATACCCAATCTATTACTATAAATGGTAACAAATATTTAAATATAGTTTCCTATGAATCAGGAAAAATGCAAGTATTGGAAAGACTGCCAAAACTCCCTACTGGATTGCATTACATGCATATACATGTAATTGAATCAAATATGGCAGTAAAAGAAAAATCTTATGATCCTTCAATAATAAATTTATGGCATGACAGATTAGGTCATCCTGGATCAGTAATGATGCGAAGGATAATTGAGAATTCACATGGGCATTCCTTGAAGGGGCAAAGAATTCCTCAATCAAATGAAATGCCATGTACAGCTTGTTCTCTTGGAAAATTAATCTTGAGACCTTCACCATCTAAAATTCAAAATGAATCACCTATGTTTCTTGAAAGAATTCAAGGTGATATATGTGGGCTAATTCACCCACCATGTGGACCATTCAGATATTTTATGGTATTAATTGATGCATCTAGTAGATGGTCACATGTTTGTCTATTGTCAACTCGTAATGTTGCATTTGCAAGGTTGCTTGCTGAAATTATTAAATTACGAGCACAATTCCCTGATTATACAATCAAGAGGGTAAGACTTGATAATGCTGGTGAATTTACATCTCAAGCATTCAATGATTATTGTATGTCTACTGGGATCATTGTTGAGCATCCCGTTGCCCATGTACATACTCAAAATGGTTTAGCTGAATCATTGATTAAACGACTTCAGTTTATTGCTAGACCATTAATAATGAGAACAAAGCTTCCCATTTCAGTTTGGGGTCATGCAATCCTACATGCTGCTTCATTAATTCGCATCAGACCTAGTGCATATCATAAATACTCCCCACTACAATTGGCATTTGGTCAAGAGCCAAATATTTCCCATCTCAAAATTTTTGGTTGTGCAGTATATGTACCCATTGCGCCACCTCAGCGCACAAAAATGGGTCCTCAACGAAGATTGGGAATTTATGTTGGGTTTGAAACACCCTCGATTATTAGATATCTTGAACCTCTAACTGGTGATGTTTTTACAGCACGTTTTGCTGATTGCCAATTTAATGAGGTTGTTTTCCCAACATTAGGAAAAGGGGAGAAAGAACTGAAAAGGGATATTTCATGGAATGAACCATCATTATTGCATCTGGATCCTCACACAAAACAATGTGAATTAGAAGTGCAAAAGATTGTGCACTTACAAGCAATTGCAAATCAATTGCCAGATGCATTTACTGATACAAAAAGAGTGACTAAATCATATATACCAGCAGCCAATGCTCCTGCTCGTATTGAAATTCCAGAAATAAAATCTGAGAATAAAGACACTCATGAGTCTAAAACACGCCAGAAGCGTGGAAGACCAATTGGTTCTAAGGATAAAAATCCTCGAAAGAGAAAGGGAGTAGATAATCATATTGATAGCGAGGAAAATATCCCTGAAGAAATAGAAAATAAAGAAAGTCATGAAACATTGTCATATACTGTTGCATGTGAAATCATAAATGACAAAGATGATCCTGAACCAAAATCAGTCATGGAATGTCAAAATAGGCATGATTGGATAAAATGGAAAGATGCTATGCAGGCTGAATTGGACTCACTAAACAAACGAAATGTTTTTGGGCCAATTATTCCTATGCCTAAAAATGTGAAACCTGTAGGATACAAGTGGGTCTTTGTACGAAAGAGAAATGAGAAAAATGAAATAATAAGGTACAAAGCTAGACTTGTAGCTCAAGGTTTTTCACAAAGGCCAGGAATTGATTATGATGAAACGTATTCTCCTGTTATGGATGCAATTACGTTCAGGTATCTAATTAGCCTAGTAGTTTCTAAGAAATTAGAAATGCGTCTTATGGATGTTGTGACTGCTTATTTGTATGGATCACTTGATAGTGACATTTATATGAAAATCCCTGAAGGATTTAAAATGCCTGAAGCATTAAGTACAAAACCCAAAGAAATGTATTCGATCAAGCTCCAGAGATCTTTATATGGGTTAAAACAGTCTGGGCGCATGTGGTATAATCGTTTAAGCGATTATTTGATTAATAAAGGATATGTGAGTAATATTATTTGCCCATGCATTTTTATTAAGAAAACAATATCCGGATTTGTGATTATAGTTGTATATGTTGATGATTTGAATATCATTGGAACAGAAAATGAGATCCATGAAGCAACAGTATACTTAAAGGAAGAATTTGAAATGAAAGATCTTGGAAAAACCAAGTATTGCCTTGGTTTACAAATTGAGCAAATGCACAATGGGATATTTGTGCATCAATCAAATTACACAGAAAAGATCTTGAAACGCTTTAATATGGATAAAGCAAATCCTTTAAGTACTCCAATGGTCGTTAGATCACTCAATATTGAAACTGATCCATTTCGACCCTATGAAGAAAATGAAGAAATTCTTGGTCCTGAATTTCCATATCTCAGTGCCATTGGAGCTCTAATGTATCTTGCTAATTTTACTAGACCTGACATTTCTTTTGCAGTTAATTTATTAGCGAGGTTCAGTTCAGCTCCAACAAAAAGGCATTGGAAAGGGGTCAAACATATACTTCGATACCTTCGAGGAAATGTTGATTTGGGTTTATTTTATTCTAACAATTCAAAACAAGAATTGATTGGTTATGCAGATGCAGGACATTTATCTGATCCTCATAAAGCGAAATCTCAAACAGGCTATGTGTTCACAAATAATGGAACTGCAATTTCTTGGCGTTCCCAGAAACAAACGCTTGTCACTACTTCCTCAAATCATTCTGAAATTATTGCACTACATGAAGCAAGTAGAGAGTGTGTGTGGCTTAGATCAATGACACATCATATTGAAGAATCTTGTGGTTTTCCAGTCAACAAAAGTCCAACAATTTTATATGAAGATAATGCAGCATGCATTGCACAGTTAAGGGAAGGATATATCAAAAGTGATAGAACCAAACATATACCTCCAAGATTCTTTTCATACACTCAAGAGCTAATAAAAGACAATTATATAGATATCAAGTATATTCAGTCTAGCCAGAATTCAGCTGATCTTTTCACAAAGGCACTTCCAACTGCAATCTTTAAAAAGCACGTTCACGATATTGGAATGCGACATCTACATACTATGTGAAGGAAGATTATACATATCAACTTGAGGGGGAGAATATCATGCACTGTACTCTTTTTCCTTAAGCTAAAGTTTTTCCCACTGGGTTTTATTTAGCAAGGTTTTAACGAGGCAGTTGCAAAATATTGTTATTCAAGGGGGAGTATTATGAATGTGAATGAACAATATATTGCTTGTGAATGAACAATATATTGCTTGTGAGAGAATAGTACTCAAATAGTGAAAATAAAATCTCTATATAAAGGGATTGAAATTCATTAATGAGAAGATTAAGAAGAAGAAAAGATAGATTACTCTCCAAATTCTTTCAATATTATAGTTCTCTAAATTCTCTCCAAACTCTTTCTAAATTCTCTCAAAATCATTCTACTATAAAATATTTTTCTTCTAGTTAAATACTACTAAATTCAAGTTTAGTTCTATAACAAAATAAGTAATTCAATCTTTATTTCACAACAATTAAATATTTATTACATGAAAGAAATAATATAAGATCTTTGACTTTTAATCATTAAATGGCCAAATCTTTTGTCGGGAGACTGGATCACAATTCACAAGTATTGAACCTTCGGAGAATAATAAAGAGACATAAAGAAAAAGAACCTTCGGCAATAACTTGTTTTTAACTTTTTTTTATCTAATTTTATCTTTTTTGTGGCATAAATTTTGCAATTGATAATTAATATATGTATTGTAAATAGAGTCATCGGGTATATAATAGATACGGAATAAATAAAAATTTTCATATATATATATTTCAATAATATAACATATAAACATAACTTGTTGGAAAGCGGCAATTGGCAATTAGATAGCACAGCTCTTGTTATGATACTATAGTACTCTTTTTATTTCAAATTAATTGTCATTTTTTTAAATAAAAAAATTCTAATTATTTATCACATTTATATATCTAATACAATATTAAAATTTTTTTTCCTATTTTATCCTTGAGTTAACCTTATTTATATTAATTGGTTTTACAAAATTATATAAATCTTTTCAATATTTTCAAACTGTTGTTTCGTATTTTAAAAAGAAATTCTTCATGACAATTTACAGTTCAAGTATAAATATATATTTAATTTTAGCCAACTAATCTTTTTACATATATTCAAGTAGAAAAATAGAGAGAGGTCAAGACTCTATAAATTTAGATTCTAAACCTTTATTAGATTATATTATTATGATGCTTAATATGAAAAATAAGAAAGGTGTTCAGCCTCAAGAATATTGAGAATAAGGTCATGCATCTTTTGATTGTTTAAAGGGGTTCATACGAGCCGTTTACAATATCATAGAAGATAGTATTGAAGACTAAGAATTTTATCACCAATTTAAGGTGGTGACAGGGGCAAACAATAGGTTCAAGTCTCTTTTAATATATTTGATTTGGATCAAATAAAAGGTTTACTTCATCAAAAAGTTGTTGATCACTGAAATTTGAATAAAAATAGACATTAAATTTGATAACATAGCTTATAACATTAGATTGAGTTTTGATTGAAAATGTGTCTTTACCGTACATAAACCTTAAAATTTTATAGGCTTTAGAGCCCTGGCACTTGATGATCGAATTCATGGTACTTACTTTTTTTATTTTTCAATCGGCCATGTAATATATTTTTATGGCACTTATTTTTCTGTTACCGATGAAAATTGCATTTAGGGCCATTCACCTCGAGATAGATTATAAAATTCAACTTTCCCTTCTTTATTCGGTCATGACTAATTTATTACATGCTCTTCTGCCCTTTAACTAAAAGCCCACTCCCTTGAATTAATTTTCTCATAACCGATTTACACATTATCATGGACCTTTAATGCATGATTTTGTCTCTTCATTAATTGGCTTATTCATTCGGTCATCATCATTATTACTCAACTCATGGCCAACTTTTTTTTCATATCTTTAATAGGCCATAGACCTATATATATCTTTAATAGGCCATAGACCTATATATATATATATATATATATATATATATATATATATATGGCTGATCAAAAGGCCATGCCACATGACTGAATAACAACAATTATTTTTTTCTCAAAATCAGTCTTATCAAATTAATTAGTTTAATCGGCCTTACATGTTTTTTGATCCTTCCAATGAATTCTTGACTAAATATTCACACATAATTAGTCTATATATATACAATCAAATTAAGAATGATAGGTAACATTAACATTGGCTAACCATATTGCATATATGAAGGAATATTCTTCATTTTATAGTCATCTTCTGACCAATTAAATTCCAATGAATGATTCTAATTACTTGCACTCACGGTCTCATGATTGACATGTCATTTTTCATGAATCTACCTGTTTCATATTAAATTATTCTATCATGAACCTTAATTGTATACTGAAGAAAAATTTAAATCGAATTATCGAAAGACTACTTACCTATGGTTGATTGTAACAAGTGATTGACTTTCGCATTGTATTCTTTTAAAAGATCTTGGTCAGCCATGATTAAATACTTTCATCATATATTAAAATTGTGGGCAACATGCCCTTAGTGTAATCAAATGTGTTTATATCTTGTCCTTTTGCACATATCAAACTCAAAGAATGACTTCTCAAAAGGTTTTATCTCTTTGTACATCCTTTTAGTTATGCTTCATTGCATTTCACAAAACCATTGGTTACACAACCTTTTCTTCCTTATTTTGTCACTTATAACTTAAGATCCCTTTGACTTCGACTTCTTAAAAATTATTATTTTAGGATTGCACCCTTGCCATCCTTTTGAAATTGTCATTCTAGAGTTTGATCAAATTTTTTCTGGTCATTCTTTTGTTAGAAATTGAAAGATCTCATAGTGAATTAAGGATTTGATGGCCCTTGCTGGAACTGCTTAAATTTTTTTCTAAAGGATCCCAAAAAGAAAGTCGATCGATCTCATGTGACCTAGATTCATACTGGTAAGGATGTGCATCCATTTGAAGTCTCCTATTTATTTCAAGTTTATCATGTATCCTTAGTTTTAGCATCCTACCATTACTAGCAGGGTGATTGGTCTTAAAGGCATATAGCCATCAAGTGGGACCCAATACATTTGATCATGCTTAAATAATGCCCCCAGTTTTATCATCCCATCATAATTACTAGGTGACTGTCACAACCCAAAATAAAGGTCATGACCGGCACTAGGGAATGAGAATTCTTTCAAATTCGGAACCCGTAGCAAGCCTTAAAATAAATAAAAACATGCAATAATAATAATAACATAAATAAAATAACTTGCAACGGAAATAAAATTCATAAATAATATAAGCATAATGTCATGACCCAAAACAGGGGCCATGGCTGGTGCAAGAAAATGAGAATTCTTTCGAATCTGGAACCCGTAGCAAGCCTTAAAATAAAATAAAACATGCAGTAATAATAATAACATAAATAATATTATGTAGCGAAAATAAAATCATTAATAATTAAATAATAATCCACTACGGGATTTAAACCAACAACTCATCTTACATATATAATAAACTTTTAATACAATCCAGTTCAAATCCTTAAAATATACAACTCACACAATATAGTACAAAACCCCTTTAACAATTTTACAACTATTATAGTGTCTAGATTATAAAATAAAATAAAACTCAAGAAAACAGTTTACATAATTAATGTAATATCTCATGTTTTTAAATATTTTAATACTGCATCGGGATATGCAGTGTTAATAATTCTTATATATAATATTGATATTTTATGAGTTGTTATTTAATTAAAGCTAATTTTAATTGTTTCATATTATTTTAAGTACTTTACGTAAAATTTTCCCAAGACTTGCATTTTCGAGGAAATTTACACTTAAGTAATTTAATATTAATTATTTTAAATGGATTTACAAAATTGCATGAGTTCATGCATTATTTTAAATGTCATATTAATATATATATATATATATATACATGCACATATATCTACATAATTAATTAAATTAGGGTTTATTTCCATTAAGTCATATTATATTATATAGTTATTATTTAATTAGCATGTGTATGTGTACATATATATTATTGTGTATTTTAAAATATGTGGTGTGTGATTTTCTTAAATATTATATTAATATATTTTAATAAAAATTATTAAAGTTGTATATATATATATATATATATATATATATATATATATATATAACTTTGCAAAATTACCAAACCTACCCCCCCTTCTTCTTCCTCCCGACGCCACCTCTTCCCCCTTCCTGCTGCAACTCCGACCGACTACTGTCGGTGTGCCTCCCAGACGTCCACCCTCTTCCTCCAGCAGCTCCGCCACTCCCTTCACCCTTTTTGGAGCTACCAAGAAAAACTATTTTGGCCGAAAGTTGCATCTTCCTCCACACCTTGCGATTCCGGCCACCAAATCTCCTCTTTCCAAAGTCTTTGAACTCCTATGAAGCCATAGAAGACAATTCTAAGCTTTGTTTAAGCTTAAAACTCGATTGGTTAAGGTTTTTTGTTAATTTTTCAAATTCGGCCATTTTAGATTTTAGATTTTTTTTTAGCTTCAATTGATCGATTCATGAAAAATCCCTTAACAAAAGTTGCTCCCCTTAGCTTAATATTTATGTGTGAATTTTTGTAGAATTTTTGGAATTTATTTTGATTTTTGGGTATTTTTTATTATTTTATTATTATTTTCTAATTTTTGAAAATTAATTAATTAAATTATGAAATTATGTTTTATGATAAATATAGGTGTTTAAATGAATTATAGAAATTTATTTGGAATTTTTTTGAATTTTTATGTATTTATTTTGAATTTATTAAGTTTAGGTAATTTTGGAAAATTAGGTTAATTATGTGTTCAATTGAAATAAATTGGTTAATTGGGTGTATTTATTGATTTTATTGAGAATTATGTTGAGAAAATTAATTTTGATTAATTATATAATTTTTGGTGAATTTTTGAATGAATTTTAATATATTTATATATATAGGGGTATTTTGGTAATTTTACCCTAAATTGGCTAAAAATGTAATTAAATTGGTTTTAATAGTTATTTAAGGTATAAAAATGATTTCTAAAAATTATTTAGTATTTTTAACTAATTAAAACTATTTTTCGTAAATTATTTTCAATTATATATATAATATACGATTTTTCTAATAAAATGAGTTTTCATCGGTTTTTACTGTGTTTTAGGGTTAATTATGTAATTTCTACTTATAAAATTTATTTCTATGATATAAGGGTATTTTTGGTATTTCTGTATTGTTCTGTGAATTGCGAAACTCGACCGGTAAACTATAGTTTGGAGTCCGACCGAGGGGTTGTGATTGTGATTCTGTGTCTATTTTTCAAAGTGTGTTTCTTTGCAGGGCCGGCTCTACTCTTAGAGTAGAGAGATGTCTGTTTTACAAGGGAGGTTCTGCCGGATTTTCGATAGAATTCTCGTTGTAATATCCCGTGTTTTTAAAATATTTTTACACTGTACCGGGATATACAGTGTTAATAATTTTTGTATATATATTACGATATTTTTACGAGTTGATGTGTATTTAAAACCTATTTTAATTATTGTGTATTATTTACAGTCCTTTACGTAAAATTTTCCCGGGACTTGCATTTTCGGGGAAATTTTCACGTAAATAATTTATTATTAATTATTTTAAATATATTTTCGGACTTGCATGAACTCATACGTATTTTTAAAATACTAAACACCATGTATATGAGTACCTATTTATTTAATTACGGTTTAATATATATTACCCTAATATTTATTATTTGTTTATTAATTTATTGTTATTTAATTATTTTTATTTATTATTATATTTTAAAATATTAAATTTTATGTGTGGTGTAAATTTAATGTGTGTAATTTAATATTATTTTATTATATAGTATAAAGTATATATATATATACATATAATATATCAAAAAAATCAAGTTTTTGGAAAATTACCATTTTGCCCCCGACTTCTCTCTTCTCCCTCCCGATCGTTTCCTCGCCGTCCGACACCTGTAACTGCCGATTTGTTGCTGTTGGTGTGCCATCCGGTGTGCCACCACCTTCTCCAGCCTTCCTCGCCGCCTGTAGCAGTGGATTCCGACGCTTGGAAGTCGGTTTTGGCCGGAGAAGCCGAACTTCTCTTCACCATCGATCATGATGATTCCGGCCACCATTTTCGACACCGCCGGTCTCTTTCTTCTCCTTGAGCTCCAGTGAGTATGATTCTAGCTTTGGTTTGAGCTGAAATGGTCTAGAATTGCTTAGGTTTCGATTTTTCCAATTCGGCCATATTAGGGTTTTCAATTTTTTTGAGCTTCGAATTGATTGATTCATGAAAACTCCCTTGAAAAATGTTGATACTAGTAGCTTAATATACATGTATGAATTTTTGTGGAATTTGTGGAGATTTTTTGGATTTTTGGGTATTTTTGAATATTTTAATATTATTTTCTAATTTTCGGAAATTAATTAAATAAATTATGAAATTGTGTTTTATGGTAATTATAGGTGTTTAAATGAATTATAGAAATTTATTTGGAATTTTTATGAATTTCTATGTATTTATTTTGAATTATTGAAGTTTATGTAATTTTGGGAAATTAGGGTTAATTATGTTTTTAATTGAATTTAATTGGGTAATTGAGTTTAATTATTGATATTATTGATAAATATGTTGAGAAAATTAATTTTGGATAATTGTATAATTTTTGGTGAATTTTTGAAGTAATTATAGTATATTTATATATATAGGGGTATTTTGGTAATTTTACACAAAATTGGTTAAAAATGTAATTTAATTGGTTTTAATAGTTATTTAAGGTATAAAAATGATTTCTATAAATTATTTGGTATTTTTAACTAATTAAAACTATTTTTCGTGAATTATTTTCAATTATATATATAATATACGGTTTTACTAATAAAATGAGTTTTTATCGGTTTTTACAATGTTTAAAGGTTAACTATGTAATTTCTACTTATAAAATGAATTTCTATGTTATAAGGATATTTTTGGTATTTTCAGAATTATTCTGTGTTTGTGGACCCTGGTCGGTGGACTGTAGTTTGGAGTCCGACCGTGGGATTTTGATTGTGCTCTATGTAGTTTTTTGAAGTGTATTTCTTTGTAGGGTCGCTCTACTCTTTGAGTAGAGAGATGTCCGTTTTACAAGGGAGGTTCTGTTGAATTTTCGATAGAATTCTCGTAAAACGTGATATCCAGTCGAACCCTAATTCTGTTTCTATATTTAATACTCTAGATCGAATTCTAGGATTTCTGTTAGGTTTATGTCACGACCCAAACTAGGAGTCATGACCGGCGCTAGGGAACGGGAATTCTTTCGAATCCGGAACCCGTAGCAAGCCTTAGAAAATAAAATCATATAATAATTATATAAAAGTACGACCAAATTAAAATTTTCTGCATCAATATATAAAATAAATACTCCAAATCCTTTTATAAATGAATACATATTCGTGCAATGTTCAAATACAAATTCTCAGAGTATTTAATATCCAAACAAAATAATACACTTCTAATATAATAACACTACTACTGCAGTTTCTAGAATACAATTCAAAGTTCAAAATATACATTTGCATAAAATAGCCGGGACTGAAGAACACCGACAAGGAACTCTACAACTAAGGTCTGACGGTATGGAATCTCCTGAAAAAAAAATAATTGAGGGGGGTCAGACCTCACTGAGTGAATTATTATACTATATATACATGCAAACTAAACCATAACAATCAGGCATTCTTATATATATATGTATATACACACATTTCACACGAATGCCAAACTTTGCTTTTATAAATATACTAAATGTAGAAAACGTTTGTTTTAATTCATGAAGGATCCATAGAACCCTAAATAATAACAACCTCAAACAATCCCATCATCACTCTAGCCATACAGGCTCACTTGATTCCAAATAGAACACTTATTCCAATTTGGACAGCAGACTGGTCCCGAGACACTAAGTCGATCGAGCTCCCGCAGTCTGGCTGTCAGTGTGATTGGCCCCGAGACACTTGGTCAACCGAGCTCCAGCAATCACACTATCCATCACCTCACATCTCAATCAACCCAATAGATCATTCAATTCACTTATGGACAGTAGACTGGCCCCGAGACACTAAGTCAACCGAGCTCCAGCAGTCTGACTGTCAGTGTGATTGGCCCCGAGACACTTAGTCAATCGAGCTCCAGCAATCACACTATCTAACATACCATTAATCTAGTCAAATCAATTAAATCAATTATAATCACCAAATTTTAACTCTCACTCAATCCTTATCTATCGTACCGGTACGTACACGGTCCTAGTGCTGCCCACTAGGAAGCACGTTCTATTGATATCCTTCACTTCGAATAAATCATTCATTCAAAAAAATAATTAATGTAGAACAATATTCATAATAGTAAAACCAACCATATATATATATACCAAAAATATACCTAAAATATACCCAGTATATTTCAGGTATATATATATATATATATATATATATATATAGTCAAATAAAATATGAAATAAACTAAAGATAAATCATTAATATAGTTAAAAACAATTTAAATGAGTAACAATAATATAACATGCATTATCTTAAAAATATACTTAAATATGCAAAAGATATACCCTAAGTACTCAAATCATTTAATAAACCATTTATGTCTAAATATTCATTTAAATACGTTTTTGTGTTTAACATATATTCACAAATATACTAAAAATAAACCCGATTATCTATCATGCATATATCCAAAAATAAACCCTAAATATACCACTAATGTGTTAGGTTTAATTTAATAATAAAACATTTATTTATTCGGAAATAAATAAAAAAATATACCAAAAATAACTTAAAAATAATTTAAGTGTAGGTTTATAATTTAACATGCAATTAATTAAGAATAAACCTAAAATCTACTGAAATTATACCTAAAGTATACTAATCATTTAATAAAATAATTATGTCTAAGTGTACATTTTAAAACATGTGTATATATCAAACTAACATGCCTAATTATTTATTATGCATATATATAAAATGCAACCCTAGATATACCAGAAATATTATAATTTAAATCCTTTTTTTTAAACATACAATGAAAATGAAAAATTCTAAATAAATGCACCCTATATGCAATGCATATATATACAGTATAATAACTCACTGATGTGCACTTCTCGAGACATATTCAACGGGCCTGGTCCGTTAGGCCTCGGTTCCGGCGCAGCTAGACAACAAATGACAACATGAAATCAGAATAAATTTAACAAAAATTCTAAAGACTCGATCTAGAATTTTAGACACAGCTTTAGAATAGGAATTTGACCGGACATCACGTTTTACGAGAATTCTACCGAAAATCCGGCAGAACCTCCCCTGTAAAACGGACATCTCTCTACTCAAAGAGTAGAGCCGGTCCTGCAGAGAAATACACTTCGGAATAACACACAGGATTACAATCAAAATCCCTCGATCGGACTCCAAACTACAATTCACCGACCGAGGTTCACAATACACAGAATATTTATAAAATATCGAAAATGCCCTTATATAATAAAAATACATTTTATAAATCCAAATTACGTAATTAACCCTAAAACATACTAAAAATCAATAAAAACCCATTTATTTAGAAAAATAGTATATTATATATAATTTGAAAATAATTTACGAAAAATAGTTTTAATTAGTTAAAAATACTAAAAATTTGCAGAAATCATTTTTATACCCTAAATAACTATTAAAACCAATTTAATTACATTTTTAACCAATTTAGTGTAAAATTACCAAAATACCCCTATATGTATATATTCACTATAAATGTTCAAAAATTCACCAAAAATTATATAATTACTCAAAAAATTAATTTATCAACATATAATTCGATAATATCAATAAATATACACAATTTACCAATTTATTTCAATTAAACACATAATTAACCCTATTTTTCAAAATTACCTAAACTTAATAAATTCCAAATAAATACATAAAAATTCACAAAAATTACAAATAAATTTCTATAATTCATTTCAACTCCTATAATCACCATAAAACACAATTTCATAATTTAATTAATTAATTTTCGAAAATTCATTAAATAATATTAAAATAATAAAAAAATTCACCAAAATTAAAATAAATTCCAAAAATTATAACAAAAATATATTCATGAAGCTCAAGCTATAAGGATCATCATTTGCAAAGGGAGTTTGCTTGAATCAATAAAAATCAACCTAAAAAAAAAATAAAAACCCTAAAAGCTCAAAAATAAAAATTTAACAAAACTTACAAACGAGATGGTTTGAGCTCAATCCGAGCTTAGAAATAGAGTTCTCATAACTCAAGGAATCCAAATAACCCAAGAACTCAAGCAAAGGTGGCCGGATCCTCGCCGGAGTTACTGTAGCAGTAGGTGAAGAATTCAGTTTTTCTAGCGGTTTCAAGGCTTCTGGAGGACGACGACGAGGCTAGAAGGAGGAAGTGGTCGGTTGGAAGTGATGGAGGCACACCGACGAGCTTGGATCGAGATGTTGCGGGAGGTAGGATGGTCACAGAAGCTTCTGCATTATTTTGCTAAATGTTTTTGAATGTGTGTTGTGTTGTTTGTATGTTTATATGTATATTTGTTGATGTGTGTGTGTTGGTGTGTATATGTGCACGTGAATGTGTGTGTTTATATATGTATATGTGTGTTGTTTGTTTGTTTGTGTATATATTTTAATAATAAACTATATAATATAATATAATAATAATATTTTATAATAAACTAATCTCAACCACTCATTATAATATATATATATATATATATATATATATATAGGTACACACATGACACACACATGCATAATAATATACACAATATAAAATTATCAATAATTAAAATTTATAATATTAATAAAATAATTGGATAATAAGAATAATATTCATAATAATATTAAACAATAAAATAATACTAATGATAATATTAATGAAAATAATAACCATGATAATAATAACACATAACACATTTGAAAATAACAATAATATAAACAATATTTATGAAATAATTTTATGTAAATCAATAAAAATAAAATAATGTTAGTACTAAAAAAAATAATATTAAAATAACCATGCACTAAATTAACGTTATTAAAATAATAGTATTTAAAAATAATAAATATACATAATTAAATTTAAACGTCCAAAATAATAAATTTCAAAATAATATATTTACGTAGAAAATTCAATTAAATATAAAATAATAATAATTAATCACAAAATAGTAAAATAATTAAATTAAATTTTTAAAAATTTATTAACACTGCATATCTCATAATATAATAAAATAATTTAAAAATTAGGGTTATTACAGTTTATTCTGATGTCGGTTATTTATTGCTTGTTTAGTTGCGCCGAGACCAAGGGCTAGTGGACCAGGCCCGTGGGACCCGTCTCATGGAGCGCACTAGGGTGAGTTACTATACTATATATATATGCTTAGAATGCATGATTCAGAAATACATGTTTTATGTTGATTAAATATGCATAAATAATTTGATTATTTCTTAAGTTTATATTTAGTTTATTTTGGTTTATTTTTGGTATATAATAAATTATATACATGTTTTGTTAATAAATTATATTTAAAAATATTTCTAAATATATTTCTAGTATAATTTAAGATTTGATTGGATTTATTTGACGTATATATACTCGAAATATACCTGGTTTATTTTTGGTATATTTCTAGTATATATATGGTTTATGTTGATATTTTATTGAACTTCATGCATCATTTATTTTTATGAATGAATGTTTTATATTATCAATGATGAAGGATATCGATAGAACGTGCTACCTAGTGGGCAGCACTAGGACCGAGTACGTACCGGTACGTCTATAGTATTTAGGCTATACTACAAACCATTTGCGGATATTGACTGATTATGATTATTTGATGTGTGAGATGTGATTTGGGTGTGATTGCTGGAGCTCGGTTGACCAAGTGTCTCGGGGCCAATCACACTGGCAGTCAGACTGCTGGAGCTCGGTTGACTTAATGTCTCGGGGCCCGTAATATCCCGTGTTTTTAAATATTTTTATACTGTACCGGGATATACAGTGTTAATAATTTTTGAATGTATATTACGATATTTTCATGAGTTGATATGTATTTAAAACCTATTTTAATTACTGTGTATTATTTTCAATGTTTTACGTAAAATTTTCCCGGGACTTTCATTTTTGGGGAAATTTTCACGTAAATATTTTAATATTAATTATTTTAAATATATTTTCGGACTTGCATGAACTCATGCGTATTTTTAAATTATTAAATAAAGCATGTGTGTGTATATTTATTTAATTAGGGTTTATTATTACCCTAATATTATATTAATTATTTAATTATTTTTATTTAGTATAAATTATTAAAAATATTAAATTTTTATGTGTGTGGTGTATATTTAATGTGTGTAATTTAATATTATTTTAATATATAGTATAAAGTATATATATATACATATAACACATCAAAAATCAAAAAAATTAGAAAATTACCATTTCGCCCCCGAGAGCTTCTTCTTCCCCGATCACCTTCCCTTCGCCGTTCCGGTCGCTGCCGTGCCGTTCCCTTGCCGTTGGTGTGCCATCCGGTGTGCCACCACCTTCCCCAACCTTTTCTGCCACCTGTGGTAGCCGTTTCCGGTGCCTGGAAGTTGATTTTGGCCGGAGAAGCCGAAACTTTGGCCACCGTCGATCACGTCGATTCCGACCACCATTTTCGACACCGCCAATCTCTTTCTTCTCCTTGAGCTCCGGTGAGTGTGATTCTAGCTTTGGTTTGAGCTAAAATGGTCTAGAATTGCTTAGGTTTCGAATTTTCAATTTCGGCCTATTAGGGTTTTTGATTTTTTTGAGCTTCGAATTGGATGATTCATGAAAAATTCCTTCACAAATTTTGTTCCTAGTAGCTCAATCTAAATTTATGAATTTTTTTAGAATTTTTGGAGATTTTTTGGATTTTTGGGTATTTTTGAATATTTTAATATTATTTTCTAATTTTCGGAAATTAATTATTTAAATTATGAAATTGGATTTTATGGTTAAATTAGGTGTTGAAATGAATTATAGGAATTTATTTGGAATTTTTATGAATTTATAAGTATTTATTTTGAATTATTGAAGTTTATGTGATTTTGAGAAATTAGGGTTAATTGTGTTTTAAATTGAATATAATTGGTTAATTGAGTTTAATTATTGAAATTATTGATAAATATGTTGAGAAAATTAATTTTTGATAACTGTATAATTTTTGGTGAATTTTTGAAGTAATTTAAGTATATTTACATATATAGGGGTATTTTGGTAATTTTACCCTAAATTGTCTAAAAATGTAATTTAATCGGTTCTAATAGTTATTTAAGGTATAAAAATTATTTCTACAAATTAATTAGTATTTTTAACTAATTAAAACTATTTTTCGTGAATTATTTTCAATTATATATATAATATACGGTTTTACTAATAAAATGAGTTTTTATCGGTTTTTACTGTGTTTAAAGGTTAATTATGTAATTTCTACTTATAAAATGAATTTCTATACTATAAGGATATTCTTGGTATTTTCAGAATTGTTCTGTGAATTGTGGACCCCGGTCGGTGGACTGTAGTTTGGAGTCCGACCGTGGGATTTTGATTGTGCGTTGTGTAGTTTTTCGAAGTGTATTTCTTTGCAGGGTCGGCTCTACTCTTTTGAGTAGAGAGATGTCCGTTTTACAGGGGAGGTTCTGTCGGATTTTTGGTAGAATTCTCGTAAAACGTGATATCCAATCGAACCCTAATTCTGTTTCCGTATTTAAATACTCTAGATTGAATTCTAGGATTTCTGTTAGGGTTTATTCTGATGTCTATTATTTATTGCTTGTTTAGTTGCGCCGAGACCGAGGGCTAGTGGACCAGGCCCATCGGACCTGTCTCGTGGAGCGCATTAGGTGAGTTACTATACTCTATATATATACTTTAGGATACATGTTTTAGAAAAGTATGCTTTATTTTAATAAAATATGCATAAATGATTTAAGTATTACTTAGGTTTATTTTCGGTATATTTTGGTATATTTTCAACTATATGCATGTTGTATAACTAAATTATTCTTAAAAATGCTTTTATGTATATTTTGGTATATTTAGTTTATTCTGTATTATATTGGAATTATTCGACGTATATATATACTCGAAATATACCTGGTTTACTTTTGGTATATTTCTAGTATATATATGGTTTATGTTGATATTTTATTGAACTTCATGCATCATTTATTTTTGTGAATGAATGTTTTATATTATAAATGATGAAGGATATCGATAGAACGTGCTACCTAGTGGGCAGCACTAGGACCGAGTACGTACCGGTACGCCTATAGCTTTAGGCTATATTACTAACTATTTGTGGATATTGATTTGATATGATTATTGAGATGTGTGAGATGTGGTTTGGGTGTGATTGCTGGAGCTCGGTTGACCAAGTGTCTCGGGGCCAATCACACTGGCAGTCGGACTGCTGGAGCTCGGTTGACTTAGTGTCTCGGGGCCAGTCTACTGTCCAAAGGGATTAAGTGGATATATTTGGAATAAGTGAGCCTGTATGGCTAGAGTGTTGTTTAACACTATTTTCTGAGGTTGCGATATTCTAGGGTTCTATGTGATCCTTCATAAAAGATGATTTTCAGATAAAATATATAAATGATTTTTATTGCATCTGTGTGCAATTGTCTGTATATATACTTATTATATATATACTATTGATTGTATGCATTATCACTTAGTGTGTATGTATATATATTATAGTAATTCACTCAGTGAGGTCTGACTCCCCTCCGTTGACTATTTTTCAGGAGAGTCAACTTCTTCAGACCTCAGTAGCAGGTCGATACGCCGGATTTCTTCCGCCCCGGCTTCTTTGTGTAAATTATCTACTTGAGTCTTATTTATTTTATCTAGACACTGCAGTAGTTGTGAATTAAAGTATCAGATTTCATGTATTTTATTTAAAGAGATGTATTATGTTGAAACTGGATTTGTATTAAAGATTATATATATGTGATGAGATGAGTTTTGAATTAAATCCAGTGATGAAAATGTTATTATGATATTTAAGATTTTTATTTCCGCTGCATATTATATGGTTATTGTTATTATTGCATGTTTTATTTTATTTTTAGGCTTGCTACGAGTTCCGGATTCGAAAGAATTCCCGTTCCCTAGCGCCGGTAATGGCCCCTGTTTTGGGTCGTGACAAAGTTGGTATCAGAGTGGAGTTCTATGTCAGGGCTTAGTTATGTGAGTTGTGGCCTAGTTTTAAAGTTGTGTTTTCTGTTGGACTACTGCAGTGTATTAGGTTCGAGTATGTCTTGATAAGTATTCCTTACTGTAGTTTTCTGCGTTATTCCTCCGTTGTCTATTTTGTCTGAATCTTTCCGTTTGTCTTTTCAGTATGAGGAGGCAAGCGCGTGTCGCTCCACCGGTCGTTGAGGCCGAGGATGATGAGTCTTTTCAGGATGAGGTTTTACCTCTTGAGCAGCCAGTTAGACATAGAGGTCGTGGCAGAGGTAGACCTCGAGGAGTGGCAGGTCGCCGTAGGCAGAGAGAGTTACAGGATGAGGAGCCTGTTAAGCCTGAATTTGATGTTCTTGTTCCTCCAGTTGTTCAGCCTGCCTATCAGCAGGGTATGTCTGACCCTGAGGCAGCTTTGTTCTATGCCCGAGTTGGCAGGATTGCGTTTGATGGTACTTCTGATCCGTTAGATTTTCTACATGCGATTGAGACTAGGACTCGGACTGCTCATACTGAGTACCAGCGGATCATGATCGTTGAGTTGTCTATCGAGGGATCAGCTCTAGATTGGTTCATTCAGATGATCCAGCCCTATATGATGACGATGACATGGGCTTAGTTCCGAGAGCGGTTTATGAGGAGATTCTGTCCAGAGCCTCTTCGTTTGAGCTATCGTCTTCGTTTGACCAGTATTTCTCGTGGAGATCGATCTGTAGAGGAGTATACCCGAGAGTTTCTTCGTCTGGGTAGATATGCCGAGGATCTGATGCAAGATCAGTATTTCACTGTTACTACATATGTTACTGGTTTGGGTTCAGCTTTTGCTGGTATGCCTACAGCAGGCCTTACTCTGGAGTCTGTGATTGAGCTAGCCAAGGAGATTGAGTTGAGACTAGTTAGGCAGGGAGCGATGCCTAATTACTACCAGCTGGGAGTTCAGTCGAGTGGATCGCAGGCTACACCGTATTCGAGTTTTCATGTTGGTTCGAGTAGTCAGCAGCGACATCCGACTCAGCAGAGTCAGAGACAGCAGCAGCGAGTGCATCGGAGCAGTAGACATGGTCATGGAGGTCAGCGTAGATCGTTCAGATTTGGGTCAGGTGCTTCGAGCAGCAGCAGTGGTCGTAGTTCTAGATCAACGACCAGTGTTTGTCAGACTTATGGTAGAGTCCATCAGGGACCGTGTTATCTGACACTACTGACATGCTTCAGATGCGGGTAGACAGGACATTTTGCCAGATCATGTCCTTATTCGGATTATCAACAGCAGCAGATTTCGTGATTCCCACAGCAGTCGATTGCTAGTGGCGCACCCATGCCATTTCAGTTACCACCAGTCCAGCATCAGAGTTCTACTCAGTTTGTTCCACATCAGAGTCGTGGTAGAGGTACTAGAGGAGGTGCCAGAGGTGTTGGCCAGGCTTCTACCAGTCAGCAGGGAGGTCGAGGTCAGGCCAGAGTCTTTCATCTTACTCGGCAGGATGCTCAGGCATCTAATGCAGTCGTGGCAGGTATTGTTTCTGTTTGTTACCTGGATGCATGGGTTTTGTTTGATCCGGGTGCCACGCATTCGTTTGTTTCTCCCATTTTTGCTTCTAAATCTTGTTGGCAAGCTTCGAGGATGACTTTTCCTTTGTCTATTGCCACTCCTCTGAGTGATTCCTTGGATGCCGATATTGTTCTTTCTGGTTGTCCAGCTCTCGTGGGAGATAGAGAATTATCCACTGATTTGATATTGTTGGATGTGATGGAGTTTGATGTTATTTTGGGAATGGATTGGTTATCTCAGCACTATGTCGTGGTAGATTGCAGGAATAAGGAGGTGACTTTTAGAATTCCTGATGAAGAAGAGTTTAAGTTTGTTGGTGATAGGAGTTCAGCACCTCAGAATCTTATTTCTGCTATTACGGCTAGGAAGTTATTGAAGAAGGGATGTCAGGGATATTTGGCATTGGTCAGGGATACTTCAGTGGAGAAGTTGTTACTCACAGATGTTCCTGTTGCTTGTGAGTTTCCTGATGTTTTTCCCGAGGAGTTGCCAGGTTTACCACCTCACAGAGAGATTGAGTTCTGTATAGATGTGGTACCAGGTACTACTCCTATATCTATGCCACCCTATCGTATGGCTCCTGCAGAGTTGAGAGAGTTGAAGGAGCAGTTGCAAGAGTTATTGGATAAAGGTTTTATCAAACCTAGTGTTTCTCCTTGGGGTGCACCAGTCTTGTTTGTGAAGAAGAAGGATGGTACCCTGAGACTGTGCATTGACTATAGAGAACTGAATAAGGTTACAGTGAAGAACAAGTATCCTCTTTCGAGGATAGATGACTTATTTGATCAGCTACAGGGTGCACAGTTCTTTTCTAAGGTTGACTTGAGGTCGGGTTATCATCAGCTACGTATCAGTGAAGCTGATATTCCTAAGACAGCGTTCCGCACTAGATATGGCCATTATGAGTTTCTGGTGATGTCTTTTGGTTTGACTAATGCACCAGCAGTTTTTATGGACCTGATGAATAGGGTATTCAGACCGTATGTGGATCAGTTTATGGTAGTCTTCATTGATGATATACTAGTATATTCAAGGAGTATGGAAGAGCACGTATATCACTTGAGGATTGTACTACAGACACTGAGAGATCATCAGCTTTATGCTAAATTCTCGAAGTGTGATTTTTGGATGGAGAGTGTTTCTTTTCTTGGACACGTAGTGTCTAAAGAAGGTATTCAGGTTGATCCACAAAAGATTGAGGCAGTATCTGAATGGCCTAGACCTACTTCTGTTATAGAGATTCGGAGTTTTCTGGGTTTAGCCGGGTATTATAGGCGGTTTGTGCAAGATTTTTCCAGGATAGCAGCCCCTATGACTCGCTTGACTCAGAAGAATGTTAGATTCGAGTGGTCAAAAGCTTGTGAGAATAGTTTTCAGTTGTTGAAGGAGAAATTGACCACAGCGCCAGTATTAGCTTTGCCTAATAGTGTGGATAAGTTAACAGTTTACTGTGATGCTTCTAGAATTGGTCTTGGTTGTGTGTTGATGTAGAATGGAAAGGTGATAGCCTATGCTTCGAGGCAGTTGAAGAAGCATGAGCAGAACTATCCTACACATGACCTAGAGATGGCTGCAGTGATCTTTGCTTTGAAGATTTGGAGACATTATTTGTACGGGGTGACTTGTGAGATATTTACTGATCACAAGAGCCTTAAGTACATTTTCCAGCAGCGAGATTTGAATTTGAGGCAGAGGAGATGGTTGGAATTGTTGAAAGACTATGATTACGAGATTCTTTACCATCCGGGTAAAGCTAATGTGGTAGCAGATGCCTTGAGTAGGAAGTCCTCAGGTAGTCTTGCTCACATCGGTGTTGAGAGAAGACCATTGATCCAGGAATTGCATCTGTTGGTGGATCAAGGTCTTATGATGAAGATTAGTAGATCAGGTGGACTGCTAGCTCAGTTTAAGGTGCGATCTGTACTAAGGGATAGGATTAAAACAGCTCAGAGCCGAGATCCTATTCTAGAAGAGCTTGCAGAGAATGTTCGAGCAGGGAAGTTCACTGATTTCACACTCGATGATGATGGTGTGTTGTGGATTAGTGGTAGATTGTGTGTTCCTGACGTGGATGACTTGAGAGAGGAGATTTTAGAGGAAGCACATTCTATAGCCTACAGCGTTCATCCAGGTGTTACTAAGATGTACCATAATATCAGAGATTTATACTGGTGGGATGGATTGAAGAAGGATGTCGCTGATTATATTGCTAAGTGCTTGACGTGTCAGCAAGTGAAAGCCGAACATCAGAAGCCTTCTGGGAAGCTTCAGCCTCTTCCTATTCCCGAGTGGAAGTGGGAAATGATAGCTATGGATTTTGTGGTCGGTTTACCTCGTTCGAAGGATGGATACGATTCCATCTGGGTGATTATAGATAGGTTGATGAAGTCTGCACATTTCTTGCCTGTGAAAGCCACATATTCAGTTGCTAGATTGGCGAAGTTGTATGTGAAGCATATTGTATGCCTTCATGGAGTACCTGTGTCCATTGTGTCAGATAGAGGTTCGGTGTTTACTTCTCATTTTTGGCAGAAGTTGCAGGAAGCGATGGGCACTAGGTTGGATTTCAGTACTGCTTTTCATCCTCAGACAGATGGTCAGTCTGAGAGGACGATCTAGACACTGGAAGATATGTTGAGGATGTGTGTCCTGGATTTGGGAGGTAGCTAGGATGATCATTTGTCGCTTGTTGAGTTTGCATATAATAACAGCTACCATAGCAGTATTGGTATGGCACCGTATGAGGCATTGTATGGAAGGAAGTGTAGATCCCCTCTAAGTTGGGATGAGATTGGTGAGAGAGCTTTGACTGGACCTGAGATGGTTCAGGATGCTGCAGAGAAGGTCGTCGTGATCAAGCGAAGATTAGAGACCACAGTTAGCAGACAGAAGAGTTATGCGGATCTTAGGCGCAGAGATGTGGAGTTTCAGGTTGGAGATTTTGTTTTTTTGAAAGTATCTCCGATGAAGGGTGTGATGAGATTTGGCAGGAAGGGTAAGTTAGCATCGAGATATATTGGACCGTTTGAAATTTGGGAGAGAGTTGGCACTGTTGCATATCAGTTGGATTTGCCTCTGAGTATGTCACAAGTGCATCCAGTATTTCATATCTCGATATTGAGGAAGTATATCTCAGACCCTTCACACGTGTTGCAACCTGACAGTGTAGAAGTGAGTGAAGATTTGACGTTTGTGGAAGAACCTATGGCGATCATAGATTATCAAGTTCGACAGTTGCGATCGAAGCAGATTCCGATGGTCAAGGTTCTGTGGCGTAGCGACAGAGTTGAAGAGCATACGTGGGAGACTGAAGCTAAGATGCGAGCTTCTTACCCGCATCTCTTTCCTTCTTGATCCTGTTTTCTGGAATTCGAGGACGAATTCTTGTAAAGGGGGGAAGACTGTAATATCCCGTGTTTTTAAATATTCTTACACTGTACCGGGATATACAGTGTTAATAATTTTTTAATGTTTATTACGATATTTTCATGAGTTGATATGTATTTAAAACCTATTTTAATTACTGTGTATTATTTCCAGTGTTTTACGTAAAATTTTCCCGGGACTTTCATTTTCGGGGAAATTTTCACGTAAATATTTTAATATTAATTATTTTAAATATATTTTCGGACTTGCATGAACTCATGCGTATTTTTAAATTATTAAATAAAGCCTGTGTGTGTATATTTATTTAATTAGGGTTTATTATTACCCTAATATTATATTAATTATTTATTAGTTTTATTGTTATTTAATTATTTTTATTTAGTATAAATTATTAAAAATATTAAATTTTTATGTGTGTGGTGTATATTTAATGTGTGTAATTTAATATTATTTTAATATATAGTATAAAGTATATATATATACATATAACACATCAAAAATCAAAAAAATTAGAAAATTACCATTTTGCCCCCGAGAGCTTCTTCTTCCCCGATCACCTTCCCTTCGCCGTTCCGGTCGCTGCCGTGCCGTTCCCTTGCCGTTGGTGTGCCATCCGGTGTGCCACCACCTTCCCCAACCTTTTTCGTCGCCTATGGTAGCCGTTTTCCGGCGCCTGGAAGTCGATTTTGGCCGGAGAAGCTGAAACTTTGGCCACCGTCGATCACGCCGATTCCGGCCACCATTTTCAACACCGTCGATCTCTTTCTTCTCCTTGAGCTCCGGTGAGTGTGATTCTAGCTTTGGTTTGAGCTAAAATGGTCTAGAATTGCTTAGGTTTCGAATTTTCAATTTCGGCCTATTAGGGTTTTTGATTTTTTTGAGCTTTGAATTGGATGATTCATGAAAACTTCCTTCACAAATTTTGTTCCTAGTAGCTCAATCTACATGTATGAATTTTTTTAGAATTTTTGGAGATTTTTGGGATTTTTGGGTATTTTTGAATATTTTAATATTATTTTCTAATTTTCGGAAATTAATTATTTAAATTATGAAATTGGAGTTTATGTTTAAATTAGGTGTTGAAATGAATTATAGGAATTTATTTGGAATTTTTATGAATTTCTAAGTATTTATTTTGAATTATTGAAGTTTATGTGATTTTGAGAAATTAGGGTTAATTGTATTTTAAATTGAATTTAATTGTTTAATTGAGTTTAATTATTGATATTATTGATAAATATGTTGAGAAAATTAATTTTTGATAATTGTATAATTTTTGGTGAATTTTTGAAGTAATTTAAGTATATTTACATATATAGGGGTATTTTGGTAATTTTACCCTAAATTGTCTAAAAATGTAATTTAATCGGTTCTAATAGTTATTTAAGGTATAAAAATTATTTCTACAAATTAATTAGTATTTTTAACTAATTAAAACTATTTTTCGTGAATTATTTTCAATTATATATATAATATACGATTTTACTAATAAAATGAGTTTTTATCGGTTTTTACTGTGTTTAAAGGTTAATTATGTAATTTCTACTTATAAAATGAATTTCTATACTATAAGGATATTCTTGGTATTTTCAGAATTGTTATGTGAATTGTGGACCCCGATCGATGGACTGTAGTTTGGAGTCCGACCGTGGGATTTTGATTGTGCGTTGTGTAGTTTTTCGAAGTGTATTTCTTTGCAGGGTCGGCTCTACTCTTTTGAGTAGAGAGATGTCCGCTTTACAGGGGAGGTTCTGTCGGATTTTTGATAGAATTCTCGTAAAACGTGATATCCAGTCGAACCCTAATTCTGTTTCCGTATTTAAATACTCTAGATTGAATTCTAGGATTTATGTTAGGGTTTATTTTGATGTCTATTATTTATTGCTTGTTTAGTTGCGCCGAGACCGAGGGCTAGTGGACCAGGCCCGTCGGACCTGTCTCGTGGAGCGCATTAGGTGAGTTACTATACTCTATATATATACTTTAGGATACATGTTTTAGAAAAGTATGCTTTATTTTAATAAAATATGCATAAATGATTTAAGTATTACTTAGGTTTATTTTCGGTATATTTTGGTATATTTTCAACTATATGCATGTTGTATAACTAAATTATTCTTAAAAATGCTTTTATGTATATTTTGGTATATTTAGTTTATTCTGTATTATATTGGAATTATTCGACGTATATATATACTCGAAATATACCTGGTTTACTTTTGGTATATTTCTAGTATATATATGGTTTATGTTGATATTTTATTGAACTTCATGCATCATTTATTTTTGTGAATGAATGTTTTATATTATAAATGATGAAGGATATCGATAGAACGTGCTACCTAGTGGGCAGCACTAGGACCGAGTACGTACCGGTACGCCTATAGCTTTAGGCTATATTACTAACTATTTGTGGATATTGATTTGATATGATTATTGAGATGTGTGAGATGTGGTTTGGGTGTGATTGCTGGAGCTCGGTTGACCAAGTGTCTCGGGGCCAATCACACTGGCAGTCGGACTGCTGGAGCTCGGTTGACTTAGTGTCTCGGGGCCAGTCTACTGTCCAAAGGGATTAAGTGGATATATTTGGAATAAGTGAGCCTGTATGGCTAGAGTGTTGTTTAACACTATTTTCTGAGGTTGCGATATTCTAGGGTTCTATGTGATCCTTCATAAAAGATGATTTTCAGATAAAATATATAAATGATTTTTATTGCATCTGTGTGCAATTGCCTGTATATATACATATTATATATATACTGTTGATTGTATGCATTATCACTTAGTGTGTATGTATATATATTATAGTAATTCACTCAGTGAGGTCTGACTCCCCTCAGTTGACTATTTTTCAGGAGAGTCAACTTCTTCAGACCTCAGTAGCAGGTCGATACGCCGGATTTCTTCCGCCCCGGCTTCTTTGTGTAAACTATCTACTTGAGTCTTATTTATTTTATCTAGACACTGCAGTAGTTGTGAATTAAAGTATCGGATTTCATGTATTTTATTTAAAGAGATGTATTATGTTGAAACTGGATTTGTATTAAAGATTATATATATGTGATGAGATGAGTTTTGAATTAAATCCAGTGATGAAAATGTTATTATGATATTTAAGATTTTTATTTCCGCTGCATATTATATGGTTATTGTTATTATTGCATGTTTTATTTTATTTTTAGGCTTGCTACGGGTTCCGGATTCGAAAGAATTCCCGTTCCCTAGCGCCGGTAATGGCCCCTGTTTTGGGTCGTGACAGGGCCAGTCTACTATCTAAATGGATTAAGCGGATATATTTGGAATAAGTGAGCCTGTGTGGCTAGAGTGTTGTCTAACACTATTTCTGAGGTTACGATATTCTAGGATTCTATGTGATCCTTCATAAATGATGATTTTCAGTGAAATATATATAAAATGATTTTACAGCATTTGTGTGTATTTGTCTGTATATATACATATTAGATATATACTGTTGAGTGTAGGCATTGTCATTTAGTGTGTATGTATATATATTATAGTAATTCACTCAGTGAGGTCTGACTC
This sequence comes from Mallotus nudiflorus, assembly GCA_947683625.1. Taxonomy (NCBI): domain Eukaryota; kingdom Viridiplantae; phylum Streptophyta; class Magnoliopsida; order Malpighiales; family Euphorbiaceae; genus Mallotus; species Mallotus nudiflorus. The sequence goes on from CANTUR010001050.1 coordinate 153,476, forward strand.
CCCTCCGTTGATAATTTTTCAGGAGAGTCAACATCTTCATACCTCAGTAGCAGGCCTATACGCCAGATTTCTTTCGCCCCGACTTCTTTATGTAAACTGCTTATTTGAGTCTTATTTTTATAATCTAGACACTGCAATAGTTGTAAATTAATGATGAGTCATTATGTATTTTATTTATGCGAGATGCATTTTAAGAAATTGAATTGGATTGTATTAAAAAGATTTTATATTTATGTGATGAGTTGAGATTTAAATTAAATCCAGTTGATGGAAATGTTATTATTATATTTATGATTTTTATTTCCGCTGCATTTGATATTGTAATTATTACTATTGCATATTTTATTTTATTTTTAGGCTTGCTACGGGTTCTGGATTTGAAAGAATTCCCGTTCCCTAGAGCCTGTCATGGCCCCTGTTTTGGGTCGTGACAAAGTTGGTATAAGAGCGGAGTTCTATGTCAGGGCTTAGTTATGTGTGTTATGGCCCTAGTTTTTAGAGTTGTGTTTTCTGTTGGACTACTGTAGTGTATTAGGCTCGAGTATGTCTTGATAAGTATTCCTTGTTGTAGTTTTCAGCGTTATTCCTCCGTTGTCTGTTTTGTCTGAATATTTCTGTTTGTCTTTTCAGTATGAGGAGGCGAGCGCGTGTCGCTCCACCGGTCGTTGAGGTCGAGGATGATGAGTCTTTTCAGGATGAGGTTTTACCTCCTGAGCAGCTAGTTAGACGTAGAGGTTGTGGCAGAGGTAGACCTCGAGGAGCAGCAGGTCGCCGTAGGCAGAGAGAGTTACAGGACGAGGAGCCTGTAGAGCCTGAATTTGATGTTCCTGTTCCTCCAGTTGTTCAGCCTGTTTAGCCTGCCTATCAGCAGGGTATGTCTGACCCTGAGGCAGCTTTGTTCTATGCCCGAGTTGGCAGGATTGCTTTTGATGGTACTTCCAATCCATTAGATTTTCTGTATGCGATTGAGACTAGGACTCGGACTGCTCATACTGAGTACCAGCGGATCATGATCGTTGAGTTGTCTGTTGAGGGACCAGCCTTAGATTGGTTCATTCAGATGATCCAGCCCTATATGATGACGATGACGTGGGCTCAGTTCCGAGAGCAATTTATGAGGAGATTTTGTCCAGAGCCTCTTCGTTTGAGCTATCATCTTCGTTTGACCATTATTTCTCGTGGAGATCGATCTGTAGAGGAGTACACACGAGAGTTTCTTCGTCTGGGTAGATATGCTGAGGATCTGATGCAAGATCAGTATTTTGCTGTCACTACATATGTTACTGGTTTGGGTTCTGCTTTTGCTGGTATGCCTACATCAGGTCTTACTCTGGAGTCCGTGATTGAGTTGGCCAAGGATATTGAGCTGAGACTAGTTAGGCAGGGAGCGATGCCTGATTATTACCAGTTAGGAGTTCAGTCGAGTGGATTGCAGTCTACTCCATATTCGAGTTTTCATGTTGGATCGAGTAGTCAGCAGCGAGGTCCAACTCAGCAGAGTTAGAGACAGCAGCAGCGAGTGCATCGGAGTAGTAGACATGGCCGTGGAGGTCAGCATAGACCATTCAGATTTGGGTCAGGTGCTTAGAGCAGCAGTAGTGGTCGTAGTTTTGGATCAATGGCCAGTGTTTGTCAGACTTATGGTAGAGTCCATCAGGGACCGTGTTATCTGACACCACTGACATGCTTCAGATGCGGGCAGACAAGACATTTTGCCAGATCGTGTCCTTATTCCGGGTATCAGCAGCCGCAGATTCCACGATTCCCACAGCAGTCGATTGCTAGTGTTGCACCCGTGCCATTTCAGTTACCACCAGCCCAACATCAGAGTTCCACTCAGTTTGTTCCACAGCAGAGTCATGGTAGAGGTACTAGAGGTGGCGCCAGAGGTGTTGGCCAGGCTTCTACCAGTCAGTAGGGAGGTCGAGGTCAGGCCATAGTCTTTCATCTCACTCAGTAGGATGCTCAGGCATCTAATGCAGTCGTGGCAGGTATTGTTTTTGTTTGTTACCTGGATGCATGGGTTTTGTTTGATCCGGGTGCCATGCATTCGTTTGTTTCTCCTGTTTTTGCTTCTAAATCTTGTTGGCAAGCTTCGAGGATGGCTTTTCCTTTGTCTGTTGCCACTCCTCTGAGTGATTCCTTGGACGTCGATATTGTTCTTTCTGGTTGTCCAGTTCTCGTGGGAGATAGAGAATTACCCGCTGACTTGATTTTGTTGGACGTGATGGAGTTTGATGTTATTTTGGGAATGGATTGGTTATCTCAGCACTACGTCATGGTAGATTGTAGGAATAAAGAGGTGACTTTCAGAATTCCTGGTGAAGAGGATTTTAAGTTTGTTGGTGATAGGAGTTCAGCACCTCAGAATCTCATTTCTGCCATTATGGCTAGGAAGTTATTGAGGAAAGGATGTCAGGGATATTTGGCATTGGTCAGGGATATATCAGTGGAGAAGTTATCACTCACAGATGTTCCTGTTGCTTGTGAGTTTCCTGATGTTTTTCCCGAGGAGTTTCCAGGTTTACCACCTCACAGAGAGATTGAGTTCTGTATAGATGTGGTACCAGGTACTACTCCTATATCTATGCCACCCTATCGTATGGCTCCTGCAGAGTTGAAAGAGTTGAAGGAGCAGTTGCAAGAGTTATTGGATAAAGGTTTCATTAGACCTAGTGTTTCTCCTTGGGGTGCACCAGTCCTATTTGTGAAGAAGAAGGATGGTACCCTGAGACTGTGCATTGACCACAGAGAGTTGAATAAGGTGACAGTGAAGAACAAGTATCCTCTCCCGAGGATAGATGATTTATTTGATCAGCTACAGGGTGCACAGTTCTTTTCTAAGATTGACTTGAGGTCGGGTTATCATCAGCTGCGGATCAGTGAAGCTGATATTCCTAAGACAGCGTTCCACACTCGATATGGCCATTATGAGTTTCTGGTGATGTCTTTTGGTTTGACTAATGCACCAGCAGCTTTTATGGACCTGATGAATAGGGTATTCAGACCGTATGTGGATCAGTTTATATTAGTCTTCATTGATGATATACTGGTATATTTAAGGAGTATGGAAGAGCATGTATATCACTTGAGGATTATACTACAGACATTGAGAGATCATCAGCTTTATGCTAAATTCTCAAAATGTGAATTATTTATGGAGAGTGTTTCTTTTCTTGGACACGTAGTGTCTAAAGAAGGTATTCAGGTTGATCCACAAAAGATTGAGACAGTATCTGAGTGGCCTAGACCTACTTCTGTTACAGAGATTCGAAGTTTTCTAGGTTTAGCTGGGTATTATAGGCGGTTTGTGCAAGATTTTTCTAGAATTGCATCCCCTATAACTCGCTTGACTCAGAAGAATGTTAGATTCGAGTGGTCAGAAGCTTGTGAGAATAGTTTTCAATTGTTGAAGGAGAAATTGACCACAACTCCAGTATTAGCTTTGCCTAATAATGTGGATAAGTTCACAGTTTATTGTGATGCCTCTAGAATTGGCCTTGGTTGTGTGTTGATGCAGAATGAAAGGGTGATAGCCTATGCTTCGAGGCAGTTGAAGAAGCATGAGCAGAACTATCCCACACATGATCTTGAGATGGCTGCAGTGATCTTTGCTTTGAAGATTTGGAGACATTATCTGTACGGGGTGACTTATGAGATATTTACTGATCACAAGAGCCTTAAGTACATTTTCTAGTAGAGAGATATGAATCTGAGGCAGAGAAGATGGTTGGAATTGTTAAAGGATTATGATTGCGAGATCTTATATCATCTGGGTAAAGCTAATGTGGTAGCAGATGCCTTGAGTAGGAAGTCCTCAGGTAGTCTTGCTCACATCAATGTTGAGAGGAGACCATTGATCCAGGAATTGCATTTGTTGGTGGATCAAGGTTTGATGATAAAGATTAGTAGATTAGGTGGACTGCTAGCTCAGTTTAAAGTGCGATCTGTGCTGAGGGATAGGATTAAAGCAGCTCAGAGCCGAGATCCTATTCTAGAAGAGCTTGCAGAGAATGTTCGAGCAGGGAAGTTCACTGATTTCACACTTGATGATGATGGTGTGTTGTGGATCAGTGGTAGATTGTGTGTTCCTAATGTGGATGACTTGAGAGAAGAGATCCTAGAGGAAGCACATTCTACAGCCTACAGCGTTCATCCAGGTGTCACTAAGATGTACCACAGTATCAGAGATATATACTGGTGGGATGGATTGAAGAAGGATGTCGCTGATTATGTTGCTAAGTGTCTGATGTGTCAGTAAGTGAAAGCCGAACATCAGAAGCCTTCTGGGAAGCTTCAACCTCTTCCTATTCCCGAGTGGAAGTGGGAAAGGATAGCTATGGATTTTGTGGTAGGTTTACCTCGTTCGAAGGATGGATACAACTCCATCTGGGTGATTGTAGACGGGTTGACGAAGTCTGCACATTTCTTACCTGTGAAAGCCACCTATTCAGTTGCTAGATTGGCGAAGTTGTATGTGAAGCATATTGTATGCCTTCATGGAGTACCTGTGTCCATTGTGTCAGATAGAGGTTTGGTGTTTACTTCTCGTTTTTGGCAGAAGTTGCAAGAAGCGATGGGCACTAGGTTGGATTTCAGTACTGTTTCTCATCCTCAGACAGATGGTCAGTCTGAGAGGACGATCCAGACACTGGAAGATATATTGAGGATGTGTGTCCTGGATTTGGGAGGTAGCTGGGATGATCATTTGCCACTCATTGAGTTTGCATATAATAACATCTACCATAACAGTATTGGTATGGCACCGTATGAGGCATTGTATGGAAGGAAGTGTAGATCCCCTTTGAGTTGGGATGAGATTGGTGAGAGAGCTTTGACTGGACCTAAGATGGTTCAGGATGCTGCAGAGAAGGTCGTCGTGATTAAGCGAAGATTAGAGACCACAGTTAGCAGGCAGAAGAGTTATGCGGATCCTAGGCGCAGAGAAGTGGAGTTTCAAGTTGGAGATTTCATTTTTTTGAAAGTATCTCCGATGAAGGGTGTGATGAGATTTGGCAGGAAGGGTAAGTTAGCACCGAGATATATTGGATTGTTTGAGATTCTGGAGAGAGTTGGCACTGTAGCATATCAGTTGGATTTGCGTCCGAGTATGTCACAAGTGCATCCAATATTTCATATCTCGATGTTGAGGAAGTATATCTCAGACCCTTCTCACATGTTGCAGCCTGACAGTGTAGAAGTGAGCGAAGATTTGACATTTGTGGAAGAACCTGTGGTGATCGTTGATTTTCAAGTTCGGCAGTTGCGATCGAAGCAGATTCCGATGGTTAAGGTTATGTGGCGTAGCGACAGAGTCGAGGAGCATACGTGGGAGACTGAAGCTAAGATGCGAGCTTCTTACCCATATCTCTTTCCTTCCTGATTCTGTAATCTTTTTTTTTTTGGAATTCGGAGACGAATTTTTGTAAGGGGGGAAGACTGTAATATCCCGTGTTTTTAAAATATTTTTACACTGTACCGGGATATACAGTGTTAATAATTTTTGTATATATATTACGATATTTTTACGAGTTGATGTGTATTTAAAACCTATTTTAATTATTGTGTATTATTTACAGTCCTTTACGTAAAATTTTCCCGGGACTTGCATTTTTGAGGAAATTTTCACGTAAATAATTTATTATTAATTATTTTAAATATATTTTCGGACTTGCATGAACTCATACGTATTTTTAAAATACTAAACACCGTGTATATGAGTACCTATTTATTTAATTAGGGTTTAATATATATTACCCTAAAATTTTATTATTTGTTTATTAATTTATTGTTATTTAATTATTTTTATTTATTATTATATTTTAAAATATTAAATTTTGTGTGTGGTGTAAATTTAATGTGTGTAATTTAATATTATTTTATTATATAGTATAAAGTATATATATATACATATAATATATCAAAAAAATCAAGTTTTTGGAAAATTACCATTTTGCCCCCGACTTCTCTCTTCTCCCTCCCGATCGTTTCCTCGCCGTCCGACACCTGTAACTGCCAATTTTTTGCCGTTGGTGTGCCGTCCGGTGTGCCACCACCTTCTCCAGCCTTCCTCGCCGCCTGTAGCAGTGGATTCCGACTCCTGGAAGTCGGTTTTCGCCGGAGAAGCCGAACTTCTCTTCACCGTCGATCATGATGATTCCGGCCACCATTTTTGACACCGCCAGTCTCTTTCTTCTGCTTGAGCTCCGGTGAGTATGATTCTAGCTTTGGTTTGAGCTGAAATGGTCTAGAATTGCTTAGGTTTCGATTTTTCCAATTCGGCCATATTAGGGTTTTCAATTTTTTTGAGCTTCGAATTGATTGATTCATGAAAACTCCCTTCACAAATGTTGATACTAGTAGCTTAAACTACATGTATGAATTTTTGTGGAATTTGTGGAGATTTTTTGGATTTTTGGGTATTTTTGAATATTTTAATATTATTTTCTAATTTTCGGAAATTAATTAAATAAATTATGAAATTGTGTTTTATGGTAATTATAGGTGTTGAAATGAATTATAGAAATTTATTTGGAATTTTTATGAATTTCTATGTATTTATTTTGAATTATTGAAGTTTATGTAATTTTGGGAAATTAGGGTTAATTATGTTTTTAATTGAGTTTAATTATTGAAATTATTGATAAATATGTTGAGAAAATTAATTTTGGATAATTGTATAATTTTTGGTGAATTTTTGAAGTAATTATAGTATATTTATATATATAGGGGTATTTTGGTAATTTTACACAAAATTGGTTAAAAATGTAATTTAATTGGTTTTAATAGTTATTTAAGGTATAAAAATGATTTCTATAAATTATTTGGTATTTTTAACTAATTAAAACTATTTTTCGTGAATTATTTTCAATAATATATATAATATACGGTTTTACTAATAAAATGAGTTTTTATCGGTTTTTACAATGTTTAAAGGTTAACTATGTAATTTATACTTATAAAATGAATTTCTATGTTATAAGGATATTTTTGGTATTTTCAGAATTATTCTGTGTTTGTGGACCCCGGTCAGTGGACTGTAGTTTGGAGTCCGACCGTGGGATTTTGATTGTGCTCTGTGTAGTTTTTCGAAGTGTATTTCTTTACAGGGTCGGCTTTACTCTTTGAGAAGAGAGATGTCCGTTTTACAGGGGAGGTTCTGTCGAATTTTCAATAGAATTCTCGTAAAACGTGATATCCGATCGAACCCTAATTCTGTTTCTGTATTTAATACTCTAGATCGAATTCTAGGATTTCTATTAGGTTTATTCTGATGTCGGTTATTTATTGCTTGTTTAGTTACACCGAGACCAAGGGCTAGTGGACCAGGCCCGTCGGACCCGTCTCGTGGAGCGTACTAGGGTGAGTTACTATACTATATATATATGCTTAGGATGTATGATTTAGAAATACTTGTTTTATGTTGATTAAATATGCATAAATAATTTGATTATTTCTTAAGTTTATATTTAGTTTATTTTGGTTTATTTTTGGTATATAATAAATTATATACATGTTTTGTTAATAAATTATATTTAAAAATATTTTTAAATATATTTCTAGTTTAATTTATGATTTGATTGGATTTATTTGACGTATATATATTCGAAATATACCTCGTTTATTTTTGGTATATTTCTAGTATATATATGGTTTATGTTGATATTTTATTGAACTTCATGCATCATTTATTTTTATGAATGAATGTTTTATATTATCAATGATGAAGGATATCGATGTCACGACCCAAAATAGGGGCCATGACCGGCGCTAGGGAATGGGAATTCTTTCGAATCCGGAACCCGTAGCAAGCCTAAAAATAAAATAAACATGCAATAATAATAATAACAATATCAAATGCAGCGGAAATGAAAATCATAAATATAATAATAACATTTCCATCAACTGGATTTAAATCAAATCTCAACTCATCTCATATTTATAAATCTTTAAATACAAATCCAGTTCAAATTCTTAAAATGCATCTCGCATAAATAAAATACATAATATCTCACAATTAATTTACAACTACTGCAGTGTCTAGATTATAAAAATAAGACTCAAGTAAGCAGTTTACACAAAGAAGCCGGGGCGGAAGAAATCTGGCGTATCGACCTGCTACTGAGGTCTGAAGATGTTGACTCTCCTGAAAAATTGTCAACGGAGGGGAGTCAGACCTCACTGAGTGAATTACTATAATATATATACATACACACTAAGTGACAATGCATACAATCAACAGTATATATATAATATGTATATATACAGGCAATACACACAGATGCAATAAAATCATTTTTATATATATTTTATTGAAAATCATCTTTTATGAAGGATCATATAGAACCCTAGAATATCGCAACCTCAAAAATAGTGTTAGACAACACTCTAGCCACACAGGCTCACTTAATCCAAATATATGCACTTAATCCATTTAGACAGTAGACTGGCCCCGAGACACTAAGTCAATCGAGCTCCAGCAGTCTGACTGCCAGTGTGATTGGCCCCGAGACACTTGGTCAACCGAGCTCCAACAATCACACCCAAACTATATCTCACACATATCAATAATCACATTCAATCAATATCCACAAATAAGTTAGTAATATAGCCTAAATACTATAGGCGTACCGGTACGTACTCGGTCCTAGTGCTGCCCACTAGGTAGTACGTTCTATCGATATCCTTCATCATTAATAATATAAATCATTCATTCATAAAAATAAATGATGCATGAAGTTCAATAAAATATCAACATAAACCATATATATACTAGAAATATACCAAAAATAAACCAGGTATATTTCGAGTATATATATACGTCAAATAATTCCAATCAAATCATAAATTAAACTAGAAATATATTTAAAAATATTTAAAAATATAATTTATTAACAAAACATGTATATAATTTAATATATACCAAAAATAAACCAAAAATATACTTAAATACAAATCATATTATTTGTACATATTTAATCAAAATAAAACATATATTTCTAAATCATGCATCCTAAAGCATATATATATAGTATAGTAACTCACCTAGTGCGCTCCACGAGATGGATCCGACGGGCCTGGTCCACTAGCCCTCGGTCTCGGCGCAACTAAACAAACAAATAGCGACATATATTAAAATAACCCTAATAGAAATCCTAGAATTCAATCTAGAGTATAAAACACAGAATCGATATCAGGATTCGACCGGATATCACGTTTTACGAGAATTCTACTGAAAATCCAACAGAACCTCCCCTATAAAACGGACATCTCTCTACTCAAAAGAGTAGAGCCGACCCTACAAGGAAATACACTTCGAAAAACTACACAAAGCACAATCAAAATCCCACGGTCGGACTCCAAACTACAGTCCACCGACCGAGGTCCACAAACACAGAACAATTTCAGAAATACCAAAAATACCCTTATAACATAGAAATACATTTTATACGTAGAAATTACATAATTAACCTTTAAACACTATAAAAACCGATAAAAATTCATTTTATTAGAAAAACCGTATATTATATATATAATTGAAAATAATTCACGAAAAATAGTTTTAATTAGTTAAAAATACTAAATAATTTGTGGAAATCATTTTTATACCTTAAATAACTATTAAAACCAATGAAATTACATTTTTAGACAATTTAGGGTAAAATTACCAAAATACCCCTATATATATAAATATACTTAAATTACTTCAAAAATTGACCAAAAATTATACAATTATCCAAAATTAATTTTCTCAACATATTTATCAATAATATCAATAATTAAACTCAATTAACCAATTAATTTCAAATAAAAACACATTTAACCTAATTTTCCCAAAATTCCATAAACTTCAATAATTCAAAATAAATACTTAGAAATTCATAAAAATTCCAAATAAATTCCTATAATTCATTTCAACACCTAATTTAACCATAAACCCCAATTTCATAATTTAAATAATTAATTTCCGAAAATTAGAAAATAATATTAAAATATTCAAAAATACCCAAAATCCAAAAAATCTCCAAAAATTCCAAAAAAATTCATACATGTAGATTAAGCTACTAGGAACAACATTTGTAAAGGGAGTTTTCATGAATCAATCAATTCAAAGTTCAAAAAAATCGAAAACCCTAATGTGACCGAATTGAGTTTTTGCTCAAACCAAAGCTAGAATCACACTCACCGGAGCTCAAGGAGAAGAAAGAGACCGGCGGTATAAAAAATGGTGGCCGGAATCGTCGTGATCGACGGTGAAGAGAAGTTCGGCTTCTCCGGCCAAAATAGACTTCAAAGCGCCGGAATCCGCTGCTACAGGCGGCGAGGAAGGCTGGAGAAGGTGGTGGCACACCGGACGGCACACCAACAGTGACAAATCAGCAGTTACAGGCATCGGAGGGCGAGGAAACGATCGGGAGGGAGAAGAGAGAAGTCGGGGGCAAAATGGTAATTTTCCAAAAACTTGATTTTTTGATATATTATATGTATATATATATACTTTATACTATATAATAAAATAATATTAAATTACACACATTAAATATACACCACACACATAAAATTTAATATTTTAAAATATAATAATAAATAAAAATAATTAAATAACAATAAATTAATAAACAAATAATAAAATATTAGGGTAATATATATTAAACCCTAATTAAATAAATATTGCACACATACACGGTGTTTAGTAATTTAAAAATACGTATGAGTTCATGCAAGTCCGAAAATAAATTTAAAATAATTAATAATAAATTATTTACGTGAAAATTTCCCCAAAAATGCAAGTCCCAGGAAAATTTTACGTAAAGTACTGTAAATAATACACAATAATTGAAATAGGTTTTAAATACTTATCAACCCGTAAAAATATCGTATATATATTCAAAATTTATTAACACTGCATATCCCGGTACAGTGTAAAAATATTTTTAAAAAAACACGGGATATTACAATCGATAGAACGTGCTACCTAGTGGGCAGCACTAGGACCGAGTACGTACCGGTACGTCTATTGTATTTAGGCTATACTACTAACCATTTGCGGATATTGACTGATTATGATTATTTGATGTGTGAGATGTGATTTGGGTGTGATTGCTGGAGCTCGGTTGACCAAGTGTCTCGGGGCCAATCACACTGGCAGTCAGACTGCTGGAGCTCGGTTGACTTAGTGTCTCGGGGCCAGTCTACTATCTAAATGGATTAAGCGGATATATTTGGAATAAGTGAGCCTGTGTGGCTAGAGTGTTGTCTAACACTATTTCTGAGGTTGCGATATTCTAGGGTTCTATGTGATCCTTCATAAACGATGATTTTCAGTAAAATATATATAAAATGATTTTACAACATTTGTGTGCATTTGTCTGTATATATACATATTAGATATATACTGTTGAGTGTAGGAATTGTCATTTAGTGTGTATGTATATATATTATAGTAATTCACTCAGTGAGGTCTGACTCCCCTCCGTTGATAATTTTTCAGGAGAGTCAGCATCTTCAGAGCTCAGTAGCAGGCCTGTACGCCGGATTTCTTCCGCCCCGGCTTCTTTATGTAAACTGCTTACTTGAGTCTTATTTTTATAATCTAGACACTGCAGTAGTTGTAAATTAATGATGAGTCATTATGTATTTTATTTATGCGAGATGCATTTTAAGAAATTGAATTGGATTTTATTAAAAAGATTTTATATTTATGTGATGAGTTGAGATTTAAATTAAATCCAGTTGATGGAAATGTTATTATTATATTTATGATTTTTATTTCCGTTGCATTTGATATTGTAATTATTACTATTGCATATTTTATTTTATTTTTAGGCTTGCTACGGGTTCCGGATTCAAAATAATTCTCGTTCCCTAACGCCTGTCATGGCCCCTGTTTTGGGTCGTGACACTCGTAAAACGTGATGTCTGGTCGAATTCTGATTTTTAATTCTGTGTCTAATATTCTAGATCAAGTTTCTAGGATTTTCTGTTAGGTTTATTCTGATGTTTGTTATTATTGTTTGTTTAGTTGCGCCGAAACCGAGGTCTAGTAGACCAGACCCGTCGGACCCATCTCGAGGAGCGCAAGAGTTGCTATTTTATATATATATGTTCTAGGATGCATGTTTTAGAAATATGTGTTTTATTTTGATTAAATATGCATAATGATTTAGTTAGTACTTAAGTTTATTTTTAGTTTATTTTTGGTTTATTTTTGGTATATTTTCAAACTATATGCATGTTTTATTAATAAATCATTCTTAAAATGCTTTTAGGTATATCCTTGGAATATTTCTAGTTTATTTCGTAATTTAATTGGATTTATTTGATGTATAAATACTCGAAATATACCTAATTTATTTTTTGTATATTTCTAGTATATATTTTTGGTTATTGTTGCTATTATATTTAAATTCATGCATCATTTATTTTTATGAATGTATGTTTTATATTTAGTAATGAAGGATATCGATAGAATGTGCTACCTAGTGGGCAGCACTAGGACCGAGTACGTATCGGTACGCTTATAGCATTTAGGCTATATTACTAACCTGTTTGAGGATATTAATTGGATTTGATTATTTGATGTGTGAGAAAGAATTTGAAAGTGTGATTGTTGGAGCTCAGTTGACCTAGTGTCTCGGGGCCAATCACACTAACAGTCAGACTGCTGGAGCTCGGTTGACTTAGTGTCTCGGGACCAGTCTACTGTCCAAATGGAACAAGTGAATCTATTTGGAATAAGTGAGCCTATATGGCTAGAGTGTTATCTAACACTGTTTTGAGATTGCGATTTTCTAGGGTTCTATTTGATCCTTCATAAACTGTGATTTTCAGTAAAAATATATAAAATGATTTTATTGCATCTGTGTATATTTGCTTGTATATATATACTTATTATATATATATATACTATTGATTGTGTGCATTGCCATTTAGTATGCATGTATATATATTATGGCAATTCACTCAGTGAGGTCTGACTCCCCTCCATTGACCATTTTTCAAGAGAGTCATCATCTTTAGACCTAAGTAGCAGGCCCTTACGTCGGATTTCTTCCGCCCCGACTTTATTATGTAAACTGCTCACTTGAGTTTTATTTTATGATCTAAACACTGCAGTAGTCGTAAAATTGTTAAAAGATATTGTATTAAATTTGTATGAGTTATGTATTTTAAGAATTTGAACTGGATTTGTATTAAAAGAGTTTATTTATATATAAGATGAGGATTTGATTTAATTTTATTTGGTGGAATTATTATTTTGATATTTATGATTTTATTCCGCTGCATAATATTTTACTTAATTGTGTTGTTATTATTATTATTGCTCGAGTTTATTTTATTTTAGACTTGCTACGGGTTCTGGATTCAAAAGAATTCTCGTTCCCTAGCACCAATCATGGCCCCTGTTTTGGGTCGTGACAATTAACCCTAAAACATGTTAAAAATCGATAAAAACTCATTTATTTAGAAAAATCGTATAATACATGTATAATTTGAAAATAATTTATGAAAAATAGATTTAATTAGTTAAAAATACTAAATAATTTGTAGAAATCATTTTTATACCTTAAATAACTAGTAAAACCAATTTAGTGTCATATTACCAAAATACCCCTATATATATAAATTTACTAAACTTAGTCAAAAATTCACCAAAAATAATATAATTACTCAAAATTAAATTTCTCAACATATAATTCAATAATATTAATAAATATACTCAATTAATCAATTAATTTCAATTAAACATATAATTAACCCTATTTTTCAAAATTACATAAACTTAATAAATTCCAAATAAATATATAAAAATTCACAAAAATTACAAATAAATTTCTAAAATTCATTTTAACACCTATAATTACCATAAAACACAATTTCATAATTTAATTAATTTATTTTCGAAAATTAGAAAATATTAATAAAATAATCAAAAATACCCAAAAATCAAAATAAATTCCAAAAATTCCAAAAAAATTACCACTTGTATATTGAGCTACAAGGATCAAATTTTGTGAAGGAAGTTTTCATGAATCAATTAAATTGGAGCTAAAAAAATTTGAAACCTTAAATGACTGAAATGAAGAAATTGAAACCTAGGAAAATCTAGACCATTTTAAGTGAAACAAAGCTTGGAATCACACTCACCAAAGCTCAAGGAGAAGATAGAGACTGGTGGCATCGAATTTGGTGGCCGGAAACGGCTTGATCGGAGCTTGATCAATTTTTGATTTCTCTTGAAAAATCCGGCCAAAACACACCGGAAATGGGTGCTTCAGGCGTCGGGAATGGCTGGCAAGGGAGGAGGAAGGATGAGAGGCACACCGATGGCAAGAAAATCGAGTAACAGACGCCGAAAATGAGGAAGGATCAATCGGGGAAGAAGGAGAAGACCGAGTGGCATTTTGGTAAATAATGCAAACTTTTGGTTTTTGTTATAAAATAATGTATATATGTATATATATATATGTCCACCATATATTATAATAGTATATATATTCCCACACACAAATAATACTCACCACACAAATAATTTAATATATTTAATAATTTAAACACTTAAAATTAATTAATTAATATTAAAACTAAATAATAAAATTAAGGAAAGTAATTAAACCCTAATTAATTTAAATACATTTTTATTTAGCACTAAAAAAATTATATATGAGTTCATGCAAATTCGTAAAACTAGTCAAAATAATTAATATTAAATTATTTACGTATCAATTTCCCTGAAAATATAATTTCCGGGAAAATTTTAAGTAAAGTACTTCAAATAATGTAAAACAATTAGAATTAGCTTTAAACAATTAACAAACTCATAAAAATATCATAAATATGTACAAAAATTATTAACACTACATATCCCGATGCAGTATAAAAATATTTATAAACTTGGGATATTACACATAATGCACTAACTCATTCTCATATATGAATAATCTTTTAATACAAAACCTAGCTCATATCTTTAAAAATACATATCTCATATAAATAAAATATATAAGTCCCACATCTCACTACAACTACTGCAAGTATCTAGATTATAAAATAACATCAAGTAAGCAGATTACATAGAAAAGCTGGGGCAGAAGAAATCTGGCGAATAGGTTTGCTACTGAGGTCTGAAGGCGTAGACTTTCCTGAAAAATAGTCAACGAAGGGGAGTCAAACCTCACTGAGTGAATTGTTATAATATATATACATGCATATCTAAATGACAATGCACACATTCAATAGTATATATAATAAATATATACAAGGCAAAATCACATATATGCAACAAATATAAATATTAAGAAATACATCTGTATATAAAGGATCAAATAGAACCCTAGAAAATCACAACCTCAATAGTGTTAGACAACACTCTAGCCATACAGGCTCACTTATTCCAAATGAATTCACTTGTTCCATTTGGACAGTAGACTGGCCCCGAGACACTTGGTCAACCGAGCTCCAACAGTCTAACTGTTAGTGTGATTGGCCTCGAGACCCTTGGTCAACCGAGCGCTAGCAATCACACTCTCAAATCACATCACACATCAAATCAAATCAATTCGATCAATATCCACAATTAGGTTAGTAATATAGCTAAATGCTATCGTCGTACTGGGTACATACTCGGTCCTAATGTTGCCCACTATGGTAGCACGTTCTATTGATATCCTTCATTATTACATAAAACATACATTCATAAACTAAATGATGCATGATATTAAATAAAATAGCAACATAAACCATATATACTAGAAATATACCAAAAAAAAACCAAGTATATTTCCAGTATATACGTCAATAAAATTTAGTTTAACTATAAAATAAACTAAAAATAAACCATAAATATACTTAAAAATATTTTAAGTATAAATCATTAATAAAACATGCATATAATTTAAAATTTACCAAAATATATTGAAAATATACCAAAAATAAACCTAAGAAATAATTAAACCATTCATACATAATTTATAAAATAAATCATACATTTCTAAAACATGCATCCTAGAACACGTATATATAAAATAATAACTCATAGTTATTGCGCTCCACGAGACAAGTCCAACGAGCCTGGTCCACTAGGCCTTGGTCTCAGCGCAACTAACAAACAAATGATAACATGACATTAGAATAAATCTATCGGAATTCTAAAGACTCGATCTAGAATCTTAGACACAGAATTGAAATAAAAACTCGACCGGACATCACGTTTTATGAGAATTCTATCAAAAATTCGGTAGAATCTCTCCTGTAAAATGGACATCTCTCTACTCAAAGAGTAGAGCCGACCCTGCAAAGAAACACACTTTAAGAATAAACACAGTTCACAATCCCTCAGTCGGACTCCAAACTACAATTTCACCGACCGAGGTCCACATTTCACGAAATAATACAAAACTCATGAAAAATACCAAAAATGCCCTTCAGTACTCAAAATATAGCAATTTAGATACTTAAAACGCTAAAAATAATTATTTTACTGATAAATGCATAAAAACCCTAATTTTTAATAAAATATTTTTAAAAATCGGTAATTCTCAATAAATTCATAAATATTGACCAAAATACATTTTATAAATCCAAATTACATAATGAACCCTAAAACATACTAAAAATCAATAAAAACTCATTTAATTTAGAAAAATCGTATATTATATATAATTTGAAAATAATTTACGAAAATAGTTTTAATTAGTTAAAAATACTATATAATTTGTAGAAATCATTTTTATACCTCAAATAACTAGTAAAACCAATTTAATTATGTTTTTAGCCAATTTAGTGCCAATTACCAAAATACCCCTAGTATATATAAATTCCCTAAAATTAATAAAAAAATTCACCAAAAATAGTATAATTACTCAAAATTAAATTTCTCAACATATAATTCAATAATATCAATAAATATACTCAATTAACCAATTAATTTCAATAAAATACATAATTAACCCTAATTTTCCCAAAATTACATAAACTAAATAAATTCAAAATAATTATATAAAAATCATAGAAATTACAAATAAATTTATAAAATGCATTTAAACACCTAAAAACGCCATAAAACATAATTTCATAATTTAATTAATTAATTTTCAAAAATTAGAAAATATTAATAAAATAATAAAAAATTCACAAAAATCAAAATAATTCCTAAAAATTCTACAAAAATTTACAGAGGTAGATTAAGCTACAAAGATCAACGTTTGTGAAGGAATATTGAATGAATCAACCAAATCGAAGCTCAAAAAAATCAAAAACCCTAAATGGCCGAAAATGAAAAATCGAAACCCTAGGGAAATCTAGACCATTTCAAGTAAAACAAAGCTTGGAAATGTACTCACCAAATCTTAAGGAAGAGATAAAGATTAGTGGGGCTGGAAATGGTGGCCGAAAAGTCAATGAATGCATCAATGGCAACTTTCGACAACTTTAAAGAAATTCGGCCAAACTCATTGGAAATGGATGCTCTGGACATCGGAAATGGCTGGAGGGGAAGGTGGCATGTTGGGAGGCACACCGATGGGAAGAGAATGGCATAACAGTGGCCGGATTCGCAAAGAAGACGATTGGGAGGGAGAAGAGGTAGGTAATGGCAATTCTATAATTTTTGTAAACTTTATTTTTTATATGAATATTATATGTATATATGTATATATATATCTAAATTTATATTATATTAATATTTAATATAATATACACAATAAATATGCACCACACACTTATTTTAATAATATATATACACACATATACATATGCACACTTAATTAATTAATATTAAATTATATAATATAATTTAATTTAGTTAAATAAACCCTAATTTTAATTTAAATGCATGTACGTATATATATTTTATTTGACACTGCAAAATCATGCATGAACTCATGCAAATTCACTAAACCGGCTTAAAATAATTAATATTTAATTATTTACGTTTTAATTTTCCCGAAAATAAAATTTTCGGGAAAATTTTACGTAAAGGACTTAAAAATAATAAAAAAATGACTTTAATAAATAATAAACTCATTAAATAATCATAAATATATATAAAAATTATTAACACTGCATATCCCGATGCAGTTTAAAATTATTTAAAAAAAACTCAGAATATTACAGTCTTCCCCCCTTACAAGAATTTGTCCCCGAATTCTAGAAAAAGAAAATTACAAGATCAAGAAGGGAAAGAGATACGGGTAAGAAGCTCGCATCTCAGCTTCAGTCTCCAATGTATACTCCTCAACTCTGTTGCTACGCCACAAAACCTTAACCATCGGAATCTGTTTCGATCGTAACTGTCGAACTTGATAGTCAACGATCGCCATAGGTTCTTCCACAAACGTCAGATCTTCATTCACTTCCATGCTGTCGGGCTGCAACACATGTGAAGTGTAATATCCTGAGTTTTTAAATAATTTTAAACTGCATCGGGATATGCAGTGTTAATAATTCATATATATATATATATATATATATATATATATATATATATATATAATATATATTTTTTTTTTTTTTTGATTATTTAATTAGTTGGTTATTTATTAAAGTTATTTTAATTATTTTAGACTTACGTAAATTTTTCTGAGAATTTTATTTTTGAAAAAATTAAAATGTAAATAAATAATTATTAATTATATTGATCGGTTTTATGGAATTTGCATGAGTCCATACACTATTTTAATTGTCGTATTAAAATATATACATATACATATACATGCATATATATACATATATTAATAATTTTAGGGTTTATATTAATTAAGTAAATATTATATATTAAACATTTTTATTTAATTAATATGTATATATATATATATATATATATATATATATATATATACACACACACACACACACACACACACACATAAATATAAAAGTTCACTTAATTTACGGTTTATGCCATCCACTCCCCTTTAAGCTCCCGACGCATCCCATCACCATCACCGCCGCTGCTAAGCTCCACCATCACCGTCGGTGTGCCTCATGGCTTGCCATCCACCACCTCCAACCATTCCCGCTGCCTGTAGCCTCCATTTCTGGCGTGTTTTGGCCGAATATCCAAGGAAACTGAAAATTGATCCTACTGTCGATCGAAGCTGTTTTCGGCCACCAAACTCGATGCCACTGGCCTCTATCTTCTCCTTGAGCTATGGTGAGTTCATTTCCAAGGTTTTTTTCACTTGAAACAGTCTAGATTTCTCTAGGTTTTGATTTAACATTTTCGACCACTTTGAGTTTTTGAATTTTTGAGCTTTGATTTGAATAATTCAAGCAAACTCCCTTCACAAACATTGATCGTAGTAGCTTAATCTACACTCTGGAATTTTTGTGGAATTTTTGGGAGTTATTTTGATTTTTGTGAATTTTTATTATTTTATTAATATTTTCTAATTTTCAAAAATTAATTAATTAAATTATGAAATTATGTTTTATGGTGTTATAGGTGTTGAAATGAGTTTTATAAATTTATTTGTAATTTTTGTGAATTTTATATAATTATTTTGAATTTATTTAGTTAATGTAATTTTGAGAAAATTAGGTTAATTATGTGTTTTATTGAAATTAATTGGTTAATTGAGTATATTTATTGATATTATTGAATTATATGTTGAGAAATTAATTTTGAGTAATTATACTATTTTTGGTGAATTTTTTATTAATTTTAGTGAAAATTTACATAACTAGGGGTATTTTGGCAATTTGACATTAAATTGGCCAAAAATGTAATGAAATTGGTTTTACTAGTTATTTGAGGTATAAAAATTATTTCTACAAATTATTAACTTTTTTTAACTAATTAAAACTATTTTTTGTAAATTATTTTCAAATTATATATAATATACGATTTTTCTGAATAAATGAGTTTTTATTGATTTTTAGTAAGTTTAGGGTTAATTATGTAATTTGGATTTATAAAAGGTATTTTGGTCAATATTTATGAATTTATTGAGACTTATCGATTTTTAATAATATTTTATTAAAATTAGGGTTTTCATGTATTTATTGGTTAAATAAATATTTTTAGCGTTTTAAATATCTAATTTGCTATATATTGAGTATTGAAGGGTATTTTGGTATTTTTAGTATTTTTCAGTATTTCTGTAATTATTCTGTGAATTGTGAACTTCGGTCGGTGAGTTGTAGTTTGGAGTCCGACCGAGGGATTGTGAATTGTGTTATGCGTATATTGAAGTGTATTTCTTTGCAGGACCGGCTCTACTCTTTGAGTAGAGAGATGTCCGTTTTACAGGGGAGGTTCTGTTGGATTTTCGATAGAATTCTCGTAAAATGTGATGTCCGGTCGAATTCTGATTCTGATTATGTGTCTAATATTTTAGATTGAGTTTCTAAAAATTTCGATAGAATTATTCTGATTCCTTGTTATCGTTTGTTTGTTTAGTTGCGCCGAGACCTAGGCCTAGTGGACCAGGCCCGTCAGATCCATCTCGAAGCGCGCAATAACAGTGAGTTGTTATTTTATATATATATGTTTTAGGGTGTATGTTTTAGAAATGTATGTTTTCATTGTATAAAATATGCATATACAGTTTAATCATTACTTAGGTTTATTTCGGTATATTTCCAAATTATATGCATGTTTTATTATAAATTTATACTTAAATTGTTTTAAGTATATTTATAGTTTATTTTGTAACTATATTGGATTTATTTGATGTATATATACTCGAAATATACCTGATTTACTTTTGGTATATTTCTAGTATATATATGGTTTATGTTGCTATTTTATTCAATTACATGCATCATTTATTTATGAATGATGTTTTATATTATAAATAAAGGATATCAATAGAATTTGCTACCTAGTGAGCAACATTAAGACCGAATACGTACCGGTACACTGATAGCATTTAGGCTATAATACTAACCTATTTGCGGATTATGATTGGATTGGTTGATTTATCTGATGTGTGACGTGATTTGGGAGTGTGATTGCTGGAGCTCGATTGACCAAGTGTCTCAGGGCCAATCACACTGACAATCAGACTGCTGGAGCTCGGTTGACTTAGTGTCTCGAGGCCAGTGTACTGTCCAAATGGAACAAGTGAATTTATTTGGAATAAGTGAGCCTGTATGGCTAGAGTGTTGTCTAACACTGTTTGAGGTTGCGGTTTTCTAGGGTTCTATTTGATCCTTCATAAATAGTGATTTTTAATAAATATATAAAATGATTTTGTTGCATCTGTATGTATTTGCTTGTATATATATTTATTATATATACTATTGAATGTGTGCATTGTCATTTAGTTTGCATGTATATATATTATAACAATTCACTCAGTGAGGTCTGACTCCCCTCCATTGATTATTTTTCAGGAGAGTCATCGTCTTCAGACCTCAGTAGCAGACCCATATGCTAGATTTCTTCTGCCCTGTCTTCACAATGTAAACTGCTTATCTGAGCTTTATTTTATAATCTAGACACTGCAGTAGTTGTAAATTGTTGAGGGGTTTATGTATTATATTTGTGTGAGTTATGTATTTTAAATATTTGAACTGAAATATGTATTAAAGGATTATTTATATATAAGATGAGGATGTTCAATTTAATTTCATTGGCAGATTATTATTTTATTTTTATTATGATTTTGTTTCCACTGCATAATATTTTATTTATGTTTTTATTATTATTGCATGTTTATTTTATTTAAGGCTTGCTACGGGTTCTGGATTCGAAAGAATTCCCATTCCTTAGCAACGGTCATGGCCCCTATTTTGGGTCATGACATGAAGGTCTAAGACATACTTCCTCAGCATCGAGATATGAAATACTGGATGCACTTGAGACATACTCAGGTGCAAAGCCAACCGATATGCAATAGTGCCAACTCTCTCCAGAATCTCGAACGGTTCGATATATCTCGGTGCTAACTTACCCTTCCTGCCAAATCTCATCACACCCTTCATCGGAGACACCTTCAGGAAAACAAAGTCTCCAACCTGAAATTCCACATCTCTGCACCTAGGATCCATATAGCTCTTCTTCCTGCTAACTGCAGTCTCTAATTTATGATTAATCACGGTGACTTTCTCTGCAGCATCCTGAACTATCTCAGGTCCAGTCAAAGCTCCAAAGCTCTCTCACCAATCTCATCCCAACTCAGAGGGTATCTACATTTCCTCCCATACAACTCATCATTTAGTGCCATACCAATACTGCTATGGTAGCTGTTATTATATGCAAACTCTACGAGTGGCAAATGATCATCCCAGCTACCTCCCAAATCCAAGACACACATCCTCAACATATCTTCCAGTGTCTGGATCGTCTTCCTAAATTGACCATCTGCCTGAGGATGAAAAGCAGTACTGAAATCCAACCTAGTGCCCATCGCTTCCTGTAACTTCTGTAAAAAATGAGAGGTAAATACTGAACCTCTGTCTGACACAATGGACAGAGGTACTCTATGAAGGCACACAATATGCTTCACTTATAGCTTCGCCAATCTAGCTACATAATAAGTGGCTTTCACAGGCAAGAAATACGCAGACTTAGTTAACCTATCCACAATCACCCAGATGGAATCGTATCCATCCTCAGAACGAGGTAAACCAACCACAAAATCCATAGCTATCCTTTCCCACTTCCACTCGGGAATAGGAAGAGGCTGAAACTTCCTAGAAGGCTTCTGATGTTCAGCTTTCACTTGCTGACATGTCAAACACTTAACAACATAATTAGCAACATCCTTCTTTAGTCCATCCCACCAGTACAAGTCTTTAATATTGTGGTACATCTTAGTGACACCAGGATGTACGCTATAAGCTGTAGAATGTGCTTCCTCTAGAATCTCTTCTCTCAAATTATCCACATCAGGAACACATAATCTACCACTGATCCATAATACACCATCATCATTAAGTGTGAAATCAGTGAACTTCCCTACTCGGACATTCTTTGCAAGCTCTTCCATAATAGGATCTTGGCTCTGAGCTACCTTAATCCTATCTCTTAGTATATATCACACCTTAAACTGAGCTGGCAGTCCATCTGATCTACTAATCTTCATCATTAGACCTTGATCCATCAACGGATGCAACTCCTGGATCAACAGTCTCCTCTCAACACTGATGTGAGCAAGACTACCCGAGGACGTCATACTCAAGGCATCTGCTACTACATTAGCCTTGCTCGGATGATATAAAATCTCACAGTCACAATCTTTCAACAATTCCAACCATCTTCTCTACCTCAGATTCAGATCTCTCTGCTAAAAAATGTACTTAAGGCTCTTATGATCAGTAAAAATCTCACAAGTCACGTCGTACAGATAATGTCTCCAGATCTTGAGAGCAAAGATCACTGCAGCCATCTCTAGGTTATATGTAGGATAGTTCTGCTCATTCTTCTTCAATTGCCTCAAAGCATAAGCTATCACCCTACCATTTTGCATCAACACATAACCAAGGCCAACTCTAGAGGCATCACAATACACTGTGAACTTATCTACACCATTAGACAAAGCTAGCACTGGAGTTGTGGTCAACTTCTCCTTCAACATCTGAAAGTTGTTCTCACAAACTTCTAACTACTCAAATCTTACATTCTTCTGAGTCAAGCAAGTCATAGGGGTTGCAATTTTGGAAAAATCCTGTATAAACCTTCTATAGTACCCGACTACCAAGAAAACTACGAATCTCTGTAACAGAAGTTGGTATAGACTACTCAGACATTGCCTCAATCTTCTATGGATCAACCTGGATACCTTATTTAGACACCACATGTCCAAGAAAGGAAACACTCTCCATCCAGAAATCAAACTTCGAGAATTTAGCATAAAGATGATGTTCTTTTAGTGTCTGCAGTATAGTCCTCAAGTGATATACATGCTCCTCCATACTCCTCGAATATACCAGTATATCATTGATGAAGACTACCACAAATTGATCCACATATGGTTTGAATACCCTGTTCATCAGGTCCATAAAAGCTGCTGGTGCATTAGTCAAGCCAAAAGACATCACCAGAAACTCATAATGGCCATATCGAGTGCAGAATGTCGTTTTAGGAACATCGCTGATTCGCAACTGATGATAACCCGACCTCAAATTAATCTTAGAAAAGAACTGTGCACCCTATAGCTGATCAAACAAGTCATCTATCCTCAGGAGAGGATAATGTTCTTCACTGTCACCTTGTTCAGCTCTCTGCAGTCAATGCACAGTCTCAGGGTACCATCCTTCTTCTTCACAAATAGGACTGGTGTACCCCAAGGAGAAATACTGGATCTGATGAAACCCTTATCTAGGAACTCTTACAACTGCTCCTTTAACTCTTTCAACTCTGCAGGAGCCATTATGTAGGGTGGCATAAATATAGGAGTAGTACCTGGAACCATATCTATACATAACTCAATCTCTCTATGAGGTGGTAAACCTGGCAACTCCTCAGGAAAAACATTAGGAAACTTATAGGCAATAGGAACATCTGTGAGTGACAACTTCTCCACTAAAGTATCCCTGACTAATGCCAAATATCCCTGACAACCTTTCCTCAGCAACTTCCTAGCCGTAATAGCAGAAATGAGATTCTGAGATGCTGAACTCCTATCACCCATAAACTTAAATTCTTCTTCACCAGGAATTCTGAAAATCACCTCTTTACCCCGATAATCCACCATGGCATAGTGCTGAGATAACCAATCCATACCTAAAATAACATCGAACTCCATCATATCCAACATAATTAAATCAGCGAATAATTCTATACCTCCCATGAGAACTAGACAACCAGAAAGAACAACATTGGTGCCCAAAGAATCACTTAGAGGAGTGGCGACAAATAAAGAAAAAGCCATCCTCGAAGCTTGATAACAAGACTTAAAGGCAAAAACAGGAGAAACGAATGAATGCGTGGCACCTGGATCAAACAGAACGAATGCATCTAGGTAATAGACAGAAACAATACTTGCCATGACTGCATTAGATGCTTGAGCATCCTGCTGAGTGAGATGAAAAACTCTTGCCTGTCCTCGACCTCCCTGCTGGCTGGTAGAAGCCTGGCCAACACCTCTGGCACCTCCTCTATTACCTCTATCATGACCCTGCTGGGGACCAAGATGAGTGGAACTCTGATGCTGGGCTGGAGGCAACTGAAAAGGAACGGGTGCAGCACTAGCAATCGACTGCTGTGGAAATCAGAGAATTTGTGGCTGCTGATACCTGGAATAAGGACATGATCTAGCACAATGTCCCATCTGCTCGCATTTGAAGCACGTCAGTGGTGTCATGTAACATGGTCCTTGATGGACTCTATCGCAGGTCTAGCAAACGCTGGCAGCTGATCCGGAACTACATCCACTGCTACTACTCGAAGCACTTGACCCAAGTCTGAATGGTCTACGCTAACCTCCACGACCATGTCTACTACTTCGATGCACTCGCTACTGTTGTCTCTGACTCTGCTGAGCTGGACCTCTCTGCTGACTACTCAAACCAATATGAAAAATCGAGTATGGAGTAGTTTGGAATCCACTTGATTGAACACCCAACTGGTAATAATCAGGCATCGCTCCCTATTTTACTAGCCTCAGCTCAATCTCCTTGGCTAACTCAATCATCGACTCCAGAGTAAGGCCCGTTGTAGGCATACTAGCAAATGCAGAACCCAATCTGGTGACATAGGTAGTGACTGTAAAGTATTGATCTCGCATCAGATCCTCTGCATATCTACCCAGCCAAAGGAACAATCGGGTATACTCCTCAATAAATCGGTCACTACGAGAAATACTAGTCAATTTGAGATGATAACTCATATGAAGTGGCTTTGGGTAGAATCTCCTCATAAATCGCTCTCTGAATTGAGCCCAGGTCATCGTTATCATGTACATTTGGATCATCTGAATGAACCAATCCAGGGCTGGTCCCTCAATAGAAAGCTCAACGATCATAATCTGCTAGTACTCGGTGTGAGCAGTCTGAGTCCTAGTCTCGATCGCATGCAAAAAATCCAATGGATCAGACGTCGCATCAAAAGTAATCCTACCAACTTTGGCATAGGATAGAGCTACCTCAAGGTCAGACATACCCTGCTAAATAGGCGGAACAACTGGAGGTACAAGAACATCCTCGTACTCAGGCTCTATAGGCTCCTTATCTTATATCTCTCTATGCCTACGGCAACCTACCGCTCCTCAAGGTCTACCTCTGCCATGACCTTTGCGTCTAACTGGCAGCTCAGGAGGTAAAACCTCATCCTAAAAGGACTTATCAACTTCGGCCTCAACGACCAGTGGAGCGACATGCGCTCGCCTTCTTATTCTGAAAAGACAAACAGAACGATTCAGACAAAATAGACAATGGAGGAATAACGCAGAAAACTAAAGCAAGGAATACTCATCAAGACATACTCAAACCTAATTCACTGCAGTAGTTTCCAAAAGAAAACACAACTTTGAAAATTAGGGCCACAACTCACTTAACTAATACCCTGACATAGAACTCTGCTCTGATACCACTTTGTCATGACCCAAAATAGGGGCCATGATCGGCGCTAGGGAACGAGAATTCTTTTGAATCCGGAACCCGTAACAAGCCTTAAAATAAATAAAAACATGCAATAATAATAATAACATAAATAAATCCACTAACTCATCCTCATATATGAATAATCTTTTAATACAAAACCCAGTTCATATCTTTAAAAATACATATCTCATATAAATAAAATATATAAGTCCCATATCTCACTACAACTACTGTAGTGTCTAGATTATAAAATAACATCAAGTAAGCGAATTACATAGTAAAGCCGGGGCAGAAGAAATTCGGCGAATGAGTCTGCTACTGAGGTCTGAAGACGTAGACTCTCATGAAAAATAGTCAATGGAGGGGAGTCAGACCTCACTGAGTGAATTATTATAATATATATACATGTATAGCTAAATGACAATGCACACATTCAATAGTATATATAATAAATATATACAGGAAAAATCATGCATATGCAACAAATATAAATATTAAGAAATACATCCGTATATAAAGGATCAAATAGAACCCTAGAAAATCGCAACCTCAACAGTGTTAGACAACACTCTAGCCATACAGGCTCACTTATTCCAAATGAATTCACTTGTTCCATTTGGACAGTAGACTGGCCCCGAGACACTTGGTCAACCGAGCTCCAGCAGTCTAACTGTTAGTGTGATTGGCCCCGAGACCCCTGGTCAACTGAGCGCTAGCAATCACACTCTCAAATCACATCACACATCAAATCAAATCAATTCGATCAATATGCACAATTAGGTTAGTAATATAGCCTAAATGCTATAATCGTACCGGTACGTACTCGGTCCTAGTGCTGCCTACTAGGTAGCACGTTCTATTGATATCCTTCATTATTACATAAAACATACATTCATAAACTAAATGATGCATGATATTAAATAAAATAGCAACATAAACCATATGTATACTAGAAATATACAAAAAAAAAAAAAACCAAGTATATTTCCAGTATATATACGTCAATAAAATTCAGTTTAACTATAAAATAAACTAGAAATAAACCATAAATATACTTAAAAACATTTTAAGTATAAATCATTAATAAAACATGCATATAATTTAAAATATACCAAAAATATACTGAAAATATACCAAAAATAAACCCAAGAAATAATTAAACCATTCATACATAATTTATAAAATAAATCATACATTTCTAAAACATGCATCCTAGAACACTTACATATAAAATAACAACTCACAGTTATTGCGCTCCACGAGACAGGTCCGACAGGCCTGGTCCACTAGGCCTCGGTCTTGGTGCAACTAACAAACAAATGACAACATGACATTAGAATAAATATATCAGAATTCTAAAGACTCGATCTAGAATATTAGACACAGAATTGGAATAGGAACTCGACCGGACATCACATTTTACGTGAATTCTACCAAAAATTTGACAGAACCTCCCCTGTAAAATGAACATCTCTCTAATCAAAGAGTAGAGCTGGCCCTGCAAAGAAACACACTTCAAGAATAAACACAGTTCACGATCCCTCGGTCGGACTCCAAACTATAATTTCACCGACCGAGGTCCATATTTCACGAAATAATACAGAACTCATGAAAAATACCAAAAATGCCCTTCAATACTGAAAATATAGCAATTTAGATACTTAAACGCTACAAATAATTATTTTACTCATAAATGCATAAAAACCCTAATTTTTAATAAAATATTTTTAAAAATCGGTAATTCTCAATAAATTCATAAATATTAACCAAAATATATTTTATAAATCCAAATTACATAATGAACCCTAAAACATTCTAAAAATCAATAAAAACTCATTTATTTAGAAAAATCGTATATTATATATAATTTGAAAATAATTTATGAAAAATAGTTTTAATTAGTTAAAAATACTATATAATTTGTAGAAATCATTGTTATACCTCAAATAACTAGTAAAACCAATTTA
Source organism: Mallotus nudiflorus (assembly GCA_947683625.1). Classification (NCBI taxonomy): domain Eukaryota; kingdom Viridiplantae; phylum Streptophyta; class Magnoliopsida; order Malpighiales; family Euphorbiaceae; genus Mallotus; species Mallotus nudiflorus. The sequence goes on from CANTUR010001050.1 coordinate 181,933, forward strand.
ATTATATTTTTAGCCAATTTAGTGCCAAATTACCAAAATACCCCTAATATATATAAATTCCCTAAAATTAATAAAAAAATTCACCAAAAATAGTATAATTACTAAAAATTAAATTTCTCAACATATAATTCAATAATATCAATAAATATACTCAATTAACCAATTAATTTCAATAAAACACATAATTAACCTAATTTTCCCAAAATTACATAAACTAAATAAATTCAAAATAATTATATAAAAATCATAGAAATTACAAATAAATTTATAAAATGCATTTAAACACCTAAAAACACCATAAAACATAATTTTATAATTTAATTAATTAATTTTCAAAAATTAGAAAATATTAATAAAATAATAAAAAATTCACAAAAATCAAAATAATTCCTAAAAATTCTACAAAAATTTACAGAGGTAGATTAAACTACAAAGATCAATCTTTGTGAAGGAATATTGCATGAATCAACCAAATCTAAGCTCAAAAAAATTAAAAACCCTAAATGGCCAAAAATAAAAAATCGAAACCTAGGAAAATTTAGACAATTTCAACTGAAACAAAGCCTGAAAATGCACTCACCGGAGCTCAAGAAAGAGACAAAGACTGGTGGGGCTGGAAATGGTGGCCGGAAAGTCGATGAACGATGTTAATGGTAACTTTCGGCAACTTTAAAGAAATCCGGCCAAACTCACCGAAAATGGATGCTCTGGACGTTGAAAATGGTTGGAGGGGAAGGTGGCACGCCGGGAGGCACACCAGCGGGAAGAGAATGGTGTAGCAGTGGCTGGATTCGCGAAGAAGACGATCGGGAGGGAGAAGAGGTAGGTAATGGCAATTCTGTAATTTTTGTAAACTTTATTTTTGATATGAATATTATATGTATATATGTATATATATATCTAACTTTATATTATATTAATATTTAATATAATATACACAATAAATATGCACCACACACTTATTTTAATAATATATATACACACATATACATATTCACACTTAATTAATTAATATTAAAACTATATAATATAATTTAATTTAGTTAAATAAACCCTAATTTTAATTTAAATACATGTACGTATATATATGTTATTTGACACTCTAAAATCATGCATGAACTCATGCAAATTCACTAAATCATTTAAAATAATTAACATTTAATTATTTACGTTTTAATTTTCCTGAAAATAAAATTCTCGGGAAAATTTTACGTAAAGGACTTAAAAATAATTAAAAATAGCTAAAAATGACTTTAATAAATAATAAACTCATTAAATAATCATAAATACATATAAAAATTATTAACACTGCATATCCCGATGCAGTTTAAAATTATTTAAAAAAACTCGGGATATTACAGTGACCAATCGTTGTCAAATGGCCTATATTTGCAACAAAGTGATGGGGCCTTGTTATATTTAATAGGTATCCCTAGCTTATTCATTGTACCATAATTATTACTAAATTGATCAGTCTTAAGAGGCATATATTCATAATAAGGTGATGAAGCCCTATCCATTTCAATAGGTGCCCTTGTCTTCTCACCCAATCATATTGATCAAAGGTGAAATCAGTACCTGATCTCTAAGAATTTTGACCTATTAATCGCTCTTCATCATTTATTGACTTGCTAAATGGCCTCTTAAGAATTTGAAAATTGAGGGATCACCCTCTTAGATCTTTATAGCATTGTCTAGGATCCCCTATAATTGGTCTTCCTTTAAATATAGACACTAAATGACATAAATTCATATTAATTTCTTCCATTTTCCTTTTCATTACTCCAAATCTTTCAATGTATGACATAAGCATTTTAGACATATGACCGATTGCATATGTGAACCTTGAATGGTTGTAATATCCTGTGTTTTTAAATATTTTAATACTGTATCGGGATATACAGTGTTAATAATTTTTGTATATATATTACGATATTTTTACGAGTTGATATGTATTTAAAACCTATTTTAATTATTGTGTATTATTTATAGCGCTTTACGTAAAATTTTCCCGAGACTTTCATTTTCGGGGAAATTTTCACGTAAATAATTTATTATTAATTATTTTAAATATATTTTCGAACTTGCATGAACTCATACGTATTTTTAAAATACTAAATAAAGCCTATGTGTACTTATTTATTTAATTAGGGTTTAATATTACCCTAATATTTTATTAATTGTTTATTTATTTTATTGTTATTTAATTATTTTATTTATTATTAAATTTTAAATTATTATAATAAGTGTGTGGTGTGTGATTATTCCCAAATATTTTATTTAAAATTATTTTTTTTCTTTTTTTTTTCATTTTTTTTTTCTTTTTCTTTTCTTTTTCTTTCTTTTTCTTTTTCTTTTCTTTTCCTTTCCTTTTTTTTTTCTTCTTCTTCTTCCTTCCCGAGCCCGATCCTTCTCCCCTCCCGTTGCAACTTCCGACCACCTACCATCGGTGTGCTGCCAGCAGCTCCGCCTTCCCCAGCCAGCTGCTCCGCCGCCCCTAGCTCCTTCCTCGGCGCCGGCTAGCTCCCATTTTCCCCATTTTGGCCGAAACTCCTCTCCTCGCCGTTCACCAACTTTTCGATCACCATTTTTGACACCGCCAGTCTTTTTCTTCTCCTTGAGCTCCGATGAGTGTGATTCTAGCTTTGGTTTGAGCTGAAATGGTCTTGATTTGCTTAGGTTTCGAATTTTTAATTTCGGCCACATTAGGGTTTTTGATTTTTTTGAGCTTCGAATTGATTGATTCATGAAAAATCCCTTCACAAATGTTGATACTAGTAGCTTAATCTACATGTATGAATTTTTTTGGAATTTTTGGAGGTTATTTTTGATTTTTGGGTATTTTTGAATATTTTAATATTATTTTCTAATTTTCGGAAATTAATTAAATAAATTATGAAATTGTGTTTTATGATAATTATAGGTGTTTAAATGAATTATAGGAATTTATTTGGAATTTTTATGAATTTCTATGTATTTATTTTGAATTATTTAAGTTTATGTAACTTTGGGAAATTAGGGTTAATTATGTTTTTAATTAAAATTAATTGGTAAATTGAGTTTAATTATTAATATTATTGATATATATGTTGAGAAAATTAATTTTGGATAATTATACTATTTTTGGTGAATTTTTGAATGAATTTTAGTATATTTATAACGAATTTTTGAATGAATTTTAGTATATTTATAATTCAATTATATATATAATATACGATTTTTCTAATAAAATGAGTTTTTATTGTGTTTAAAGGTTAATTATGTAATTTCTATTTATAAAATGAATTTCTATGTTATAAGGGTATTTTTAGTATTTCTGAAATTGTTCTGTGTTTGTGGACCCCGGTCGGTATACTGTAGTTTGAAGTCCGACCGAGGGGTTGTGAATGAGATGTGGTGTTTATTTTCGAAGTGTGTTTCTTTGCAGGGTCGGCTCTACTCTTTGAGTAGAGAGATGTCCGTTTTACAGGGGAGGTTATGCCGAATTTTCAGTAGAATTCTCGTAAAACGTGATGTCCGGTCGATCCCTAATTCCGTTTTTGTGTTTAATATTCTAGATCAAATTCTAGGATTTCTGTTAGGGTTATTCTGATTTTTGTCGTTATTGTTTGTTTAGTTGCGCCGAGACCGAGGGCTAGTGGACCAGGCCTGTCGGACCCATCTCATGGAGCGCACTAGTGTAAGTTGCTATTTTATATATATATGCTTAGGATGCATGATTTAGAAATGCATGTTTTATTTTGATTAAATATGCATAAATAATTTGATTATTTCTTAAGTTTATATTTAGTTTATTTTGGTTTATTTTTGGTATATATTAAATTATATGCATGTTTTGTTAATAAATTATATTTAAAATGTTTTTAAATATATTTCTAGCTTAATTTATAATTTGATTGGATTCTTTTGACATATATATACTTGAAATATACCTGGTTTACTTTTGGTATATTTCCTATATATATATGGTTTATATTGTTATTTTATTTAAATTCATGCATCATTTATTTGTGAATGAATGTTTTATATTTATTAATGAAGGATATCAATAGAACGTGCTACCTAGTGGGCAACACTAGGACCGAGTACATACCGGTGCGCTTATAGCAAATAGGCTATACTACTAACTATTTGTGGATATTGAATGAATATGATTATCTGATGTGAGATGTGGTTTGGAGGTATGATTGCTGGAGCTCGGTTGACCAAGTGTCTCTGGGCCAATCACACTGGCAGTCAGACTGCTGGAGCTCGGTTGACTTAGTGTCTCGGGGCCAGTCTACTGTCTAAATGGATTAAGTGGATATATTTGGAATAAGTGAGCCTGTATGGCTAGAGTGTTGTCTAACACTGTTTTCGAGGTTGCAATATTATAGGGTTCTATTTGATCCTTCATAAACGATGATTTTCAATAAAATATATATAAAATGATTTTACTGCATCTGTGTGTATTTGCTTGTATACATACATATTATATATATACTTTTGATTGTGTGCATTGACATTTAGTATGCATGTATATATATTATAGTAATTCACTTAGTGAGGTCTGACTCCCCTCCGTTGACTATTTTGCAGGAGAGTCAACATCTTCAGACCTTAGTAGCAGGCCCATACGCAGGATTTCTTCCGCCCCGGCTTCTTTGTGTAAACTGCTTAGTTGAGTCTTATTTTTTTATAATCTAGACACTGCAGTAGTTATAAATTAATTATGGGATTTTATGTATTATATTTATGTGAGAGATTGTATTATACTTGAACTGAATTTGTATTAAAAGATTTATATATGGGAGATGGATATTATTTTGGATATTTATGATTTTTATTTCTGCTGCATTATATATTGTTATTATTATCGCATGTTTTATTTTATTTTTAGGCTTGCTACGGGTTCCGGATTCGAAAGAATTCCCGTTCCCTAGCGCCGGTCATGGCCCCTGTTTTAGGTCATGACAAAGTTGGTATCAGAGCGGAGTTCTGTGTCAGGGCTTAGTTATGTGAGTTGTGGCCCTAGTTTTCAAGTTGTGTTTTCTTTTGGTAACTACTGCAGTGAATTAGGTTCAAGTATGTCTTGATAAGTATTCCTTGCTTAGTTTTCTGCGTTATTCCTCCGTTGTCTGTTTTGTTTGAATCATTCTGTTGTGTTTTCAGAATGAGGAGGTGAGCACGTGTCGCTCCACCGGTCGTTGAGGCTGAGGATGATGAGTCTTTTCAGGATGAGGTTTTACCTCCTGAGCAACCAATTAGACGTAGAGGTCGTAGTAGAGGTAGACCTCGAGGAGCGGCAGGTCGCTGTAGGCAGAGAGAGTTACAGGATGAGGAGCCTGTAGAGCCTGAGTTTGATGTTCCTGTGCCTCCAGTTGTTTAGACTGTTCAGCTTGCCTATCAGCAGGGTATGTCTGACCCTGAGGCAGCTTTGTTCTATGCCCGAGTTGGCAGGATTGCTTTTGACGGTACTTCCTATCCGTTAGATTTTTTGCATGCGATTGAGACTCAGACTCGGACTGCTCATACCGAGTACCAACGGATCATGATCGTCGAGTTGTCTGTCGAGGGACCAGCCCTAGATTGGTTTATTCAGATGATTCAGCCTTATATGGTGACAATGACCTGGGCTCAGTTTTGAGAGCGATTTATGAGGAGATTCTGTCCAGAGCCTCTTCGTATGAGCTATCATCTTCGACTGACCAGTATTTCTCATAGAGATCGATCTATAGAGGAGTACACCTAAGAGTTTCTCCGACTGGGTAGATATGCAGAGGATCTGATGCGAGATCAGTATTTTACGATCACTACCTATATTACTGGTTTGGGTTCTGCTTTTGCTGGTATGCCTACAGCAGGCCTTACTTTGGAGTCTGTGATTGAGTTGGCTAAGGAGATTGAGCTGAGGCTAGTTAGGCAAGGAGCGATGCCTGATTACTACTAGCTGGGAGTTCAGTCGAGTGGATTGCAGGCTACTCTGTATTCGAGTTTTCATGTTAGTTCGAGTAGTCAGCAGCGAGGTCAAACTCAGCAGAGTTAGAGACAACAGCAGCGAGTGCATCAGAGCAGTAGACATGGCCATGGAGGTCAACGTAGATCATTCAGATTTGGGTCAGGTGCTTCGAGCAGCAGCAGTGGTCGTAGTTATGGATCAACTGCCAGCGTTTGCCAGACTTATGGTAGAGTCCATCAGGGACTGTGTTATCTGACACCACTGACATGCTTCAGATACGGGCAGACATGACATTTTGCTAGATCGTGTCCTTAGTCAGGGTATCAGCAACCGCAGATTCTGCGATTCCCACAACAGTCGATTGCTAGTGCTGCACCAATTCCATTTCAGTTACCACCAGCCCAGCATCAGAGTTCCACTCAGCTTATTCCATAGCAGAGTCATGGTAGAGGTACTAGAGGAGGTGCCAGAGGTATTGGCTAGGCTTCTACCAGTCAGTAGGGAGGTCGAGGTCAGGCCAGAGTTTTCCATCTCACTCAGCAGGATGCTCAGGCATCTAATGCAGTCGTGGCAGATATTGTTTCTATTTGTTACTTGGATGCTTGGGTTTTGTTTGATTCGGGTGCCACACATTCGTTTGTTTCTCCCGTTTTTGATTCTAAATCTTGTTGGCAAGCTTCGAGGATGGCTTTTCCTTTGTCCGTTGCCACTCCTTTGAGCGATTCCTTGGACACCGATATTGTTCTTTCTGGTTATCCAGTTCTCATGGGAGGTAGAGAATTACCCGCTGATTTGATATTGTTGGATGTGATGGAGTTTGATGTCATTTTGGGAATGGATTGGTTATCTCAGCACTATGCTATGGTAGATTGCAGGAATAAAGAGGTGACTTTCAGAATTCCTGGTGAAGAAGATTTTAAGTTTATGGGTGATAGGAGTTCAGCACCTCAGAATCTTATTTCTGCTATTATGGCTAAGAAGTTGTTGAGGAAAGGATGTCAGGGATATTTGGCATTGGTCAGGGATACATCAGTGGAGAAGTTATCACTCACAGATGTTCCTGTTGCTTGTGAGTTTCCTGATGTTTTTCCCGAGGAGTTGCCAGGTTTACCACCTCATAGAGAGATTGAATTCTGTATAGATGTGGTTCTAGGTACTACTCCTATATCTATGCCACCCTATAGAATGGCTCCTGCAGAGTTGAAAGAGTTGAAGGAGCAGTTGCAAGAGTTATTGGATAAAGGTTTCATCAAACCTAGTGTTTCTCCTTGGGGTGCACTAGTCCTGTTTGTGAAGAAGAAGGATGGTACCCTGAGACTATGCATTGACTACAGAGAACTGAATAAGGTGACAATGAAGAACAAGTATCCTCTCCCGAGGATAGATGACTTATTTGATCAGCTACAGGGTGCACAGTTCTTTTCTAAGGTTAACTTGAGGTCGGGTTATCATCAGCTACGGATTAGTGAAGCTAATATTCCTAAGACGGCATTCCGCACTAGATATGGCCATTATGAATTTCTGGTGATGTCTTTTGGTTTGACTAATGCACCAGCAGCTTTTATGGACCTGATGAACAGGGTATTCAGACCGTATGTGGATCAGTTTATGGTAGTCTTCATTGATGATATACTGGTTTATTCAAGGAGTATGGAGGAGCATGTATATCACTTGAGGATTGTACTACAAACATTGAGAGATCATCAGCTTTATGCTAAATTCTCGAAGTGTGATTTTTGGATGGAGAGTGTTTCTTTTCTTGGACATGTAGTGTCTAAAGAAGGTATCCAGGTTGATCCACAGAAGATTGAGGCAGTGTCTGAGTGGCCTAGACCAACTTCTATTACAGAGATTTGGAGTTTTCTGGGTTTGGCCGGGTATTATAGGCGGTTTGTGCAGGATTTTTCTAAAATTACAGCCCCTATGACTCGCTTGACTCAGAAGAATGTTAGGTTCGAGTGGTCAGAAGCTTATGAGAATAGTTTTCAGTTGTTGAAGGAGAAGTTGACCACAGTGCCAGTGTTAGCTTTGCCTAATAGTATCGATAAGTTCACAGTTTACTGTGATGCCTCTAGAATTGGCCTGGGTTGTGTGTTGATGCAGAATGGAAGGGTGATAGCCTATGCTTCAAGGCAGTTGAAGAACCATGAGCAGAACTATCCTACACATGACCTTGAGATGGCTGCAGTGATCTTTGCTTTGAAGATTTGGAGACATTATTTGTACGGGGTGACTTGTGAGATATTTACTGATCACAAAAGCCTTAAGTACATTTTTCAGCAGAGAGATTTGAATATGAGGTAGAGGAGATGGTTGGAATTGTTGAAGGATTACAACTGTGAAATTCTATATCATCCGGGTAAAGCTAATGTGGTAGCAGATGCCTTGAGTAGGAAGTCCTCAGGCAGTCTTGCTCACATCAGTGTTGAGAGGAGACCATTGATCCAGGAATTGCATTTGATGGTGGATCAAGGTCTGATGATGAAGATCAATAGATCAGGTAGACTGCTAGCTCAATTTAAAGTGCGATATGTACTGAGGGATAGGATTAAAGCAGCTCAGAGCCGAGATCCTATTCTAGAAGAGCTTGCAGAGAATGTCAGAGCAGGGAAGTTCACTGATTTCACACTCGATGATGATGGTGTGTTGTGGATTAGTGGTAGATTATGTGTTCCTGATGTGGATGATTTGAGAGAAGAGATCCTAGAGGAAGCACATTCTACAGCCTACAGCATACATCCAGGTGTTACGAAGATGTACCACAGTATCAGAGATTTATACTGGTGGGATGGATTGAAGAAGGATGTCGCTGATTATGTTGCTAAGTGTCTGACGTGTCAGCAAGTGAAAGCCGAACATCAGAAGCCTTCTGGGAAGCTTCAGCCTCTTTTTATTCCCGAGTGGAAGTGGGAAAGGATAGCTATGGATTTTGTGGTCGGTTTACCTCGTTCGAAGGATGGATACGATTCCATCTGGGTGATTGTAGATAGATTGACAAAGTCTGCACATTTCTTACCTGTGAAAGCCACCTATTCAGTTGCTAGATTGGCGAAGTTGTATGTGAAGCATATTGTGTGCCTTCATGGAGTACCTATGTCCATTGTGTCAGACAGAGGTTCAATGTTTACTTCTCATTTTTGGCAAAAGTTGCAGGAAGTGATGGGCACTAGGTTGGACTTCAGTACTGCTTTTCATCCTCAAACAGATGGTCAGTCTGAGAGGACGATCCAGACACTAGAAGATATATTGAGGATGTGTGTCCTGGATTTGGGAGGTAGCTGGGATGATCATTTGCCACTCGTTGAGTTTGCATATAATAATAGCTACGATAGCAGTATTGATATGGCACCGTATGAGGCGTTGTATGGAAGGAAGTGTAGATCCTCGTTGAGTTGGGATGAGATTGGTGAGAGAGCTTTGACTGGACCTGAGATGGTTCAGGATGCTACAGAGAAAGTCACCATGATTAAGCGCAGATTAGAGACCGCAGTTAGCAGAAAGAAGAGTTATACGAATCCTAGGCACAGAGATGTGGAGTTTTAGGTTGGAGATTTTATTTTTCTGAAGGTATCTATGATGAAGGGTGTGATGAGATTTAGCAGGAAGGGTAAGTTAGCACCGAGATATATTGGACCGTTTGAGATTCTGGAGGGAGTTGGCACTATTGCATATCAATTGGATTTACCTCCGAGTATGTCACAGGTGCATCCAGTATTTCATATCTCGATGCTGAGGAAGTATATCTCAGACCCTTCACACGTGTTGCAGCTTGATAGTGTAAAGGTGAGTGAAGATTTGACGTTTGTGGAAGAACCTGTGGCGATCGTTGATTATCAAGTTCGACAGTTGCGATTGAAGCAGATTCCGATGGTCAAGGTTCTGTGGCGTAGCAACAGAGTCGAGGAGCATACGTGGGAGACTGAAGCTGAGATGCGAGCTTCTTACCCGTATCTTTTTCCTTCCTGATCCTGTAATCATTTCTTTCTAGAATTCGGGGACGAATTCTTGTAAGGGGGGAAGACTGTAATATCCCGTATTTTTAAATATTTTAATACTGTACCGGGATATACAGTGTTAATAATTTTTGTATATATATTATGATATTTTTACGAGTTGATATGTATTTAAAACCTATTTTAATTATTGTGTATTATTTATACTGCTTTACGTAAAATTTTCCCGAGACTTTCATTTTCGGGGAAATTTTCACGTAAATAATTTATTATTAATTATTTTAAATATATTTTCGAACTTGCATGAACTCATACGTATTTTTAAAATACTAAATAAAGCGTATATGTACTTATTTATTTAATTAGGGTTTCATATTACCCTAATATTTTATTAATTGTTTATTTATTTTATTGTTATTTAATTATTTTATTTATTATTAAATTTTAAATTATTATAATAAGTGTGTGGTGTGTGATTATTCCCAAATATTTTATTTAAAATTATTTTTTTCTTTTCTTTTTTTCTTTTTTTTTTTTCTTTTTCTTTTCTTTTTCTTTCTTTTTCTTTTTCTTTTTCTTTTCTTTTCCTTTCCTTTTCTTTTCTTCTTTTTCTTCTTCCTTCCCGAGCATGATCCTTCTCCCCTCCCGCTGCAACTTCCGACCACCTATCGTCGGTGTGCTGCCAGCAGCTCCGCCTTCCCCATCCAGCTGCTCCGCCGCCCCTAGCTCCTTCCCCGGCGCCGGCTAGCTCCCATTTTCCCCCATTTTGGCCGAAACTCCTCTCCTCGCCGTTCACCAACTTTTCAGCCACCATTTTTGACACCGCTGGTCTCTTTCTTCTCCTTGAGCTCCGGTGAGTGTGATTCTAGCTTTGGTTTGAGCTGAAATGGTCTTGATTTGCTTAGGTTTCGAATGTTCAATTTCGGCCACATTAGGGTTTTTGATTTTTTTGAGCTTCTAATTTATTGATTCATGAAAACTCCCTTCACAAATGTTGATCCTAGTAACTTAATCTACATGTATGAATTTTTTTGGAATTTTTGGAGATTATTTTGATTTTTGGGTATTTTTGAATATTTTAATATTATTTTCTAATTTTCGGAAATTAATTAAATAAATTATGAAATTGTATTTTATGATAATTATAGGTGTTGAAATGAATTATAGGAATTTATTTGGAATTTTTATGAATTTCTATGTATTTATTTTGAATTATTTAAGTTTATGTAACTTTGGGAAATTAGGGTTAATTATGTTTTTAATTAAAATTAATTGGTAAATTGAGTTTAATTATTAATATTATTGATAGATATGTTGAGAAAATTAATTTTGGATAATTATACTATTTTTGGTGAATTTTTGAATGAATTTTAGTATATTTATATATATAGGGGTATTTTGGTAATTTTATACAAAATTGGCTAAAAATGTAATTTAATTGGTTTTAATAGTTAATTAAGGTATAAAAATGATTTCCACAAATTATTTAGTATTTTTAACTAATTAAAACTATTTTTCGTGAATTATTTTCAATTATATATATAATATACGATTTTTCTAATAAAATGAGTTTTTATCGGTTTTTACTGTGTTTAAAGGTTAATTATGCAATTTCTATTTATAAAATGAATTTCTATGTTATAAGGGTATTTTTGGTATTTCTAAAATTGTTTTGTGTTTGTGGACCCCGGTCGGTATACTGTAGTTTGAAGTCCGACCGAGGGGTTGTGAATGAGATGTGGTGTTTATTTTCGAAGTGTGTTTCTTTGCAGGGTCGGCTCTACTCTTTGAGTAGAGAGATGTCCATTTTACAAGGGAGGTTCTGCCGAATTTTTGGTAGAATTCTCGTAAAACGTGATATCCGGTCGATCCCTAATTCCGTTTTTGTGTTTAATATTCTAGATCAAATTCTAGGATTTCTGTTAGGGTTATTCTGATTTTTGTCATTATTGTTTATTTAGTTGCGCCGAGACCGAGGGCTAGTGGACCAGGCCTGTCGGACCCATCTCGTGGAGCGCACTAGTGTGAGTTGCTATTTTATATATATATGCTTAGGATGCATGATTTAGAAATGCATGTTTTATTTTGATTAAATATGCATAAATAATTTGATTATTTCTTAAGTTTATATTTAGTTTATTTTGGTTTATTTTTGGTATATATTAAATTATATGCATGTTTTGTTAATAAATTATATTTAAAATGTTTTTAAATATATTTCTAGCTTAATTTATAATTTGATTGGATTCTTTTGACATATATATACTCAAAATATACCTGATTTACTTTTGGTATATTTCCGATATATATATGGTTTATATTGTTATTTTATTTAAATTCATGCATCATTTATTTGTGAATGAATGTTTTATATTTATTAATGAAGGATATCAATAGAACGTGCTACCTAGTGGGCAGCACTAGGACCGAGTACGTACCGGTGCGCTTATAGCAAATAGGCTATACTACTAACTATTTGTGGATATTGAATGAATATGATTATCTGATGTGAGATGTGGTTTGGAGGTGTGATTGCTGGAGCTCGGTTGACCAAGTGTCTCGTGGCCAATCACACTGGTAGTCAGACTGCTGGAGCTCGGTTGACTTAGTGTCTCGGGGCTAAGTCTACTGTCTAAATGGATTAAGTGGATATATTTGGAATAAGTGAGCCTGTATAGCTAGAGTGTTGTCTAACACTGTTTTCGAGGTTACGATATTATAGGGTTCTATTTGATCCTTCATAAACGATGATTTTCAGTAAAATATATATAAAATGATTTTACTACATCTGTGTGTATTTGCTTATATATATACATATTATATATATACTTTTGATTGTGTGCATTGACATTTAGTATGCATGTATATATATTATAGTAATTCACTCGGTGAGGTCTGACTCCCCTTCGTTGACTATTTTTCAGGAGAGTCAACATCTTCAGACCTCAGTAGTAGGCCCATAACGCCGGATTTCTTCCACCCCCGGCTTCTTTGTGTAAACTGCTTACTTGAGTCTTATTTTTTTTATAATCTAGGACACTGTAGTAGTTGTAAATTAATTATGGGATTTTATGTATGATATTTATGTGAGAGATTGTATTATACTTGAATTGGATTTGTATTAAAAGATTTATATATGGGAGGATGGATACTATTTTGGATATTTATGATTTTTATTTCCGCTGCATTATATATTGTTATTATTATCGCATGTTTTATTTTATTTTTAGGCTTGCTACGGGTTCCGGATTCGAAAGAATTCCTGTTCCCTAGTGCCGATCATGGCCCCTATGTTGGGTCGTGACAATGGTTCTCTCTTGAAAACTTCACTTCTTAAGAGCTCCATATGTTTGATCTTCTGTGATATTGTCTATACATGCATATAAGAGTCCCATTGGGCGTGCCAAAAAGATGTTTGGCCTCAAGAATATGGAGAATCGATCCAAGCACCTTTTGATTGTTAAAATGGGTTCGTGTAAGCCTTTTACAATATTATAGAAAATGGTATTAAAGACCAAGGGTTTTATCACTAGCTCAGGGAGGTAACAGGGCAAGAAAACAAGTTCAAGTCCTTTCTAACCTATTTGATTTGGATCAAATAAGACGTTTGCTTCATTGGAAACTGTTGATCACTAGGATCTAGATAAAAATAGATATCAAGTCTGATAAAATTAGAGTAGTATATTGAGTTTTGATTGAAAATGTGTCTTTACAATACATAAACCTTAGAACTTTATAGGCTCTAGAGCCCTACCACAAATGGAGAATAGTTATATTAAAAGACTTGCCTAATCTAGTTTAAAGAAATAAATCATAAATAAAAACTTCCTAATTCTACTTAAGGTAGATATCTCCAATTCCCTAAATGAGGGGAAAAGGTAATATTTTTTACAAATAAAATTCTACCCCACTTTATTACCATAATCCACACTTAAGTTATGTGGGCTTTAGACAATGAAATGTGCCTACTGAATAGTGAATCCATCTTCTAAAGTGCACCAGGCCTGTTGAGAGTTTTCAATAAGAACTTGGGCCATTTAGGTCAGTACAAATAATACAAAAAATATTTGGCTAGGTACAAACAAAAGGTGAGTTAGGATTTGACTTGAATAAATCTAGAGATTATGGATTTGATTTAAACAAGTTTATAGAAGTGGGTTTATTATAAATAATTTTCTAGATGTAGGAGAAATAGCTTTTGAAAGACAAGAACTCCTAAAAATACAAGAACTCCTAAAAAATAGTTAGGGTCATGTTAAAATATATCTTCCCAACTTTTATTAAGAGTCCCTATTGATTTGTGTGAATTTTAGGGATGTAATGAAAAAATATATTGTCACGACCCAAAACAGGGGCCATGACCGGCGCTAGGGAACGGGAATTCTTTCGAATCCGTAACCCGTAGCAAGCCTAAAAATAAAATAAAACATGCAATAATAATAACCATATATAATGCAGCGGAAATAAAAATCATAAATATCATAATAACAATTTCATTAACTGGATTTAATTTAAATCTCAACTCATCACATATATATAAAATCTTTTTAATACAATCCAGTTCGATTTCTTAAAATGCATCTCGCATAAATAAAATACATAATATCTCATAATTAATTTACAACTTCTGCAGTGTCTAGATTTTAAAAATAAGACTCAATTAAGCAGTTTACACAAAGAAGCCGGGAAGGAAGAAATCCGGCGTACAGGCCTGCTACTGAGGTCTGAAGATGTTGACTCTCCTGAAAAATTGTCAACGGAGGGGAGTCAGACCTCACTGAGTGAATTACTATAATATATATACATACACCTAAATGACAATGCATACACTCAACAGTATATATCTAATATGTATATATACAGACAAATACACACAAATGCTGTAAAATCATTTTATATATATTTTACTGAAAATCATCGTTTATGAAGGATCATAAGAACCTTAGAATATCGCAACCTCAAAAATAGTGTTAGACAACACTCTAGCCATATAGGCTCACTTATTCCAAATATATCCACTTAATCCATTTAGACAGTAGACTAGCCCCGAGACACTAAGTCAACCGAGCTCCAGCAGTCTGACTACCAGTGTGATTGGCCCCGAGACAGTTTGGTCAACCGAGCTCCAGCAATCACACACCCAAACCATATCTCACACATCAATATTCATAATCAATTAATAATCCATAAATAGGTTAGTAATATGGCCAAAATACTATAGGCGTACCGGTACGTACTCGGTCCTAGTGCTGCCCACTAGGTAGCACGTTCTATTGATATCCTTCATCATTGATAATATAAAACATTCATTCATAAAAATAAATGATGCATGAAGTTCAATAAAATATCAACATAAACCATATATATACTAGAAATATACCAAAAATAAACCAGGTATATTTCGAGTATATATACGTCAAATAAATCCAATCAAATCATAAATTAAACTAGAAATATATTTAAAAACATTTTTAAATATAATTTATTAACAAAACATGTATATATTTATTATATACCAAAAATAAACCAAAATAAACTAAATATAAACTTAAGAAATAATCAAATGATTTATGCATATTTAATCAGAATAAAACATGCATTTCTAAATCGTGCATCCTAAGCATATATATATAGTATAGTAACTCACCCTATTGCGCTCCACGAGACGGGTCCGACGGGCCTGGTCCACTAGCCCTCGGTCTCGGCACAACTAAACAAGCAATAACGACAGACATTAGAATAAACCTAACAGAAAATCCTAGAATTCGATCTAGAGTATTTAACAATAGAATCGATATTAGGGTTCGATCGGATATCACGTTTTACGAGAATTCTATCGAAAATTTGACAGAACCTCCCCTGTAAAATGGACATCTCTCTACTCAAAAGAGTAGAGCCGACCCTGCAAGGAAATAGCTTCGAAAAACAAACACCACATCTCATACACAACCCCTCGGTCGGACTCCAGACTACAATCTATCGACCGGGGTCCCACAAACACATAACAATTTTGATAATACCAAAAATACCCTTAAAACCTAAAAATAAATTTTATAGGTATAAATTACATAATTAACCTTTAAACACAGTAAAAATCGATAAAAACTCGTTTTATTCGTAAAATCGTATATTATATATATAATTGAAAATAATTCACGAAATATAATTTTAATTAGCTAAAAATACCAAATAATTTGTAGAAATAATTTTTATACCTTAAATAACTATTAAACCCAATTAAATTACATTTTTAAGCCAATTTTGGGTAAAATTACCAAAATACCCCTATATATATAAATATACTATAATTACTTCAAAAATTCACCAAAAATAGTATAATTATCCAAAATTAATTTTCTCAACATATTTATCAATAATATCAATAATTAAACTCAATTAACCAATTAAATTCAATTAAAACATAATTAACCCTAATTTCCCAAATTACATAAACTTCAATAATTCAAAATAAATACTTAGAAATTCATAAAAATTCCAAATAAATTCCTATAATTCATTTAAACACCTAATTTAAACCATAAAACCAAAATTTCATAATTTAAATAATTAATTTCCGAAAATTAGAAAATAATATTAAAATATTCAAAAATACCCAAAAATCCAAAAAATCTCCAAAAATTCCACAAAAATTCATAAATGTAGATTCAGATACTAGGATCAACATTTGTAAAGGGATTTTTCATGAATCAATCAATTAAAAGCTCAAAAAAATTAAAAACCCTAATATGGCCGAAATTGAAAAATCAAAACCTAAGCAATTCTAGACCATTTCAGCTCAAACCAAAGCTAGAATTCACACTCACACGGAGCTCAAGGAGAAGAAAGAGACTGGCGGGTGTCGAAAATGATGGCCAGAATCATCGTGACGACGGGTGAAGAAGAATTCGGCTTCTTTGGCCAAAATCGACCTCCAGACGTCGGAATCCGCTGCTACAGGCGGCGAGGAAGGCTGGAGAAGGTGGTGGCACATCAGACGGCACACTAACGGTGAGGAATCGGCAGTTGCAGACATCAGACGACGGTGAGGGTGAAGATCGGGGAAGGAGATGCTTCGGGGGCAAAATGATAATTTTCTAAAAGTTTTGATTTTTGATGTATTATATGTATATATATATACTTTATACTATATATTAAAATAATATTAAATTACACACATTAAATATACACCACACACATAAAAGTTAATATTTTAATAATTTATACTAAATAAAAATAATTAAATAACAATAAAACTAATAAATAATTAATACAATATTAGGGTAATACTAAACCCTAATTAAATAAATAATTACACACATAGGCTTTATTTAGTAATTTAAAAATACGTATGAGTTCATGCAAGTCCGAAAATATATTTAAAATAATTAATAATAAATTATTTATGTGAAAATTTCCCCGAAAATGCAAGTCCCGGGAAAATTTTAACGTAAAGCACTGTAAATAATACACAATAATAAAAATAGGTTTTAAATACTTATCAACCTCGTAAAAATATCGTAATGTATATACAAAAATTATTAACACTTTATATCCCGGTACAGTGTAAAAATATTTAAAAACACGGGATATTACATATATTCAATCTGAAATTCTTTTTGTTAGAGCAAAAGCCCAACCACTATTGATTGGTGAATAGAAGAATTTACTAGATTTTGGGAATCCATTTAATAATTTTAAAAGGATAGAGATTTTGCACTCCACCCATTAATTTTTGCACTCCATTTTTATTTATATGGAATTGTAATTACATTACTAGCCTCTATTGAAAAATTTATTCTTTCATTAATTACTATTACTAAACTACCCTTTGTTGTTATTGTCCTTCCAAATTCATTATTTAATGTTTACCATTTTAAATTACTTGTAATTGAATTTTTTTTGGCATTAATAAAATTTAATATAGTAAGTTATTTTTAAAAAAAATACTCTTTAACTTTTAACTTATTTTGATTGTAAAATTTATGCTAATTATACTAAATAACATATCATTTTATTTTTTATGAAGAGATTTTTTTAAATATCATATGCATATAATTTTACTTTTAAATTTTATCATCATTTTTCAAAAAATTATTAAAAATCAAATTATATAATTAAAAAATTATTATAATCAACAATAATCAATAATATAAAAGTGTTAATAAATTCAATGAGCAGACTTAAAATCAATCATACAAATCATCATAGTACAAAAAGTTTATTTGATAAAAAAAAATATAGCACTTACTTTTCTATTATTAATATGTTATTCAATGAACATAGCTAAAATCAACCTTACAAATCATCATAGTACAAAAAGTCTATTTGATAAAAAAAAAAAAAAGATATTGTACTTACTTTTCTATTATTTATATGTTATAACAATTGTCTACAATTTTTTATATGATGAATTTTCATTAAATTTTTATAATATATGTTTTTAATCATGTAAGTTGAATTTACATTATTTTATTTAAAATTATGATAAGAAAAACAAAAATAAAATAATGTGCATATGATATTAAAAAAATTGTTCATAAAGTAAAAATTAAGAAATTGTTCATAAAAAGTAAAAAATTGTTATTTTTTTATAATAGTTGCAAGTTTTATAATTGTCTAAATAAATTAAAAGGTAAAGTTTTTAATGAAAAAAAAATGATGCAAGTTCAAGTACAAGTAGTTTTATAATTTTAAACATTAAAAAAGTAAATTTATATAAAAAATTAAAAAGAGTATAGTTTGAGATTTGTAATTAATGAAAAAATAAACATTATAAAGAAAGGGTAATTATGTAATATAAAATTTCAAAAAACAAATTAAGGAGTGTAGAAATAATGGGTGAAGTGCAAAACTCCTTACCCATTTTCAAAGTAGATATTGTAGGTGGCGGGGTTTAGCGTGTGTCCAAATGTTTGGCGACCATGACACTGTTGTGAGCTCGAAACCCACTAAAAAATACAAAATAGGCTTGGAGCCCAAATTGGAGAATGAGTCACCACCTTAACGAAACTTGTGACACACTATACAACAATTGGATCCCACGGAAGTTACCAGAAGCAATTTTCAAATAACGGATTTGGAAACTAGGTATGAACTTTTGGAATGCCCACCCAACCTTTCAGTTTGTCATAACCCAAAGTAGGAGTCATGACCGGCGTTAGGGAATGAGAATTCTTTCGAATCCAGAACCCGTAGCAAGCCTTAGAAAATAAAACCATGCAATAAATAAATAAAAAGTATGACAGAATTAAAATTTTTTGAATCAATATATAAAATAGATACTTTAAATCATTTCATAAATAAATATATTCATATAATATTCAAATACAACTCTCAGAGTAAAAAATACCAAAACAAAATAATACTCTTTTGATACAATAACACTATTACTATAGTTTCTAGAATACAAATTAGAGTTCAAAATATACATTTACATAAAATAGTCGGGACGGAAGAACACCGATGAAGAACTCTACTACTAAGGTATGACTATATAGGATCTCCTGAAAAAAAAAATTGAGGGGGGTCAGACCTCACTGAGTAAATCATTATACTATATATACATGCATCTAAACCATATCCAGTCAAGCATTCTTATATATATATGCATGTACATGCATTTCACACAAATGCCAAACTGTGCTCTTACAAATATAATAAATGCAGAAAATATTTATTTTAATATATGAAGGATCAAATAGAACCCTATTAATCGCAACCTCAATCAACCATATCATCGCTCTAGCCATACAAGCTCACTTAAATCCAAGTAAATCACTTATTCCATTTTGGACAGTAAACTAGCCCCGAGACACTAAGTCGACCGAGCTCTAGCAGCCTGACTGTCAGTGTGATTGGCCCCAAGACACTTGGTCAACTGAGCTCCAATAATCACACTACCAATCATATCACATCTTAAATCATAAATTAATCATATTATTAATCTCAATCAAATCATAATTCACCACAAGTAATCCTCATTCAATCCTAAATCTATTGCACTGGTACATACATGGTTCTAGTGTTGCCCACTAGGTAGCACGTTCTATTGATATCCTTCATTTAAAATAAAAGCATTCATATATGGACAAACAATTAATGCAGAATAATAATTATAATGATAAATAAACCATATATATACTAGAAATATATCTAAAATAAACTAAATATATATCGAGTATATATATGTCAAATAAAGTCAAATCAAATATGAAATATACCAAAGATAAACTAATGATATACTTAAAAACAATTAAGTTTGAATTGATAATATAACATGCATTTATTTGGAAATATATAAAAAAATATACCAAAAATATATTTAAAAACAATTTAAGTATAAATCAATAATATGACATGCAATTATTTAGAAATATCCCTAAAATATACTAAAAATATACCTAAAGTATACTAATCATTAAATAAAACAATTATGAATAAATATACATTTAAAACATGTATTTAATTTTTTTGACATATATCCAAAATATACTAAAAATAACCTAAATATCTAACATACATATATAAAAAATAAACTCTAAAATATACCAGTGATATATTAAATGTATATAGAAAATATACAAACATATATATATCAAAAAATACTAAAAATAAACCAAAAATATACCAAATCATATTATAAATTAAATTACTGTTTAAAACATATAATGAACATGAAAAATCCTAAGTCATGCATCCTATATGCAATGCATATATATATACAGTATAATAACTCACTGGTTCGCGCTCCACAAGACAGACTCAGTGGGCCTGATTCGTTAGGACTCGGTCTCGGCGCAACTAGAAAAATAAAATAGCAAAAATCATCAGAATAAATTTCTAACTCTACACTTCTAGGATTACTATAGAAAGACTTAATCAAAAATTCAAAACTAGACTCAAATCGGTTGTCACATTTTACGAGAAATCTACCAAAATTTAGACAGAGTCTCCCCTGTAAAACAGACATCTCTTTACAAAAGTAGGGGCCGATCCTGCAAAGAAAACACACTTCTAAAATCACCAAATACTCAACACCTCAAGTTGGGACTCCAAACTCTACAAATCCCCAACCAAGGTTCACAATTCACAAATCAACAATATTAACAATAAAATCATAAAAAAATATCAAATAAAATATTTAAAAACCTTTATTTTCCAATTAAAACATAATAGTCTAATTTAAATAATATTTGATAATAAAATTCATAAATGGAATAAAATTCCCATTTCACCATTAAATTAACATAAATGGTAAATAATATTTAAAATCACAATTTTAACATCACAAAAATAATAAAATACACATTTAATCTCAAAATAATAAATACATCTATTATTTACATAATATTATAAAATTACCACAATTTAACTAATAAAATCTCAAATATTATATAATATTAATAAAAATTGAATTTTACAATTATTCAACATAACATAATAAAATTCACATTTAATTGCATAAATAGTTTAATTATATAATAGAATTAGTTTAAAACCCATTTTTATCACCCAAATAATAAATAACAAATATTTGAAAACAAATTTCAAAAATTAGTATTAATTAATTAAAAATAGTAAATAATTTGTAAAAAATCATTTTAATACCTTAAATAATTATAAAACTAACTAAAACATAATGTTTAACTATAATCTTAATAAAATTACATATTTAACCCTATTATACAAAATATCCAATATACAAAATAATTTCCTAAAAAATTATACAAAATCATAAAAATTATTTAATCAATATATAAAATACAAATATCAACCAAAACACATATTTAACCAATAATTTCAACAAAAAAAACATATTTAACCTAATAATTCAAAATACACATAATTTATATAAAGTTCCATAAAATCCATATAAATTCATAAAATTTATTTTATCAACAAATAACCTTCTAATATCAACTAAAACACAAAATTAAACTCTAAATTCAATCAAAATGCACATTTAATTCAATATTCCAAATTTACATAAACTAAAAATATTTATAAAAATTATACAATAATCCCAAAAATTAATTTCTCAACACCAAAATTAATAACAATATATAATAAC
Source organism: Mallotus nudiflorus (assembly GCA_947683625.1). NCBI lineage: Eukaryota > Viridiplantae > Streptophyta > Magnoliopsida > Malpighiales > Euphorbiaceae > Mallotus > Mallotus nudiflorus. Next base: position 203,894 of record CANTUR010001050.1, read on the forward strand.
AATACTTTAACCAATAATTTAACCTTCTCATAATTTATATAATTTATTTTCAAAAATTCACTAAATAATAATAAAATATTCAAAAATTCACAAAAATTAAAATAAATCCCAAAAATTATAACAAAAAATATAGACATGTAGATTAAGCTACCAAGATCAACTTTTGTGAAGGAAACTTGTGTGAATCATCAAGATCAAACTTAAAAAAAATGGAAAACCCCTAAAACTCAAAAACTAAAATTCACAAAAACTCAAGAAATGGATGTTTTGAGCTCAAATCGAAGCTAGATTAGTACTTACCGGTGTTTAGAGGAGAAGAAAGAGACCGAAAGTTCAAGAAATAGTGACCGGAAAATGATGGGAGGCACAGTGATAGGGGATGATTGGAATGTATGGGAAAGGAAGGTGTAAGTTTGTTTGTAACTTTGTTCCTTTATTTCTTGTTTCAACGATTTTTTGTGCATATATATATATATATATATATATATACACACACACACATGTACCTAATACAACATAAATATTATATTATTAACAATTGAAATTAATAATATAAATGATAATAGTGATAATAAAAATAATATCATGACAATAATAACCACACAATACATTTGAAAATAACCAATAATATAAACAATATTTATGAAATAATTTAATAATGCAATAATGTCAATCAATAAAAATAAAATAATAGTAATACTATTGAAAATAACAACAATAATAATAAATTTAATGTTTAAATAATGAACCTCCAAAAATAATTATTTTACGTAAGAAAATTTATGTACGTAAAATAACAATAATAATATACGATTAAACTTTAAAATTATTAATACTGCATATTCCAAAATATACTTTTATAATTTTAAAACAAGGGTCATAACATAGTTGGCCTCCATTTGTATTTCATATTTTGTTACCTTTAATTATTTAATTATTTTTTTTATTAACATGTAAATTATAATTTCCTTCTATAATGACCCTTATTTTTAAATTATTTATATACAATTCGAGATATGCAGTGTTAATAAAATTTAAAAAATATATTTATTTATTTGTGATTAATAATTGTTATTTTATGATAAAATATATTTTCTATGTAAATATGTAATTTTAAAAGTTTTATTATTTAAATATTAGGGTTAGTATTATTGATGTTATTTTTCGGATAGTATTATTTTAATAATATTAATTTAAGTACATTATTATTATTTCTATTATTATTTTTATTGATTGACATTATTTGTATTATTATTAAATTATTTAATAAATATTTTTTATATTATTGTTATTTCAAATGTTATTTTATGTATTATTGTTAGTTTATTGTGTGTGTGTGTGTATATATATATATATATATATATATATATATATATATATATATATATATATATATATATATATATAATAAACGAAGAACAAAAACAGAAGCTTCTTCCCCCCTCTCTTGTTGCATCGTGATCCTCCCTCGTCAGTGTGCCTCTCCCACCACCGTCATCAACCTTCATTCTCCAGCCATCGCCGAACAAAAACAGAAGCTTCTTTCCCCCTCTCTTGTTGCGTCATGATCCTCCCTCGTCAGTGTGCCTCTCCTACCACCGTCATCGACCTTCATTCTCCAGCCATCGCCGCTGTCATCTCCTCGCTTATTCTTCCTTCTCAAGTTGCTGGAAACCAGCTAGAAGCAATAATGGCAGTAGGTGAGTTCCTCGCCGTTGATCTCTCTCCGGCCACCAAATCGAGTTCTGGTGGTGCCATTCAACTCCTAGAGCTTCAAGGAGGTTGAATCCAAGCTCCATTCAAGCTCTAGCCTAGCCGTTTGTGGGTTTTCTCTTAGTTTTGGTTTTGAGCTTTTAGGGTTTTCTATTTTTTTAGGCTGATTTTGGTTGATTCAAGTAAAAAACCTTAAGAAACATTAATCCTAGTAGCTTACTCTTCATGAAATATTTTTCTTTTAATTTTTGTAATCTATTTGAATTTTGGTGAATTTTTTATTATTTTTTATTATTTATTGAATTTTTGTAAATTAATTATTTTAATTATAAATTTGGTTAAATTAGTGTTTTTATATGTTTTTATTAATTTTAGTGTTGAGAAAATAATTTTTTGAATATTATATAATTTTTTTTAGAATATTTTTATATTATTTATATATAGGAATATTAGGTTAAATGTGTATTTTTGTTGAAAATAATGTTGAATTATGTTTTTTAGATAATATTAGAATAATATATGTTGATATAATAATTTTAATGATTTTATATAATTTTTGAGGAATATTAATTATACTCTGCATATTTTGAATTATTGGGTTAATTGTGTAATTTTATGAAAATTATAGTTAAATATTATGTTTTAAATGGTTTTAGAATTATTTAAGTAATAAAATGATTTTTATAAATTATTTATCATTTTTAAATAATTAATACTAATTTTTGAAAATTATTTTTAAATAATATATTATTTACTAAATTGGTGATTAAATGAGTTTTTAATTACTTTTAATATATATTTAGGCTATTTAAGCTATTTGAATATATAAAAGTGATTTTTTACTATTTTATATTGAATTATTGAAAAATTTAATTTTTAATAATATTATATTATTATTTTGGGCATTTTTATTTAATTATTGTAAAAATAATTATATTGAGTGTTTTAATGTTTAAATATATTATATTTTGATATTTTGAGGAAATATATGGAATTTATTGATTTTCAATATATTTATTATATTATTTGATTTTTGGTGGAATTGTAAACTTCGGTTGGGAAATTGTGCAATTTGGGGGTCCCAACCGAAGGTGTTGAGTATTATGTGATTAGAAGTGTGTTTTCTTGCAAGATCGACTCTACTTTCTAGTAGAGAGATGTCCATTTTACAGAGGAAGCTCTACCGAATTTTCAATAGAATTCTCGTAAAAAGTGACGTCGCATCAATCTTGAGTTTTTGATTTTGTATGAGTTTCGTATTCCTAAATTGATTCTCTTTAGAAGTATAAGTTAGATTTATTATGATTGTCATTATTATTTTATTTTCTAGTTACGTCAAGACCGAAACCAAGTGAACCGGGCCTGTCGAGCCAGTCTTGAGGAGTGCAAACTTGCGAGTTGTTATCTTATATATACATCGCATTTAGGATGCATGTTTTAGAATATATATGTTTTTGATATGTAGTTGTTCATAAATTGTTTTATTAAATATTTAGGATATGTTAGGTATATTTAGTATATTTTGATATATTTCAAAATAAATGCATATTATATTTTTGATATATACTTAGAATGTTTTTAGTATATTATTAGTTTTAATTTGGCATGTTTTAATGGTTGATTTCAAATTATTTAACCTACATATATTTGAAAAATACTTTCGAATTATTTAACCTACATATATTTGAAATATACTTAGTATACTTTATGTATATTTCTAGTATATATATGGTTTATTTTGTTATTATGAATGTTATTATGCATTATTTGTTTTCCTTTATGTATGTTTAATTTTAAGTGAAGGATATTGATAGAACATGCTATCTAGTGGGCAGCGCTAGGACTGTGTATGTACCGATATGATAGATTTAGGATTGAGTGAGAATCTGTCACGACCCAAAACAGGGGCCATGACTGGCACTAGGGAACGAGAATTCTTTCAAATCCGGAACCCGTAGCAAGCCTTAAATAATAAAATAAAAAACATGCAATAATAATAACATAAATAGAATATTTTGCAACGGAAATAAATCTCATAAGTAAAATGAATATAATCCACCAACTCATTTAAATAAACAAAACTCATCTCATATAAATAATCTTTTAATACAAATCTCAGTTCAAATCTTTAAAATATATATCTCATAACTGAATACAACTACTGCAGTGTCTAGATTATAAAATAAAATTAAGTAAACAGATTACATAGTAAAGCCGGGGCAGAAGAATCCGGCATAAGGGTTTGCTACTAAGGTCTAAAAATGAAGACTCTCATGAAAAATAGTTAACGGAGGGGAGTCAGACCTCACCGAGTGAATTGTTATAATATATATACATGCATAGCTAAATGACAAATGCACACATTCAATAGTATATATAATAAATACATATACAGGAAAAAACACACAGATGCAGCAAAATCATTTTATATAAATACTGAAAATAATATCCGATTATGAAGGATCAAATAGAACCCTAAATGATCGTAACCTCAAATAGTATTAGACAACACTCTAGCCATACAGGCTCACTTATTCCAAATAACTTCACTTGTTCCATTTAGACAGAAGACTAGCCCCGAGACATTAAGTCAACTGAGCTCCAGCAATTTGACTGTCAGTGTGATTGGCCCTGAGACACTTGGTCAATTGAGCTCCAGCAATCACACTCCTAAATCACATCACACATCAAATAAATCAATTTGATCAATATCCACAAGTAGGTTTAGTAATTTAACTTAAATTCTATCGTCGTATCGGTACGTACTCGGTCCTAGTGCTGCCCACTAGGTAGTATGTTCTATTGATATCCTTTATTTATATATAAAACATACATTCATAAAATAAATGATGCATGACATTAAGTAAAATAACAATATAAACCATATATATACTAGGAATATACCAAAAATAAACCAAGTATATTTTGAGTATATATACGTCAAATAAATTTAATTTAATTATAAAAATAAACCAGAAATAAACTATATATATATATACTTAAAAACATTTTAGGTATAATTCTGTAATAAAACATGCATTTAATTTAAAATATACCAAAAATATACTAAAAATATACCTAAGCATTTATTAAATCATTTATGCAGATATCATACAAATAAATCATACATTTCTAAAACATGCAATCCTAATACAAGTATGTATAGAATAAAAACTCACAGTTATACGCTCCACGAGACGGGCCTGGTCCACTAGGCCTCGGTCTCGGCGCAACTAAACAAACAAACGACAATACAATATTAGAATAAGTCTAACGAAATTCTAGAGATTCGATCTAAAACACCAGACACAGAATATGAATAGGGATTCGATCGGATGTCAAGTTTTACAAGAATTCTACCAAAAATCTGGCAGAAACCTCCCCTGCAAAACGGACATTTCTCTACTCAAATAGTAGAGCCAGTCCTGCAAAGAAATACACTTCCAATAAAAACAATCTCACAACCCATCGATCGGACTCCCAAACTATAATTCCACCGACTGAGGTTCATAATTCACTGAGATAACACAGAACACATGAAATTTCCAAAAATACCAAAAATGCCCTTTAATAATCCAAATATAGCAAATTAGATATTTAAAATACTGAAAATAATTATTTAACCGATAAATACATAAAACCTAATTTTAATAAAATATTATTAAAAATCCATAATTCTCGATAAATTCATAAATATTGACAAAAATAAATTTTATAAATCTAAATTACATAATTAACCCTAAAACATATTAAAAATTGATAAAAACTCATTTATTTAGAAAAATAGTATATTATATATAATTTGAAAATAATTTACGAAAAATAGTTTTAATTAGTTAAAAATACTAAATAATTTGTAAAAATCATTTTTACACCTCAAATAACTATTAAAACCAATTAAACTAAATTTTTAGCCAATTTATTACCAAATTACCAAAATACCCCTAGTTATCTATAATTTCACATAAATCACTATAATTATACAAAAATTCACTAAAAATAATATAATTACTCAAAAATTAATTTCTCAACATATAATTCAATAAAATCAATAATTATACTCAATTAACCAATTAATTTCAATAAAATACATAATTAACCTAATTTTCTAAAAATCACATAATAAATTCACAATAATTATATAAAAATCATAAAATTACAAATAAATTTCTAAAATTCATTTTAACACCCATAAACACCATAAATCACAATTTCATAAATTAATTAATTAATTTACAAAAATTAGAAAATATTAATAAAATAATAAAAAATTCACAAAAATCAAAATAATTCCCAAAAATTATAAAAAAATTATAGCATGTAGATTGAGCTACTAGGATCAATCTTTGTGAAGGAAGTTTGCTTGAATCATTGAAATAGAAGCTAAAAAAAAATTCAATAACTCAAAGTGGTTGAAATTGAAAATTGAAAACCTAAGGAAATCTAAACCAAATCAAGTAAAACCAAGCTTAGAAATGCACTCACCGGAGCTCAAGGAAGAGATAGAGACCGGTGGCACTTCAAACGGTGGCCGGAATCATTTTGATCGGCGTTGGAAGTAAGTTTCAGCTTCTTGGGGAAAATCCGATCAAACAACGTCGGAGCAGAATGGGCTGGAGATGGAGGAGGATGGCTGAGAGGCACACCGACAATGAGAAACCGATGTGACAGTGGCCAGAGAGGGAAGGAGATGATCGGGAACGTGGAAGATGGTCGGGTGGCAATATTGTAATTATTATAAACTTTATATTTTGTAAAGTATTATATGTATATATAACTATAGTTTATATTATAATAATAAATGGATATTTATTCACAATATTTATTCACCACATATTAAAATAATAATATTTATACACATACATATATATAATACACATTATTTATTAAAACTATACAATATACATTTAATTAAAATAAACCCTAATTTATTTAAATGTGCATATATGCATGTATATGTATATATTTTAATACGACACTTAAAAATCGTGCATGGACTCATGAAAATTCACAAAACCATCTAAAATAATTAATATTTATTTATTTAACTTTTAATTTCCCCGAAAATAGAACTCTTGGGAAAATTTTACGTAAAAGACTTAAAATAATTAAAAGTAACTTTAATAAATAATAAGCTACTTAAATAATAAAAAATATTAATAAAAATTATTAACACTGCATATCCCGATGCAGTTTAAAATTATTTAAAAACTCAGGATATTACAGAATCACTTGAGGTAATATATGATTGATTGATATGATTGAATAGTGTGGTTTCTGGAGCTCGATTGACCTAGTGTCTCGGGGCCAATCACACTGATAGTGAGACTACTGGAGCTCGATTGACTTAGTGTCTTGGGGTTAGTCTACTGTCCATAAGGGAATAAGTGAATTAATTTGGAACTAAGCGAGCATGTATGGCTAGAGAATTTTTGTTGATTGAGTTTGCAATTTAAATAGGGTTCTATTTGATCCTTTAATAAAACAATGTTTTTTAGCATTTATTATATAAAGTATTTTCAGCATCTGTGTGAAATGTTTGTATATATATTTATTATTGTCATGACCCAAAACAGGGGCCATGACCGACGCTAGGGAACGGGAATTCTTTCGAATCCGGAACCCGTAGCAAGCCTAAAAATAAATAAAGCATGCAAAAATAACAATAATAATATTATATGCAGCGGAAATAAAAAAAATCATAATATCATAATATCATTTTCATCACTGGATTTAATCAAAATCCCATCTCATAAATATATAATCTTTAATACAAATCCAGTTTCAACATAATACATCTCTTTAAAATAAAATACATGAAATCCAATACTTTAATTTCACAACTACTGCAGTGTCTAGATAAAATAAATAAGACTCAAGTAGACAATTTACATAAAGAAGCCGGGGCGGAAGAAATCCGGCGTATCGACCTGCTATTGAGGTCTGAAGAAGTTGACTCTCCTGAAAAATAGTCAACGGAGGGGAGTCAGACCTCACTGAGTGAATTACTATAATATATATACATACACACTAAGTGATAATGCATACAGTCAACAGTATATATAATATGTATATATACAGGCAATTACACACAGATGCAATAAAATCATTTTTATATATTTTATCTGAAAATCATCTTTTATGAAGGATCACATAGAATCCTAGAATATCGCAACCTCAGAAATAGTGTTAAACAACACTCTGGCCATACAGGCTCACTTATTCCAAATATATCCACTTAATCCATTTGGACAGTAGACTGGCCCCGAGACACTAAGTCAACCGAGCTCCAGCAGTCTGACTGCCAGTGTGATTGGCCCCGAGACACTTGGTCAACCGAGCTCCAGCAATCACACCCAAACCACATCTCACATATATCAATAATCATATCAAATCAATATCCACAAATAGCTAGTAATATAGCCTAAAGCTATAGGCGTACCGGTACGTACTCGGTCCTAGTGCTGCCCACTAGGTAGCACGTTCTATTGATATCCTTCATCATTAAATATAAAACATTCATTCACAATTAAATGATGCATGGAATTTAAATAAAACAATAATATAAACCATATATATACCGGAAATATACTGTCACGACCCAAAACAGGGGCCATGACCGGCGCTAGGGAACGGGAATTCTTTCGAATCCGGAACCCGTAGCAAGCCTAAAAATAAAATAAATATGCAATAATAACCATAAAAATATAATATGCAGCGGAAAATGAAATCATAAATATTACAATATCATCCATATCAACTGGATTTAAACTAAATCTCATCTCATCACATAGATGTACATAATCTTTAATACAAATCCAGTTTCAATGTAGTACATCTCTTTAAAATAAAGTACATGAAATCCAATACTTTAATTCACAACTACTGAAAATCACAACTACTGAAAATCACAACTACTGCAGTGTCTAGATAAAATAAATAAGACTCAAGTATACAATTTACATAAAGAAGCCGGGGCGGAAGAAATCCGGCGTATCGACCTGCTACTGAGGTCTGAGGAAGTTGACTCTCCTGAAAAATAGTCAACAGAGGGGAGTCAGACCTCACTGAGTGAATTACTATAATATATATACATACACTCTAAGTGATAATGCATACAGTCAACAGTATATGAGTAATATGTATATATACAGGCAAGTTCATACAGATGCAGAAAAATCATTTTATATATATTTTGTCTGAAAATCAACTTTTATGAAGGATCATATAGAACCCTAGAATATTGCAACCTCAGAAAAATAGTGTTAAACAACACTCTAGCCATACAGGCTCACTGATTCCAAATATATCCACTTAATCCATATGGACAGTAGACTGGCCCCGAGACACTAAGTCAACCGAGCTCCAGCAGTCTGACTGCCAGTGTGATTGGCCCCGAGACACTTGGTCAACCGAGCTCCAGCAATCACACCCCAAACCACATCTCACATATCAATAATCATAATCAAATCAATATCCACAAATAGTCAGTAATAAAGCCTAAATACTATAGGCGTACCGGTACGTACTCGGTCCTAGTGCTGCCCACTAGGTAGCACGTTCTATTGATATCCTTCATTCTTAAATATAAAACATTCATTCACAAAAATAAATGATGAATGGATATAAATGAAATAGCAATATAAACCATATATATACCGAAAATATACCAAACGTAAACCGGGTATATTTTGAGTATATATATGTCAAATAAATCCAATCAAATCATGAATTAAACTAAAAATATATTTAAAAACATTTTAAATATATTTTATTAATAAAACATGTATATAATTTATTATATACCAAAAATATACCAAAAATATACTTGAATATAAATCACATTATTTATGCATATTCAGTCAAAGTAAAACATGCATTTTTCTAAATCATGCATCCTAAGCATATATATATAATATAGTAACTCACCTAATGCGCTCCACGAGACAGGTCCGACGGGCCTGGTCCACTAACCCTCGGTCTCGGCGCAACTAAACAAGAAATAATTAATCGACATCAGAATAACCCTAACAGAAATCCTAGAATTAAATCTAGAGTATTCAACACAGAATCGAAAATTAGGGTTCGACTGGATATCACGTTTTACGAGAATTCTACCGGAAATCCGGCAGAACCTCCCCTGTAAAACGGACATCTCTCTACTCAAAAGAGTAGAGCCGACCCTGCAAAGAAATACACTTCAAAAATAAACACCACAATCAATCACAACCCCTCGGTCGGACTCCAGACTACAATCTGTCGACCGGGGTCCACAAACACAGAATATATATTCAAATATACCAAAAATATCCTTAAATCATAAAAATACATTTCATACGTAGAAATTACATAATAAATCTTGAAACACTGTAAAAATCGATTAAAACTCATTTTATTAGAAAAACCGTATATTATATATATAATTGAAAATAATTCCCGGAAAATAGTTTTAATTAGTTAAAAATACTAAATATTTTGTAGAAATCATTTTTATACCTTAAATAAATATTAAAACCAATTAAATTACATTTTTAGACAATTTAGGGTAAAATTACCAAAATACCCCTATATATATATATATATATACCTAAATTACTTCAAAAATTCACCAAAAATCATACAATTATCCAAAATTAATTTTCTCAACATATTTATCAATAATATCAATAATTAAACTCAATTAACCAATTAAATTCAATTTAAAACACAATTAACTTAATTTTACAAAATCACATAAACTTCAATAATTAAAAATAAATACTTAGAAATTCATAAAAATTCCAAATAAATTCCTATAATTCATTTCAACACCTAATTCAACCATAAACTCCAATTTCATAATTTAAATAATTAATTTCCGAAAATTAGAAAATAATATTAAAATATTCAAAAATACCCAAAAATCCAAACAACCTCCAAAAATTCTGTAAAAATTCATACATGAAGATTAAGCTACCAGGAACAACATTTGTGAAGGAAGTTTCCATGAATCATCCAAATCGAAGCTCAAAAAATCAAAAACCAAAAGAGGCCGAAAACTTCAAATCAAAACCTAAGCAATTCTAGACCATTTTAGCTCAAACCAAAGCTAGAATAACACTCACCGGAGCTCAAGGAGAAGATAGAGACCGGCGGTGTCGAAAACGGTGGCCGGAGGAGGGAGAAACGGCGGTGAGAAGAAATGGTGGTCCGGCGCCCGCGCGGGAGAAGAAAGAAGAAGAAGAAGAAGAAAAAGAAAAAGAAAGAAAAAGGAAAGAGAAAGGAAAAGAAAAAGAAAGAAAAAGGAAAAGAAAGAAAAAAAAGAAAAAAGAAAAAAAATAAAGTAAATTAAAATAATTAAATATTAATAAATAATTAATAATAAAATAATAAATTTTAATAATTTAATAATAAATAAAATAATCAAATAATAATAAATAAATAATAAAATATTAGGGTAATAATAAACCCTAATTAAATAAATATACACACGCAGACTTTATTTAATAATTTAAAAATATGTATGAGTTCATGCAAACCCATAAATACATTTAAAATAATTAATAATACATTGTTTACGTGGAAATTTCCCCGAAAATGAAAGTCCCGGGAAAATTTTACGTAAAATACTGAAAATAATAGACAGTAATTAAAATAGGTTTAAAATACATATCAACTCATAAAAATATCACATATATAGTCAAAATTATTGACACTGCATATCCCGGTACAGTGTAAAAATATTTTTAAAAAAACACGGGATATTACATATACCAAACATAAACCAGGTATATTTCGAGTATATATATATATCAAATAAATCCAATCAAAATCATAAATTAAACTAAAAATATATTTAAAAACATTTTAAATATATTTTATTAATAAAACATGTATATAATTTATTATATACCAAAAATAAACCAAAAATATACTTAATGTAAACTTAAGAAATAATCAAATTATTTATGCATATTTAATCAACATAAAATATGCATTTCTAAATCATGCATCCTAAGCATATATATATAATATAGTAACTCACCTAATGCGCTCCACGAGACAGGTCCGACGGGCCTGGTCCACTAGCCCTCGGTCTCGGCGCAACTAAAAAAATAATAAATAACCGATATCAGAATAACCCTAATAGAAATCCTAGAATTCAATCTAGAGTATTAAAATACGGAAACAGAATTAGGGTTCGACTGGATATCACGTTTTACGAGAATTCTACCGAAAATTCGGCAGAACCTCCCCTGTAAAACGGACATCTCTCTACTCAAAAGAGTAAAGCCGACCCTGCAAAGAAACACACTTCGAAATACAAGCTCAACAAAAATCCACAACCCCTCGGTCGGACTCCAGACTACAATCTGTCGACCGGGATCCACAAACACAGAATAATTCCAGATATAATAAAAATATCCTCACAACATAGTAATACATCTCATAGGTAAAAATTACATAATTAACCTTGAAACACTATAAAAACCGATTAAAACTCATTTTATTAGAAAAACCGTATATTATATATAATTGAAAATAATTCACGAAAAATAGTTTTAATTAGTTAAAAATACTAAATATTTTATAGAAATCATTTTTATACCTTAAATAACTAATAAAACCAATTAAATTACATTTTTAGACAATTTAGGGTAAAATTACCAAAATACCCCTATATATATAAATATACTTAAATTACTTCAAAAATTCACCAAAAATCATACAATTATCCAAAATTAATTTTCTCAACATATTTATCAATAATATTAATAATTAAACTCAATTAACCAATTAAATTCAATTTAAAACACATTTAACCTAATTTTTCCAAAATTCCATAAACTTCAATAATTCAAAATAAATACTTAGAAATTCATAAAAATTACAAATAAATTCCTATAATTCATTTCAACACCTAATTTAACCATAAACTCCAATTTAATAATTTAAATAATTAATTTCCGAAAATTAGAAAATAATATTAAAATATTCAAAAATACCCAAAAATCCAAAAAATCTCCAAAAATTCTACAAAAATTCATACATGTAGATTAAGCTACTAGGAACAACATTTGTGAAGGAAGTTTTCATGAATCAACCAATTTGAAGCTCAAAAAAATCAAAAACCCTAATAGGCCGAAATTGACAAAATCAAAACCTAAGCAATTCTAGACCATTTTAGCTCAAACCAAAGCTAGAATCACACTCACCGGAGCTCAAGGAGAAGAAAGAGACCAGCGGTGTCGAAAACGGTGGCCGGAATCGATGTGATCGATGGTGGATCGATTTTCGACTTCTCCGGCCAAAATCGATCTCCAGACGTCGGAAATGGCCTCCTCAGGCGGCGGGATTGGTCGGGGAAGACGGTGGCACACCCACGGTGAAGAAACGGCACGACAGCGATCAAAAATGGAGAAGGGAAGAATCGGGGAAGAAAGGGATGATCGGGGGCAAAATGGTAATTTTCCAAACTTTTTGATTTTTGACAAATATTTGTATATATATATACTTTATACTATATATTAAAATAATATTAAATTACACACATCAAATATACACCACACACATAAAATATTAATAATTTAATAATTTATACTAAATAAAATTAATTAAATAACAATAAAACAAATAAATACTTAATAAAATATTAGGGTAATAATAAACCCTAATTAAATAAATATACACACACAGGCTTTATTTAATAATTTAAAAATATGCATGAGTTCATGTAAGTCCGTAAATACATTTAAAATAATTAATAATATATTGTTTATGTGAAAATTTCCCCGAAAATGCAAGTCCCGGGAAAATTTTACGTAAAACACTGAAAATAATACACCGTAATTAAAATAGATTTTAAATACATATTAACTCGTAAAGATATCATATAAAATACAGAAATTATTAACACTGTATATCCCGGTACAGTGTAAAAATATTTTTAAAAACACGGGATATTACAATTATATACGGATGTTTGATTGCATATGAAATTAGGAGATGTATGTATATATAATATGACAATTTACTCAGTGAGGTCTGACTCCCCTTAGTTGTTTTTTTTACAGGAGACTCTTCTTCCTCAGACCTTAATAGTAAGCCCATCCATCGGACTTCTTCAGTCCCAGCTAGTTTATGTAAATTACTTACTTAATTTTTATTGTACTCTAGAAAACTGCTGTATTAGTTGTACTTTGTATTTGTAGAATGTTGGATGTAATTTCAGAGGCCTTTCTCTGAATATTGTATAATACATTTTATTTCATGACACCTTTGAACAATTTCCAATTTTATATTTTAGTCCAATGCACATTAATTCAAATTCAAGCATTTTAATATGACTTATGACATTTATCATATAAATAAACATTCATTAACAAAATAGAGATAAATTTCATGCAAAAAAAGGAGGAAGGCGAATAGATGACAACTCTTTTACATGAAAGAAAGCGTATAACAAATAGCAAATACACTAAAAATAAACCAATAAAGTAAATAAATCCACAAGCAAGTTATTACAACCCAAACCGGGGAGTCATGACCGACGTTAGGGAATGAGAATTCTTTTGAATCTGAAACCTATAGCAAGCCTTAAAAAATAAAAGCATGCAATAAATAATATAAAAATATGATAGAATTAAAAAATTTAAATCGATATAAAAATAAATATATAACTATCATTTCATAAATAAAAAATATTCATATAATATTGTGAATACAAAAATCTCAATTTGAAATGACACACTACTAACATAATAATAATACTACTGTAGTTTTTTAGAATACAACAGGAGTCAGATCTAAAATATACATAATCTATCTAGGGCTGAAGAAGACCAACATAAAGTACCACTACTAAGGTCTGAATAAGAAAAATCTCTCATAAAAAATAGGGTTGAGAGGGGGGGGGGGTCAGACCTCATTAATTGAATTATTATAATATATATACATGCACCTCCTAATGTCATATGTAATCAAGTATCAGTATATGTATATAAATATATACAAACATTGCACACAGATGCTAAAATTCTGCTTTTATATATAATAAAATGTATGAAAACATTTATTTAAGTAAAGGATCAAATATAACCCTACAAATATTCGCAAACTCAAACAAATATCACACTAGCCATGCATGCTTACTTAATTCCAAAGAAATTCTCTTATTCCATTTTAGATAGTAGACTGGCTCCGAGACACTAAGTCAACTAAGCTCCAGTAGTCTCACTATCAGTGTGATTAGCCCCGAGACACTAGGTCAATCAAGCTCTCGCAATCATACTATTCACTCACTGAATTCTCAATATCATAATAATCAAATCTCATCTCAAATGATTCTCACAATATCGACCCTAAAGTCTAACGAACTAGTACGTACACAGTCCTAGTGCAGCCCACTAGATAGCACGTTCTATTGATATCATTCGTATAAAATTTTATATTTATGGAAAATAAATAAATGCATAATTAAACACAAATGACATTCATAACAGAAAAATATACTATTTATATATCAGAAATATATCGAAAATATACTAAATATATTTCAAGTATATATGCTACATATAATCCAAAATCAACCATAAATATTTCGAATATATATGCTAAGCATATATCAAAATATACTAAATATATACCAGCATATATATGGCACATATATACCAAATATATACTAAAAAAAAATCAAGCATATATGTCACATATATATCAAATATGCCAAAAAGATACTAAAAGTATAACAAAAAATATGCTTATTCATTTAATGAAATAATTCATGTTAAAACACAAATATTTATAATCATGCATCTACATGCTATGTATATATAAAATAATAACTTATAGGTTTGCACTCCTCGAGACTGACTCGACGGGCCTGATTCAATAGGCCTCGGTCTCGGCGCAACTAGAAAATACATATAATATTATCATAATAAATTTCTAACTCATACTTCTAAAGAAAAACTCGATCTAAGAATTCAAAATTCAGTCAAAACACTGAAACTCAAGATCGACCCCAACGTCATATTTTACAAGAATTCTACCGAAAGATTGACAGAACCTCCTCTGTAAAATAGACATCTCTCTATTGACAATAGAGCCAATCTTTCAAGGAAAAAACACTTCTAATAATGCAATAGCTCAACACCTCGGGTGGGATCCCAAACTACACAAATCCTCAACCGAGGTTCACAATTCGTAACAAAAATAAATATTTAATAATAATATAATAAAATTATTAAACAAGCTTAAAATAATCAAATGCCACAATATAATTTATTTAAACACTAAAACACTAAATATCATTATTTTCACAATAATTAAATAAAAATCTCAAATAATAATATAATATTAATAAAAATCCAATTTTTCAATACTTTAACATAAAATAGTAAAATTCACTTTTATATACTCAAATAGTTTAAATACATAATAAAAGTAATTAAAAGTCCATTTAATCACCAAAATAGTAAATAGTTTATTATTTGAATATAATTTTCAAAAATTAGTATTAATTAGTTAAAAATAGTAAATAATTTATAAAAATTATTTTAATACCAATTATTATTCCAAAATCATTTAAAATATATTATTTAACTATATTTTAAATAAAACTACACAATTAACCTATAATTCCAATATTCACATAATACTAATAATTTCTCAAAAATTATATAAAATCATTAAAAATTATTTTATGAATACTAAAATTACTAAATTAATTTAATGACACTAATTTAACCAAATTTCCATTCAAAATAATTAATTAACATAATTATCAAAAATTCAATTTTAATATTAAAATATTAAAAAATACCCATTATTCAAATTAATTCAAAAAAAATATACAAAAAATATTTTTGAGAAGTTTAAGCTACATACAACAACAATCTCAAAGCAAAAATTCATGGATCAAACCCAGAAATTAAATAAAATTTAAAACCCTAAAACACATAAACTAAAAATTGGACATAACTAAAAAATGATTGAATTTAAGCTCAAATAGAGCTTGGAATTAGACTCATTGGTGCTCAAGGGTTCCAAAGAGTCCAAGAACATGTGCTCTCATAACCGAAAGCTCACCAACGTCCATGGAAGCTTGTCTCAGTCTCTCCCATTTTTTGACAACTCTAACGACTTCTGGTGGTGGAGGACGATGGTTGGAGGTGGCTGGAGGAGGTGGTGGTCGCTGGTGGTGCAGTGGTGGTCCAACATGGCATGGGGTGGTGCTACACAGTGGCTATGGCGTGAAGACACAAAGAAAGGAAGAAAATGGGAAAGAAAAGGAAGAGAAAAGAAAGAGAAAGAAGAAATAAAGTTGACCTCGTTTTTAATTTGCTTTTGACTATATACACACACACACACACACACACTTACTTACTTACTTACTTACTTACACTTGTCACACACACACACACACACACACACACACACACATATATATACATATACAACACATGGACCAAACACACACATGCACATATTATTAACACAATATAATACTACTACTATTACTACTACTATCACATGCATAATAATAATAATAACAACAACAACAATAATAATAATACCAATAAAATAATAATAATAATAATAATAATAATAATAATAATAATAATAATAATAATAATAGTAATAGTAATAGTAATGAAAATGAGTTTGAATACTTTAAATAATAAAACTCACAAATTAATTATTTTACGTAAATAAAATATTTATAATAAAATAAATGAATAATATACACAACTCATGATAATATATAAATAAAATTTAAAATTTTATTAACATTGCATATCTCAAAATAATTTTATATTATTTAAAATAACGGGTCATTACACAAGTTAAAGGGATTAAAGCTTGATAATCGAAATCATCTCAAGATTCCTAAAATGAATAAGACATTAATCCCCACAAACATGTATAAACCCTACAAAAGGAAGCCACAAAGTTAATTTGTAAATTAGACAAACCTAAATGAGAATGACAAATACATGATCACTTTAATTAAGGAGGATGGGTAATTGACTGCATAAGAAAGCAACTAAATTAAAGAAACATGAAAATACATAGAAGTATAAAACCGCATGAAAAAAAATAAGAAAAAAATTATAAAAAATATACTTACGAATAAGAAAATAACTATAAAAAAAATAATCATCATTCTGTTGATGCAGCAAATGCCTTATTAATGGGGCATCGCCCCTATGCATAGAGGCATTTCCATATTGCCTCAATCCAAAGGGGCGATGCCTCTTTAACAAATAAAATAGCAACTTTCAAATCTTTTAACTCTCAAGTAAAGTAACATCACATGCAAATAATTTGTGACTATACTCAGTGATTTAGATGATCATATCATAAATATAACACATGAAAGAGGAGGTGAATCTAAGAAATAAGCAAATAGAAAAATAAGAAATTTATATAAATCTACAACTTAAGATTTAAAAGAAATAAAGAATATTATTGCTTTCTGAGCTTTTTCTTTAAAATGATTGGACCTAAGAGATTGGTTTTGCTCCATTTGAATGCAGGAATTTCTCCTTCTTCCATTCAAGAATGGACTTTCAAGCTCACTTTTGTCCCTTCCTTGTCAAGAAATTCCTTTGCTTTGCTTTTAGAGCTCTCTTTTTCTCTCTTTCTTTGAAACTTGCTAACCTTTTTTCTCTCACCATACCTCTCTTTAAGCCCCCACCCATCCATGCTTTGACAAGACCTCTCCTTTTTCACCCTCATCATTAGAACTCTTTTAGTCACCTTTTTTCCTCAAAGTCTTATTTTCACACAATATGTTCAGGTTTGTAAGGTGTGGGGTCTACCCCATTTGTTCAGTATTGTCACCTCTATATTCAATGTTGATGCAAGTGGTTGGTGAAAAGATATCGTCTCATCGAAGTATGTGCCATAGAAGCGTTGCATGTTTTACCCTGACCTAGAATTGGGCCATTGGGCCAAAGAGGGCTTGGGCTCCTCTATGGAGTTTGGTCTTTTGGGTTGAGGCTATGGATGAAAATTTGGGTCGTTAGATCCATTTTTAAAAAGTTTCGAGTCTCTTACATTCAAGTTTTGTGTTTTCTTCATCATCCGACTTCCATTGCAGGTCGATTAAACTGAACATTCACGGTTTGCCTCATATTACTGTCACGACCCAAAACAGGGGCCATGACCGGTGCTAGGGAATGGGAATTCTTTCGAATCCGGAACCCGTAGCAAGCCTAAAATAAAATAAAACATGCAATAGTAATAACAATATATAATGCAGCGGAAATAAAAATCATAAATATCACAATAACAATCCACCACAGGATTTAAATCAAATCGTCATCATTTCATATATATAAACTCTTTTAATACAAATCCAATTCAAATATAATACAACATCTCTTTAAATATTTAATGATTACTGCAGTGTCTAAATAAAATAAAACTCAAGACTCAGAGAAGCAGTTTACACAAAGAAGCCGGGGTGGAAGAAATCCGGCGTACAGGCCTGCTACTGAGGTCTGAAGATGATGACTCTCCTGAAAAATTAGTCAACGGAGGGGAGTCAGACCTCACTGAGTGAATTACTATAATATATATACATGCATACTAAATGACAATGCATACAACCAACAATATATATATAATATGTATATATACAGGCAAATACACACAGATGCAATAAAATCATTTTATATATATTTCATTGAAAATCATCGTTTATGAAAGATCAAATAGAACCCTAGAATATCGCAACCTCGAAAATAGTGTTAGACAACACTCTAGCCATACAGGCTCACTTAATCCAAATATATCCACTTAATCCATTTAGACAGTAGATTGACCCTAAGACACTAAGTCAACCGAGCTCCAGCAGTCTGACTGCCAGTGTGATTGACCCCGAGACACTTGGTCAACCGAGCTCCAGCAATCATACCTCCAAACCATATCTCACATATCAAATAATCATAACCAATCAATATCCACAAATGGTTAGTAATATAGCCTAAATGCTATAGGCGCACCGGTACGTACTCGGTCCTAGTGCTGCCCACTAGGTAGCACGTTCTATTGATATCCTTCATTAATAATTATAAAACATTCATTCACAAATAAATGATGCATGAATTTAAATAAAATAACAATATAAGCCATATATATACTGGAAATATACCAAAAGTAAACCAGGTATATTTCGAGTATATATACGTCACATAAATCTAATTAAATTACAAAATAAACCAGAGATATATTTGAAAACATTTTAAACACAGTTCATTAATAAAACATGCATATAATTTAATATACACCAAAAAATAAACCAAAAATATACTTAAATACAAATCACATTATTTATGCATATTTAATCAAAATGAAACATGTATTTCTAAAATCATGCATCCTAAAGCACATATATATAAAATAGCAACTCACACTTAGTGCGCTCCACGAGATGGGTCTGATGGGCCTGGTCCACTAGGCCTCGGTCTTGGCGCAACTAAACAAATAATAATGACAAAAATCATAATAACCCTAACAGAAATCCTAGAATTCGATCTAGAATATTAAACACAAAATCAAAATTAGGGATCGACCGGATATCACGTTTTACGAGAATTCTACCGAAAATTCGACAGAACCTCCCCTGTAAAATGGACATCTCTCTACTCAAAGAGTAGAGCCGACCCTGCAAAGAAACACACTTCGAAAAACAAGCTCAACCACTCATTCACAACCCCTCGGTCGGACTCCAAACTGCAGTCTACCGATCGAGGTCCACAAACACAGAACAATTTCAGAAATACCAAAAATACCCTTATGACATAGAAATACATTTTATACATAAAAAATACATAATTAACCTTTAAACACAGTAAAAATCGATAAAACCTCATTTTATTAGAAAAATCATATATTATATATATAATTGAAAATAATTCACGAAAAATAGTTTTAATTAGTTAAAAATACTAAATAATTTTTAGAAATCATTTTTATACCTTAAATAACTATTAAAACCAATTAAATTACATTTTTAGCCAAATTTGTGTAAAATTACCAAAATGCCCTTATATATATAAATATACTAAAATTACTTCAAAAATTCACCAAAAATAGTATAATTATCCAAATTAATTTTCTCAACATATTTATCAATAATATCAATAATTAAACTCAATTAACCAATTAAATTCAATTAAAAACACAATTAACCTAATTTTCCCAAAATTACATAAACTCAAATAATTCAAAATAAATACTTAGAAATTCATAAAAATTCCAAATAAATTCCTATAATTCATTTAAACACCTATATTTATAATAAAACACAATTTCATAATTTATTTAATTAATTTCCGAAAATTAGAAAATAATATTAAAATATTTAAAAATACCCAAAAATCAAAATAATCTCCAAAAATTCCACAAAAATTCATACATGTATATTAAGCTACTAGGATCAACATTTGTGAAGGGAGTTTTCATGAATCAATTAATTCGAAGTTCAAAAAAATCAAAAACCCTAAAATGGCCGAAATCGAAAATTCGAAACCTAAGCAAATCAAGACTATTTCAGCTCAAACCAAAGCTAGAATCACACTCATCGGAGCTCAAGGAGAAGAAAGAAACTGACGGTGTCAAAAACGATGGCCGAAAACGTCGTGATCGATGGTGGCCAAAGTTTTGGCTTCTCGAGCTAATTCTGACCAAAACTCGACGGAATAAGGCGCTGCTGGCGGTGGAGAAGGCTGGGGAAAGAGGTGGCACGCTGGACGGCACACCAACGGTGAGAAAACTGGAGTAGTAGCGACCGGACGGTGAGGGAAACGGTCGGGAGGAAGAAGAGAGAAATCGGGGCAAAAAATTTAATTTTCCAAAATTTTTGGTTTTTAACTTATAATATGTATATATATATACTTTATACTATATATCAAAATAATATTAAATTACACACATTAAATATACACCACACACATATAATTTAATATTTTAATGATTTATACTAAATAAAAATAATTAAATAACAATAAAACTAATAAATAATTAATAAAATATTAGGGTAATATTAAACCCTAATTAAATAAATAATTACATGTATACACGGTGTTTAATATTTTAAAATATGTATGAGTTCATGCAAGTCCGTAAATCTATTTAAAATAATTAATAGTAAATTATTTACGTGAAAATTTCCCCGAAAATGCAAGTCCCGGGAAAATTTTACGTAAAGGACTTTAAATAATACACAATAATTAAAAAAGGTTTTAAATACATATCAACTCGTAAAAATATCGTAATATATATACAAAAATTATTAACACTGTATATCCCGGTACAGTGTAAAAATATTTAAAAATACGGGATATTACAGTCTTCCCCCCTTACAAGAATTCGTCCCCGAATTCCAGAAAGAAAAGATTACAGGATCAGGAAAGAAAGAGATACGAGTAAGAAGCTCACATCTCAGCTTCAATCTCCCACGTATGCTCCTCAATTCTGTCACTACGCCACAGAACCTTAACCATCAAAATCTGTTTCGAACACAACTGTCGAACTTGATAATCGACGATCGCCACAGGTTCTTCCACAAATGTCAAATCTTCACTCACTTCTACACTGTCGGGCTGCAACACGTGCGAAGGGTCTGAGATATACTTCCTCAACATCGAGATATGAAATACTGGATGCACCTGTGACATACTCGGAGGCAAATCCAACCGATATGCAACAGTGCCAACTCTCTCCAAAATCTCAAACGGTCTGATATATCTCGGTGCTAACTTACCCTTCCTGCCAAATCTCATCACACCCTTCATCGGATATACTTTCAGAAAAATAAAATCTCCAACTTGAAACTCCGCATCTCTGCGCCTAGGATCCGCATAACTCTTCTGTCTACTAACTGCGATCTCTAATCTGCGTTTAATCATGGCGACTTTCCTTGCAGCATCCTGAACCATCTCAGGTCCAGTCAAAGCTCTCTCACCAATCTCATCCCAATTCAAAGGGGATCTATACTTCCTTCCATACAACGCCTCATACGGTGCCATGCCAATACTGCTATGGTAGCTGTTATTATATGCAAACTCAACGAGTGGCAAATGATCATCCCAACTACCTCCCAAATCCAAGACACACATTCTCAACATATCTTCCAGTGTTTGGATCGTCCTCTCAGATTGACCATCTGTCTGAGGATGAAAAGTAGTACTGAAATCTAACCTAATGCCCATCACTTCTTGCAACTTCTGCTAAAAATGAGAAGTAAACACTGAACCTCTATCTGATACAATGGACACAGGTACTCTATGAAGGCACACAATATGCTTCACATACAGTTTTGCCAATGTAGCTACAGAATAAGTGGCTTTCACAGGTAAGAAATGTGCAGACTTCGTCAACCTATCTACAATCACCCAGATGGAATCATATCCATCCTTCGAACGTGGTAAACCGACCACAAAATCCATAGCTATCCTTTCCCACTTCCACTCGAAAATAGGAAGAGGCTGAAGCTTCCCAGAAGGCTTCTGATGTTCGGCTTTCACTTGTTGACACGTCAGACACTTAGCAACATAATCAACGACATCCTTCTTCAATCCATCCCACCAGTATAAATCTCTAATATTGTGGTACATCTTAGTGATGCCCGGATGAACGTTGTAGGCTGTAGAATGTGCTTCCTCTAGGATCTCTTCTCTCAAATCATCCACATCAGGAACACATAATCTACCACTGATCCACAACACACTGTCATCATCGAGTGTGAAATCAGTGAACTTCCTTGCTCTGACATTCTCTGCAAGCTCTTCTAGAATAGGATCTCGGCTCTGAGCTGCTTTAATCCTATCCCTTAGTACAGATCGCACCTTAAACTGAGCTAGTAGTCCACATGATCTACTAATCTTCATCATCAGACCTTGATCCACCAACAGATGCAACTCATGGATCAACGGTCTCCTCTCAACACTGATGTGAGCAAGACTGCCTGAGGACTTTCTACTCAAGGCATCTGCTACCACATTAGCTTTACCCGGATGATATAGAATCTCGCAATCATAATCCTTCAACAGTTCCAACCATCTCCTCTGCCTCAGATTCAGATCTCTCTGCTGGAAAATGTACTTAAGGCTCTTGTGATTAGTAAATATCTCACAAGTCACCCCGTACAGATAATGTCTCCAAATCTTTAAAGCAAAGATCACTGCATCCATCTCAAGGTCATGTGTGGGATAGTTCTGCTCATGCTTCTTCAACTGCCTCGAAGCTTAGGCTATCACCCTACCATTCTACATCAACACACAACCAAGGCCAATTCTAGAGGCATCGCAATAAACTGTGAACTTATCCACACTATTAGGCAAAGCTAACACTGGCGCTGTGGTCAATTTCTCCTTCAATAACTGAAAACTATTCTCACAAACTTCTGACCACTCAAATCTAACATTCTTCTGAGTCAAGTGAGTCATAGGGGCTGCTATTTTGGAAAAATCCTGCACAAACCGCCTATAATACCCTGCTAAACCCAGAAAACTTCGAATCTCAGTAACAGAAGTAGGTCTAGGCCACTCAGACACTGCCTCAACCTTCTGTGGATCAACCTGGATTACCTTCTTTAGACACTACGTGTCCAAGAAAAGAAACACTCTCCATCCAGAAATCACACTTCGAGAATTTAGTATAAAGTTGATGATCTCTCAGTGTCTGTAGTACAATCCTCAAGTGATATACATGTTCCTCCATACTCCTTGAATAAACCAGTATATCATCAATGAAGACTACCACAAACTGATCCATATATGGTCTGAATACCATGTTCATTAGGACCATAAAAGCTGCTGGTGCATTAGTCAAACCAAAAGACATCACCAGAAACTCATAATGGCCATATCGAGTGCGGAATGCCGTCTTAGGAACATCGGCTTCACTAATCCGCAACTGATGATAACCCGACCTCAAGTCAACCTTAGAAAAGAACTGTGCACCCTGTAGCTGGTCAAACAAATCATCAATCCTCGGGAGAGGATACTTGTTCTTCACTGTCACCTTATTAAGTTCTCTGTAGTCAATGCACAGTCTTAGAGTACCATCCTTCTTCTTCACAAACAGGACTGGTGCACCCCAAGGAGAAACACTGGGTCTAATGAAACCTTTATCCAACAACTCTTGCAACTGCTCCTTTAACTCTTTTAACTCTACAGGAGCCATTCTGTAGGGTGGCATAGATATAGGAGTAGTACTTGGAACCACATCTATACAGAATTCAATCTCTCTATGAGGTGGTGGACCTGGCAACTCCTCGGGAAAAACATCAAGAAACTCACAAGCAACAGGAACATCTGTGAGTGACAACTTCTCCACTGAAGTATCCCTGACTAATGCCAAATATCCCTGACATCCTTTCCTCAACAACTTCCTAGCCGTAATAGCAGAAATAAGATTCTGAGGTGCTGAACTCCTATCACCTACAAACTTAAACTCTCCTTCATCAGGAATTCTGAACGTCACCTCTTTATTCCTGCAATCTACCATGACATAGTGCTGAGATAACCAATCCATTCCCAAAATAATATCAAACTTGATCACATCCAACAGAATCAAATCAGCGGGTAATTCTCTATCTCCCACGAGAACTGGACAACCAAAAAGAACAATATCGGTGTCCAAGGAATCGCTCAGAGGAGTGGCAATAGACAAAGGAATAGCCATCCTCGAAGCTTGCCAACAAGATTTAGAAGCAAAAACGGGAGAAACAAACGAATACGTGGCACCCGGATCAAACAAAACCCAAGCATCCAGGTAACAAACAGAAACAATACCTGCCACGACTGCATTAGATGCCTGAGCATCCTGCTGAGTAAGATGGAAAACTCTGGCCTGTCCTCGACCTCCCTACTGACTGGTAGAAGCCTGGCCAACACCTCTGGCACCTCCTATAGTACCTCTACCATGACTCTACTGTGGAACAAGCTGAGTGGAACTCTGATGTTGAGCTGGTGGTAACTGAAATGGCACTGGTACAACCATTAGCAATCGACTGTTGTGGGAATTACAAAATCTACGACTGCTGATATCCGGAGTAAGGACATGATCTGGCAAAATGTCTTGTTTACCCGCATCTGAAGCATGTCAGTGGTGTCAAATAACACAGTCCCTGATGGACTCTACCATAAGTCTGGCAAACGCTGGCAGTTGATCCAGTACTACGACCACTGCTGCTGCTCGACTAGCACCTGACCCAAATCTGAATGATCTACGCTGACCTCCACGGCCATGTCTACTGCTCCGATGCACTCGCTGCTTGCTGCTATCTCTAACTCTGATGAGTCGGACCTCGCTGCTGACTACTCGAACCAATATGAAAACTAGAATATGGAGTAGCCTGCAATCCACTCGACTGAACTCCCAGCTGGTAATAATCAGGCATCGCTCACTGCTTAACTAGCCTCAGCTCAATCTCCTTAGCTAACTCAATCACAGACTCCAGAGTAAGGCCTGCTGTAGGCATACCAGTAAATGCAGAACCCAAACCAGTAACATAGGTAGTAACTACGAAATACTGGTCTTGCATCAGATCCTCGGCATATTTACCCAGCCGAAGAAACTCTCGGGTGTACTCCTCTACAGATCGATCACCGTGAGAAATGCTAGTCAACCGGAGATGATAGCTCATACGGAGAGGCTCTGGACAGAATCTCCTCATAAATCGCTCTCAAAACTGAGCCCAGGTCATCGTCATCATGTAGGGCTGAATCATCTGAATAAACCCAATCTAGAGCTGGTCCCTCGACAGACAACTCGACGATCATAATCCACTGGTACCTCGGTATGAGTAGTCCAAGTCCGAGTCTCGATCGCGTGTAGAAAGTCTAACGGATCAGAAGTATCGTCAAAAGCAATCCTGCCAACTCGGGCATAGAACAAAGCTGCCTCAGGGTCAGACATACCCTGCTGATAGGCAGGGTGAACAGGTTGAACGACTGGAGGCACAGGAACATCAAATTCAGGCTCAATAGGCTCCTCGACCTGTAACTCTCTCTGCCTATGGCGACCTGCCGCTCCTCGAGGTCTACCTCTGCCATGACCTCTACGTCTAACTGACTACTTAGGAGGTAAAACCTCATCATGAAAAGACTCATCATCCTCGGCCTCAACGACCGGTGGAGCGACACGCGCTCGCCTCCTCATACTGAAAAGACAAATGAAAAGATTCAAACAAAACAGACAACGAAGGAATAACGCAGAAAACTAAAACAAGGAATACTCATCAAGACATACTCGAACCTAATTCACTGCAGTAGTTCAACAGAAAACACAACTTGAAAACTAGGGCCACAACTCATATAACTAAGCCCTGACACAAACTCCGCTTTGATACCAACTTTGTAACGACCCAAAACAGGGGCCATGACCGGCGCTAGGGAACGGGAATTCTTTCAAATCCGGAACCCGTAGCAAGCCTAAAATAAAATAAAACATGCAATAGTAATACCAATATATAATGCATCGAAAATAAAAATCATAAATATCACAATAATAATCCACCACGGGATTTAAATCAAATCCTTATCATTTCATATAAATAAACTCTTTTAATACAAATCCAGTTCAAATATAATACAACATCTCTTTAAATATTTAATGACTACTGCAGTGTCTAAATAAAATAAAACTTAAGACTCAGAGAAGCAGTTTACACAAAGAAGCTGGGGCGGAAGAAATTCGATGTACATGCCTGCTACTGAGGTCTGAAGATGATGACTCTCCTGAAAAATTAGTCAACAGAGGGGAGTCAGACCTCATTGAGTGAATTACTATAATATATATACATGCATACTAAATGACAATGCATACAACTAACAGTATATATATAATATGTATATATACAGGCAAATACACACAGATGCAATAAAATCATTTTATATATATTTCATTGAAAATTATCATTTATAAAGGATCAAATAGAACCCTAGAATATCGCAACCTCGAAAACAGTGTTAGACAACACTCTAGCCATATAGGCTCACTTAATCCAAATATATCCACTTAATCCATTTAGATAGTAGACTGGCCCCGAGACACTAAGTCAACCGAACTCCAGCAGTCTGACTGCCAGTGTGATTGATCCCGAGACACTTGGTCAACCGAGCTCCAGCAATCACACCTCCAAACCATATCTCACATATCAAATAATCATAACCAATCAATATCCACAAAATGGTTAGTAATATAGCCTAAATGCTATAGGCGCACCGGTACGTACTCGGTCCTAGTGCTGCCCACTAGGTAGCACGTTCTATTGATATCCTTCATTAATAATTATAAAACATTCATTCACAAATAAATGATGCATGAATTTAAATAAAATAACAATATAAGCCATATATATACTGGAAACCAAAAGTAAACCAGATATATTTTGAGTATATATACGTCACATAAATCTAATTAAATTACAAAATAAACCAGAGATATATTTGAAAATATTTTAAACACAATTCATTAATAAAACATGCATATAATTTAATATATACCAAAAAATAAACCAAAAATATACTTAAATACAAATCACATTATTTATGCATATTTAATCAAAATGAAACATGTATTTCTAAAATCATGCATCCTAAAGCACATATATATAAAATAGTAACTCACACTTAGTGCGCTCCACGAGATGGGTCCGACGGGCCTGGTCCACTAGGCCTCGATCTCGGTGCAACTAAACAAACAATAACGATAGAAATCAGAATAACCCTAACAGAAATCCTAGAATTCGATCTAGAATATTAAACATAAAATCGAAATTAGGGATCGACCGGATATCACGTTTTACGAGAATTCTATCGAAAATTTGGCAGAACCTCCCCTGTAAAACGGACATCTGTCTACTCAAAGAGTAGAGCCGACCATGCAAAGAAACACACTTCGAAAAACAAGCTCAACCACTCATTCACAACCCCTCGATCGGACTCCAAACTACAGTCTACCGACCGGGGTCCACAAACACAGAACAATTTCAGAAATATCAAAAATACCCTTATAACATAGAAATACAATTTATACATAGAAATTACATAATTAACCTTTAAACACAGTAAAAACCGATAAAAACTAATTTTATTAGAAAAACCATATATTGTATATATAATTGAAAATAATTCACGAAAAATAATTTCAATTAGTTAAAAATACTAAATAATTTGTAGAAATCATTTTTATACCTTAATTAACTATTAAAACCAGTTAAATTACATTTTTAGCCAATTTTATGTAAAATTACCAAAATGCCCTTATATATATAAATATACTAAAATTACTTCAAAAATTCACCAAAAATAGTATAATTACCAAAAATTAATTTTCTCAACATATTTATCAATAATATCAATAATTAAACTCAATTAAACAATTAAATTCAATTAAAAACACAATTAACCTAATTTTCCCAAAATTACATAAACTCAAATAATTCAAAATAAATACTTAGAAATTCATAAAAATTCCAAATAAATTCCTATAATTCATTTCAACACCCATATTTATCATAAAACACAATTTCATAATTTATTTAATTAATTTCCGAAAATTAGAAAATAATATTAAAATATTTAAAAATACCCAAAAATCAAAATAATCTCCAAAAATTCCACAAAAATTCACGCATGTAGATTAAACTACTAGGATCAACATTTATGAAGGGATTTTTTATGAATCAATCAATTCGAAGTTCAAAAAAAAATCAAAAACCCTAAAATGGCCGAAATCGAAAATTCAAAACCTAAGCAAATCAAGACCATTTCAGCTCAAACCAAAGCTAGAATCACAGTCACCGAAGCTCAAGGAGAATAAAAAGATTGGCAGTGTCGAAAATGGTGACCGAAAAATGTGATTGGTGTGCCGTCCGGCGTGCCACCTCCTTCCCCAGCGACTGGACGACGAGGGAAACGGTCGGGAGGAAGAAGAGAGAAATCGGGGCAAAAATGTAATTTTCCAAAATTTTTGGTTTTTAACTTATAATATGTATATATATATACTTGATACTATATATCAAAATAATATTAAATTACACACACTAAATATACACCACACACATATAATTTAATATTTTAATGATTTATACTAAATAAAAATAATTAAATAATAATAAAACTAATAAATAATTAATAAAATATTAGGGTAATATTAAACCCTAATTAAATAAATAATTATATGTATACACGGTGTTTAATATTTTAAAATATGTATGAGTTCATGCAAGTCCGTAAATCAATTTAAAATAATTAATAGTAAATTATTTAAGTGAAAATTTCTCCGAAAATGCAAGTCCCGAAAAAATTTTACGTAAAGAACTTTAAATAATACACAATAATTAAAAAATATTTTAAATACATATCAACTCGTAAAAATATCGTAATATATATACAAAAATTATTAACACTGTATATCCCGGTACAGTGTAAAAATATTTAAAAATACGGGATATTACAATTACGGACCGATCAAACCGAGTGTTTATAGATATATCAATTTTAGAATATATTTAATCCTTTTTATAGATATCTAGTTATCAAAATAATTAAAATTTAATGATCAAAATTTAAAAAATGAAATTTAACTATTAAAGTTTTAATAATAAAATTTGAGCATTATTTTCTACCTATAAAATATGAGGCGCATATGAAATAAACATTTGCCTTATATAATGAAAATTTGCTCCCAATTAATTTAGTCAAAAAAATTAATTGGTATGAAAAAGCAATCAACTCAAATATAACTTTAATCAAGTGAGTCCCGATAAAGACATTCAGTAATTAGTAGGAGTCAATCATTAAACTTGAATAATACTTATCGAATTAGTATTAACTAATGACAAACTAACTATTATTAGTAACTGTATAATTTAATTTAATTTAAAAGGCTTCAGCGATGTTGTCTTTCAGGGAGACTTTCAAACAGCCATCAACAATAGGGAGTACTCAAATCGGTTTGATTATTCAATTAATTTACTTTAATTTGAATAAAATTTCAGATTAGTTAAATTTAAAATTTTAAAAATTGAAATAATTTTTAGTTCAGCTTTGAATAACAAATTCTAATGAATAGATTAAATTTAAATTATATTTTTTTTTCTAGCAAATAATATATAAAAATAATATCAATTTAATTAAAAAAATTCAAAAACTATAATTTTGATTTATTCGGTTAAACTTTTGAGTTAATTTAATTTACTGTTATCTAAATTCTAGTTGAGTTCAATTTTTATAAGTACAAATTTAGTTAATTTGATTTTGAGACAATTTAATTCAGTTAAAAATGAATTGCAGGAATGACCATGGTTTGGTTAACTGAACCATAGAATAAAAACCAAACCGTGTTATATGTTTGAAAATATTTATTTACCCGCCCCTACTGAATTCAACAACTGAATGCTTGATTTTATATAAATCCTACTTTAGAGAACTCTTCCTCAGCCAGTGGTCTTGCAATCCCAAATTATTATTATTAGTTTTTCATTGTTGAAATTATTAATTTCCAGTACTACAAAAAGAAGAGATATTAAGGTGGAAAATTTAAATATTGGTCTCCTCAACTGAATGTTCACACCTTTTATTAATTAGGTTATTAATAAAATTATTTAATTTGTCAAGCTGGTTTCCTTTTAATTAATTTCCACCATAGATTTTAAAAAATAAATAAATAAATTATGAATTGGTAAACCCAATTATTTTAATATCATATGTGCAATAATAACAACAATAAAGAGGCAACAAATATTATATTAATTATATAGGTGCATCATGTATGTATATATTATGAACAATTATTATTGTAGAGGACGTGATTGGTGTTGACTTTGTTATAAACTTAGAGTGAAAAAGGCATAGGTACAGATTCCGGGGGGTTTTTCAAATTTCACCATATCCTTCTTTGAAAGTCCAATTCATGCTTCAATGCTCTGCCAATCTTTTGTATCTAAGAAAAGAGCAACCTTATAAAAGCTTCACGGCAGTGCTCACCCATATAGGCTCTCCCCACTCAAAATCAGCCTCATAAAATGGAAATCCGCACCAACTGCTGAAATGAATCATTTTCATCAGCTCAGTATTCTTTCCAATCTCTTCAGGTAATTTTCTTGCATACTCATAGTATACACCACTTGAGCGGATCATCCTGACGTAGTCATTGTTGTTCATAATCTTAATCGACTAATGAATGTTTCTTGCTAAGCTGCTGTAATCTTGAATATTCTCGTTCTTTGAACAATTCACCACTATGGTTTGACAAATATTGCCAATAGATTTGTTTGGCAATGGAGGATCTATTCTCTTTCGCAAATTTACAGCAACCACTGCTGCGTATGTTTCTCCAGTTGCCGCCATTAAAGCTCCCCAGATGAGTGCAACAACAACCTCAACTCGTGTCGGATGATCTGTACCGGGTCTATTGCCCAAGTTCTCCTCTCAGTGCAGCTACCTGAGTTCGATCAAACAAGAATCTTTTCGTCAAAATCTTACTCAAAATTTCTGATTCAAGAAGTTATGAAGAGATAGGAATCTTCGTATGTCCTGTGGAGGGAAGAGCGAGGTGCAATCGGTTAGTACACCGTTAGGGTCGTGACATCCAACACCACTAGCAATTTCAGCCCAGCTTGTAACAAATGTTGCAGCAGCTGATGCATCAGCAATCACATGCCAAAAGCAGACAGTGATTGCGATTCCACCACAGTCAAAGTAATTCACTGGGGATTTCAGGAGTACTTAAGAGCTAATGTCAGACGAAACCTCATATGGGTTGCAAGGTAGTAGCTTTTCCAGCTTATCCATGTCAGGTTCCTGAAGAACCACAGACATGTCTCCAGCTAGGCTTCATTGTACAAAGCACCATCATCATTACAGTCAATACAGGAAAGGTCATCTTTTGCTCGTCCAGCCAGAGGATAGAAATGGCTCAGTGTCTCTGAGAAGGACTGTTTTAAGCGGTCAGATATTTTGTTGCGATTCTCAGTGGTTACAGGAGAGTAAAAGAGAATTATGGGAAAATAAACAGGAGGGTGTAATTGATCAAGGAGAGAAAGTTTGTGAGTTCTTAGGTGTAGTGGTGTTGGAGAAGAGGGTTTTATTGTTTCCTTGGCAATAATCTAAACTTCCACATCTCCTCAAGTTAAAAAAAGATATTTGATGCACAATACAACATACACAGATATTTGATGCACAATACAACGTACCCAAGCACAGGGTTTATATAAAAAGTCAACGGCTTCATCATCAACTTCTCTATTTTTTATAATAAGGAAGAATGATTCGACGTAAATGAATTGATTTTTTTTTAGTAATATTAAATAGCATTTGTGCTAAAATTATTAAAAATTAATTAAACAAAATTTTTTATTAAATTAAAAATTAAAATATAATTATTATAAATCTTTGAAATTTTAACATCAAATGGCCAGATTTTTTTTACGCCCCTGGATTACAGTCTTGAGTCTTCGGAGCAAGCATATAACACATAGATAATGTTTCATGTGCACCTCACCAAATGAAATTACCTTTGTGCCCTTAATTATTATTTTTTTTATAACTACATTGTTACAAAAATTATTTACAAGTTACACTTGTTTGTATTGAAGTATTCACCTAATGTATTTTAGGTTTTAGATTCCATCAATTTAATTAATTATCAAAAAAAGTTAAAATTTTAAAAAAATAATAAAAAAATAATTTTTAATTAATATTAAAGACAATTAATAAAATATTATTTACAAATTACGTGTGTTTAAATCATGATACGATAAAATCATCTAATACATTTTAAGTTTTAAATTTTATCAATTTAATTAATTATTAAAAATTTAAAATTCAAAAAATAAATTTTAATGTTCTAATTGTCCCCAAAAGTTTTGTCTTCTAGCGCAGCCCGCGTTCTAGTCCATAACACAGTTATTAATTAGGAAAAGAACCTTTAGCGATAAAGATCGATATTTTTTGGTGTTTTAATTTGACAAAATTTTACAATTGAATGTTTCAACTTTTAATTATTACCATTGAGTGTATAAATCTATTAAAAAATTACAAATAAATTTTTTTGTAGGTAAACAACATGTTGCCGGTTTAAAATAGGTCAGGTGATAGAATTGTTAGAAAAAAAACTGCTGACACACCTTTACATATGGGAAGTATGTGAGTTATAGATATAAGAAGATAATAATGCCCATTGAATCTTCATGTCAAATCCATTTCCCCTTCCGTTCACTTCCATTGAATCTTCTTCTCAAATTCATCACTCTTTCACTTTCACCTCTTCTCCCTTTTACTTTTGTTTCAAAATTCATTAAAGTTGAAATCCATATTCTGAAATTCCATCTCTACCTTGTGCGTTGATGTATTAATTTCTTTTAAAATGAGTATTAATTTTTTAGTAACAATTACAGTGTAATAGAAGCCAAGAAACGACTATTCATTTTTGCTTCATTTTATTTCTTATTATTATTTTTTTTTGAAATATTTTGTTGATGTTCTGGTTTTCCTTTTTGCGTTTAGATGCTGGAAAACAAGGGAAAAATGTGGGAGAAAGTTGAAATTTTGGTCTAATGGGTGTTTTTGTTTTTGGTTCCAAATATGTGAAAATTGGTTCAATTTTGTTGTTTTATTGCTGCTATAAGAGGATTTGATTTTTCTCTTGTCAGAGTACATTTTCTTACCAATTCAAGAATTGGTGTTGA
Organism: Mallotus nudiflorus; assembly: GCA_947683625.1. Classification (NCBI taxonomy): domain Eukaryota; kingdom Viridiplantae; phylum Streptophyta; class Magnoliopsida; order Malpighiales; family Euphorbiaceae; genus Mallotus; species Mallotus nudiflorus. The sequence continues at coordinate 238,299 of CANTUR010001050.1, forward strand.
TTATATTCGTGAATATAGGGGTGTGAGAGACATCCAAACGAATTAAATCAAACTGATTCGGTTCAATTTACTTACTCTATGATTTTAATTTTTATGAATTGAAACTAAATTGAAATTTTGATTCAGTTCAGTTTTATAATTAAAAATTTGGTCAATTGAATAAATCAAATAAACCAAAATTTTATTTTTATTTTTTAAATAGTATAATAATTTAATAACATATTAAAATAATTAATATTTCTAAGAATTTGGTTTGCTTTGACTGGTTTTGTTTTTATTTTAAAATTTGGTGTTTTAGTTCAGTTAAATTTTTTTATTTAATTTAGTTCGATTTGATAAAAAAAAAAAGTCTAAAATTGACTAAACTAACTGAATGGACACCCCATGTAAATATATTGCTTGACTGAACTCATGTTGCATTTCACTTAATGTTACATGTAATAATCTTTCTCTTTTTTTTTCTTTGTAGCTTTATGCCGAGCAATTTAGGGACTTCGAAAGAATTTAAAGGGATTAGGCAACAAAAAATGGGCGTGTGTTGTTATTTTTTCCTTTGCGGGTTTTGTGGTATTTGTAATTGATTTTTCTTGGATATGCATTATTGCAGAACTAAAATGAGTATTGGGTTTGATATTAGTAATGAGAATTATGCTATTGGACATACACTATAGGAGGTTTTGGGTTCAATACCTTCCATTCTTTCTCTTGTTGTAATGGTTTAAAAAAAAAACACCAATTCCATTTGAATAAAGTTTGGTGTCATGCCCCCACAAGTGCTACATGCTTCACAGGGCATGACAAAAGACCTTATTATCCCTTTTTTTGAATTACATTATTAAAAAATTTAAAAATATTATTTATAAATTATAAATGTTTAAATAATCACACATCGAGACATAAATTTTAAGCTTGGACTGAATAATGCATAGGTACAATTCCAGGGGTCTTTTCAAATTTTGCCATATCCTCCTTTGGAAGTCCAATCCACGCTTCAATACCCTGCCCATCTTTTGTATCTAAGAAAAGAGCAACCTTATGTTGCTTCAAGGCAGTGCTCACCCATAAAGGCTCTCCCCACCCAAAATCAGCCTTATAAAATGGAAATCTGCACCAACTGCTGAAATTAATTATTTTCAAGAGCTCAGGATTTTTTCCAAACTCTTCAGAAGCTTTTCTCACGCGCTCATAGTACGCACCAATTGAGTGGATCATCCTGATGTTGTCATTGTTCATAATCTTGATTGATTCGTGAATTTTTCTTGCTAAGCTGCTGAAGTCTTGAATATTCTCATTCTTTGAACAATTCGTCACTGTCAGTTGATAAATATTGCCAATAGATTTGTTTGGCAATGGAGGATTGATTCTTTTTCGCAAATTTGCAACAATCCTTGCTGCATATGCTTCTCCAGTTGCAGCCATTAAAGATCCCCAAATGAGTGCAGCAACAGCCTCAACCCGTGTCGGATGATCCGCACCAGGTCCATTGCCTAGTTCTTCTCTCAGTGCAGCTACCTGAGCACGATCAAACAAGAATCTTTTCATCAAAATCTTAATCAACAATTTCTGATTCATGAATTTAAGAAGACATGGGGAGCTCTTTATGTCCCGTGGAGGAAAGAGCGAGGTGCAATGGGTTACTACTTCCTCAAGGTCCTTACAACCAACACCACTAGCAATTTCAGCCCAGCTAGTCACAAAAGATGCAGTAGCTGATGCATCAGCAACTACATGCCAAACGCAGACACTGATTGCGATCCCACCACAGTCAAAGTAATTCACTTGGGCTTTCAGGAGTACCTGAGAGCTAATTTCAGACGAAATCTCATGTGGGTTGCAAGGCAGTAGCTTTGCCAGCTTATCCATGTCAGGTTCCTGAAGAACAACAGACATGTCTCCAGGTACATGGGCTTCACTGTACAAAGCACCATCATCGTTACAGTCAATACATAAAAGGCCATCGTTTGTTCGTCCAGCCAGAGGATAGAAATGGGTTAGTGTCTCTGAGAACGATTGTTTTAAGCGGTTAGATATTTTGTTGCAATTTTCAGAGGTCACAGGAGAGTAAAAGTGAATTATAGGAATATAACAAGGAGGGTGTAATTGATCAAGGAGAGAAAGTTTGTGGGTTCTTTGGTGTAGTGATATTGGAGAAGAGGGTTTGATTATATCTTCGGAGATAATCTTAACTTCCATATCTGCTCTTTTCTTAAATTTCAAGGGAAGCTGAAGTTTAAAAAATAAGATTTGATGCCCTTTACAACATACCAAGTGGAGGGTTGATATAGGGAATCAATGGCTTCATCATTTGCAGCTTCTCTAATTTTTATAATAAGCAAGTATGATTCAGGATAAATAAATTGATATTCAATAGTATTTTGTGCTCAAATTATTAAAATTGATTAAATTAATTTTTTTTATTATAATTAAAAATTATAATATAATTATTAGATCTTTCAATTTTTAGCATTAAATGGCCAAATCTTTTGCCTCGTTCACAAGTATTGAGCCATGGCAATAAAGATTGATAATTGTTTTTTTTTAATCTAATTTTAGGTCAGTTATTTATTGGTCTAAAAAATTTATAAGAGTATGTCTGTAACTTTAAAAAATTACATATAAAAATAAGAATAAAATTTCAAAATTATCTTTTTTTTGTGTTATAAATTTTGCCATAGATAATTAATATATGTATTATAAAAATATAGTCATTGGTTATAATACATATTAAGTGAATAAGATATTTAATCTATATTTCAATGTATAAATTAACATTATTAATGTTTTTTGGAATTGGATCACATGACAAATCTAAAATTCATTAATAGTGTCATAAAAATAGGGCTTTTATTATAGTACAAATATTTATATCCATACAAATGAAATTAGAACCATTTGATTTATTTATATTTTATTACAATTATTGATTAATTTTTAATATCAATACCTATAAAATGTTATAATTAAATTAGTAATAATCTAGCTGTTTTAATTTTATTTGTACCGGAATGACTCAATTAATAGTGCATACCAATTAGAATGTGGGAAGCACGCAACTAAGATTAACATATATGATGACAGTGAAATTTTGTTAAAATGATATTCGATTAATTAATAAGGAAAAATTGTTTGAAACAAATGAAGTATTATCAAATGAACTAATTTATTTAATATATGAAATAACTAATATGTCGGCTCATTTAGTATTGATATTCAATAATTCACGTATATTATGTAGGGTAGAATAATTCATGTAAAGTTAAACCTCTCCGCTGCTTGTTTTCTTTCTCTTTTGCAACTTATTTTCTTTTCGTGATTTTTGGCCATTTTTATCAATTTTTTATATTTAATATATATATATATATATATATATATATATATATATATATATATATATATATATATATATATATATATATAGAAATAGAATTTAAATGTATATAACTTGGGCAGTTGGCAATCAACACTATTATTATTATTGTTTTTTTTAGGGTAGATCACATGACAAATTTAAAATTCAATAATAGTGTACACTTTTAATTTAATAATCTCAATTGAAAAGTGGGAAGCACCAAAATAATTACAATGAAATCTCACTAATGATATTTGATTAATTAATACATATTATTGATTAGTATTGACTTTGGATCAACATATTAAATTAATAGTTTACAAAACTTATAAAAAATACATTATACATATGCATCTGAAAAGGCACCGAGACCAGATGATGTTTCAACTCTTTTTTTTTCCAAAAGTATTGGGATATAATTGGAGCAGATGTAACAAATCTTGTTTTGGAGTTTTTATAGATGGTAATTATGCCCCCTCAAGTATACTTTTATTACCTTAATTCCAAAAGTGAAAGTTTCAAAGACTGTAAAGGATTTGCGACCAATTAACCTTTGTAATGTTCTTCATAAATTGATTTCAAAGGTACTGACAAATAAGTTGAAAGTTGATTTGCTCGCTATCATCCATCCCCCTTAGAGTGCTTTTGTTTTTGGAAGCATGATTATTGATAATGCTATGATCGCCTTCGAAGTTTTTCATTCCATAAAGACCCATATACAGGGAAAGAAAGGTGTAGCTGCTTTAAAGCTTGATATGAGTAAAGTCTATGATTGGGTTGAATGAAGTTATGACTTGTATGGATTTTCCAAGTAATTTTGTTTGGTTGATTATGGCTTGTGTATCTTCAGTTTGACTAATAGTATTCCAAAGGGTCAATTAATTCCTTTTAGAGGACTTAGATAAGGAGATCCAATCTCTCCTTATCTATTTCTCCTTTGTGCAGAAGGTTTATCATCTCTCATCAGATAGGCTATTACTGCGAAGCAACTATGAAGCATGTTAAATTATATTACCCTAGTCTCTAAGACTTAGTATAGAGCAAGTAGGGTGTTGAACACTCGGGAATTTAGAGCAATTTGTATTAACCGGTAAGTTAATCAGATGGATAGGCAAATAAATATGATAAAGAAAAATAAATTATTCTAACTAATCTAAAATTATTGAATAAAAACTAATTATACTAACTACACTAATTATATTAGAAACAAAATCGAATTAAATTCATTAGAATTACAACGTAAAATTCATTAAAGAAACTATAATAAAAATAACAAATTATCATATGAAATGAGTGAGGGAAATGACTAATAATCTTTAAGAGCAATTCTCATTATCAATTAAAGGCAGTCCTATTTAAAGTCTACAAGCATTCTCATGACAATATAGAGATAATTATGCATTAATAAGTACTATGTCAATTCTTTAAATCCTTAAGGAGAAACACTTGTCTCCAAGTGGTTTCCTAACCCTTAAATGATTTCAATTGTTGTTCCGTCAAAATGTATTAATTCTCATTACACACACTTGATTAACAAGTCATACATAGTGGCCAACCATGTATAATACATTTAAGCACTCAATTAAAATTAACTCATTCATATAATTGTAAAAGAGAATGGATCTTTGATTCATTCCTCCTTGCAATTCTAACTACAATTGTTTAGCCAAGATACATAACAAACATATTCAAACAACATCTGGAAAGTAAAATAAACATCAAGTACTAATGGAGAGAAAGATAGAACTTGAATATTGATAGCTTGCTTGAATAATTCTTGACTACCTTGAATGTTCTTCAGTAAAATAGTCATAATACTTTTTAACTAAATAATAGTAATAATAAACAAGATATACTAAGTGTTTTTCTTATATCCCTCTCTTCTTCTTCCTCTTTTGTAAAAGAGAATACATCTATTTATAAACCTTCTAAGCATCCTAATTTGTACACTTTTCAAAAAAAGTCAAATGTGAATTGTTATGAAGAAAGGGTGCATTAACTACTCGGCACTATTGTGCCGAGTTAGGTGTAAGTCGGCACGATGTGCCTCTGTAACAACTCAAAAATGTGGTGTGAGTCGGCATGATGTGGCTCTATAACTACTCAAAACTATGGTGTGAGTCGGCACCATTCTTTTATCATGGCTCTACTTAGCCCTTCATAATGGGATGAGTTAGCACCAACAGAATGTGTCGGCATGATGGGTTATTGTAACAAGTTGGCACCATCAAAATGAGTCGACACCAACCCTAGCTCATTTCCTTTGATTCCAAACTTAATTCAAATGCACTCCATTGCCATTATAAGCATGAAATTAACATAAAAAGACCTACAAATCATACAGAGAACATAACAACATAAGAAAACAAACTAAATGAAATAATTAAACATAATGTTAATGCAAACTAAAAAGAAAGTTAACAAAAATAACCTTAAATGAATATACTATATTGCATTCTATCAAATTTCCCCACATTTAGATCTTGCTTGCCCTTAAGCAAAAAGGAAAAAGCTAAGTAAGAGAATTCAAACAAAAGTTTTATCCTTTCCACAATAAATATAGCCATCTCCACCAAGTCATTTTAGTCATGAAAGGAAATTTAAGAAAAATATAATTAATAACAAATCTTTTAATGCTTAACGATGATAAGAGGAACAAGTTTCATATATAAGTGATAAGTTTAACATTTTATCTTAATTAAGTAAGAACAAAATCAAGAATGAAGAGTCAAAGTGCTAACCAAGCTATCTAGCTAAAATATTCATTCTCCAAACTTAGTGTTTCAAAAGGCAAAAGCAATAATGGGACAAGTATTAAGCATTAAGCACACGTATGACTCACATTTCTCATGGCATTTTTAGACATAATAAATAAATAAATAAGTAAATAAATAATATATATATATATATCCGAACGAATGTAAATAAGGAGCAAACAAAAATACATACGACTGACTTGAAATACTTATACTTATGACGTTGTGCATTCTTTTCGAATGAATATAACTAAGAAGCATACTTAATTACACATGACTTACTTGAAATACATCTAGTCAACAAGCAAGATTTTTTTTTTGAACTTAATAGTCCTCATCCATTATTGAAATTCTAGCTACTCGAATTATGGCTATAGTTTCCCTAAATTGCTTAATACAATGATAACTAAGTTTAAGTCTTAAGCACCTTATTATTAAGTATGGCTAGCAAGTTGATTAAACATTCATTAGATTTTAAAAATAAATATACTAAAAATAAAAGCTTATACTACATGAAACTTTAACATCCAACCAATTAAGCATAGCAAGACTATGTTATTAGCATAACATCAAATACTAAGCTTTAGTCATGATTAGAATAGACTTGAAATAAAGAGTAAAATAAGGAATATGGAGAAGACAAATAATACACACTACTAAACATATAAAACATGAATGAAAACATAATTAAACACATAATACTAATAATATCCCTTCCCCTACACTTGACATCCACATTGTCCCCAATGTGTGAAAATTAAAAGTAAAAAGTAAATAAAGAAAGGAAAGAGGGACTCCCCTAATCATCTGAAGGAGATGGTGGAGGAGACTCGATGGGATGACCGCATCATGCAAAGTATTGGTTTATTTTATATTCCATCCTCCTTTGGCGCTAATCTAATGAATGACTAAAAGCTACCATACAATCTAATTGGCGCTTCATTTCCCTTTGGTTCATAAGAACTTGTTCCTAAATGTAAGATTGACCGCTTGAAGATCCACTAGTATCACCTTATGTGGGGAATGAAAGAGAAGGGATATTGACATTATCATGGGGAACTCCTTCTTATGAACCGTCCTTGACCTCTTCTTCTGCTTCTTCTTTGTCCTCCTCTTCTATAGGTGGGGGATGTGTCGAGCCTCTCCAATAAGACCTAGACCTTGCTAGTATGGTACGAAATGCAGTATTGACAACTTCACCTCTCATAAATGCTTATATAGTAAAATATGAGCACTCAACAACATGAGTAAAATCAGTAAGATTAACATTCAAAGCCTTAATAATAATGGTAACAATATGACCATAGGTTAATGGGGCATCCTTACGTGGAGCATAACTCAACAATTGATTAAAAATCCAGTAAGTCCAACATACTTGTTTCTTATTGTGAATGCACCATATAAAAAATAACTCTTATGCAAAAACCAATTAAATTCAGACTTATGAAAAACCACACATGCAAACACCTTATTCAATAACCAGAATTTTAAGTCTTTTATGAACATGGCCTTACCCTTTCTTGTTTGGAATGGTGTTTGCAAGTTTGTTAAAAAGTTCCAAAATTCATTAACTTGAAAAGTCATAGAGGGGTCATATAATCCATCTTTTTAAAAGCCAAATACAAGTTGCATAAAGAAATAGGTAAGCTTATATTTATTCCCTAATAATTGAAATTCCAAAATTTGAGTGTTGGTTGCATTTACATCCAAAGTAGTGTAAAATTCTGTAATTAATTCTACATAGGTATCTTCATACATGGAAATAAATTTCTTAAGGCCAAAGGTGTCAACATTTAATCAAAAGAATCATACATGCCCACATCTCTAAGGAAAGAATGAGGAATATACTTACAACCAATTATTTCTCTAACCTTTAGGGCAGTGAATTGTGCACCTTCCTCATGGGTAAAGATTGGAAATTTAACCTTATAAGTTAGTGTAAGATTCTGCTTTCTAGATCTTCTTCTTGTGGTCTTTTAGATTAAGAGATTTGAGATGCTTTAGCTTTTGTTCTTCCTATGGAAAATGAAATAAGATGAAAAACAAATGCAAATTTTTCTATAGAGGGTGAGTGAAAAGATTAAAATGAAAATGGGAGGAGTGAAGAGAAGAAAATGAAGGAATAGAAAAATGGATATGGGATTTGGTTGATGTATATTTTTAAGGAGAGATATAAACTATAAGAAATGAGAAGTGGTTGAAAAGTTATAAAGAGAATGAATAGGTAGTAAGTATATATAGAAGGATAAAGGGTAGTGAAAGGTTTGAAACATATGGGAAAGGGTATGAAATAGAAAAGAAACAAATAAAAAAATGGTTAGTCAAAGAGATATAATTATGACAGAGAAATGTGAGTTACTAAAAAGGGGCAAAGACATGACTATTGATGGCAAAAGACATAATATAGGAAATTAAATTAATAAGTATAAATAAAAATAAATAAAATAAAAAAATGTGTATGATGGTGACTCGTCGTGTCGAGTCGAGCCGAAATGTTGACTTGGCATTGTGAGTTGCTGTGATGACTCGAACCGAGGTACTGACTTGGTACCCTAAGTTCCTGTGATGAGTCGAACTGAAGTGCCAACTCGGTTTCAAATGTAGGCACAAATATGTGTGTGTGTGTATATGTATATATATATAGCGAGTTGCTGTGACAACTTGAACCGAGGTGCCGACTCGGCATCCCAAGTTCTTGTGATGAGTCGAACTGAAATGCTGACTCAGTTTCAAATGTAGGCACAAATGTGTGTGTGTGTGTGTGTGTGTATATATATATATATACATATACAAATAAATAAATTAAATAAGAAGGAAACAATGTGTATAAAATTAATATATACAATATAATTATAATTAATGTGTATAAAGTAGAATAAATTAAATTTAGGAGAGACTTATATATAAATGCTAATATATATAATGAAGTGAAATAATAAAATAGACTAAACATCAATAAAATAATAAACACTATAATGTGTTTTAACTTAATTCAATAATAATAGTAAATAGATAAGAGATAGAATTTGAAGTGTAAGTATAATATACTAGAAATATATTAATTAATAAAGAAAAAATAGAAATATAGTAGAATACCTTGCTACATTTAATGGTCGATAGCTGGATTGCATACCTTTTGTAATGTTAAGGTGAATAGAGAAAGATTAACTCCTTAGGAAGAACTGCTTTACCCACAAAGTAAGGTTTAAGACGATGGCCATTCACTTTAAAGGTCTCTCCCTTATCATTAGCAATATCTATAGCACCATAAGGATAAACTTTCATAATTTTAAAAGGACCGGACCACCTTGACTTCAACTTATTGGGAAACAGCTTCAACTTGGAGTTGTAAAGTAGGACCAATTCTCCCTTATGAAATTATTTCTTATGTATATGCTTATCATGCCATAATTTAGTACGATCCTTATACAACTTTGTATTTTCATAAGAAATCATCTTTAACTCCTCTAATTCATTTAGCTTAAGTAACCTTTTTATGTCTGCCTTCTATAAATCAAAATTCAAAGCCCTTGTTGCCCAATATGCCTTATGCTCAAGTTCCACGGGTAAGTGACAAGACTTCCCATAGATCAATTGGTAAGGAGTAAGGCTAATTGGTGTTTTAAAATCTGTCCTATATGCCCATAAGGCATCATCCAACTTCAACACCCAATCCTTCCTTGAAGAAGACATAATTTTTTCAAGAATCAATTTGATCTCTCTATTGCTCACTTATTTATGGATGGTATAGAGTAGCTACCTTATCGGTTACCCATATTTCTTAAAAAGAGATTCTATTACATGATTGTAAAAATGTGAACCTCCATCATTGACCAATGCTTTAGGTGCACTAAACCTTGGAAAAATAATTTTCTTGAGCATCTTCTTAATAACCTTGGCATCATTTGTATCGGTTGGAATTTCTTCCACCCACTTTGAGACATAATTAACCATAACTAATATATATTTATGGTCTAAAGAACTAGGACAAGGGCCCATGAAGTCTGCCCTAAACATAAAAAATCTCAACTTCTAAAATTCCTTTCAAGGGCATCTTATGCTTTTTAGATAAATTACTCATTCTTTGGCACTTATCATGTGTAAGCATAAATTTTCTAGCATCCTTAAATAATGTAGGCCATAAAAAACCAAAATGAAGTACTTGTGAAGCTATCTTTGACGCACCAAAATGTCCTTCTACATCTAAGGAATGACAATGTCTTAAAACATTATGAACTTCATCTTAAGGAATACATCTTCTAATCAAACCATCTCCTCATCTCTTATAAAGCAATGGTTCCTCCCAATAGTAGAACTTACTATCATATAAAAATTTCTTTTTTTATCTATAATCCAACCCATAAGAGAGGACACCACTCATAAGATAGTTTGCAAAATCCACATACCATGGAATCTCCTTTAATGTCAAAGTAAGAAGATATTCACCATGAAATGACTCATTAATCGACACACTATCAACATTCTTATGCAATCCCTTTAGATCCAATAATGATAAATGATTTGCAACTAGGTTTTTACTACCTTTCTTATCCCTCACTTCCCAATCAAAATCTTGGACCATTATAATCCACCTTAAGAGCCTAGGTTTTGTATCTTTCTTGCTGAGAAGATACTTGAGGGTAGCATGATCAGAATACACAATGAATTTTTGCCTTACAAGATATGCTCTAAACTTGCCAAATGCATATACAATAGCAAGAAACTCTTTCTCAGTGGTTGTATAATTAATTTGCGTATCATCAAGCAACTTACTAGCATAATAAATCATATAAGGCTTGCCTTCTCTTCTTTGACCTAAAATAGCCCCAACTGCAAAATTACTTACATCACATATGATCTCAAATGGTTGCTCCTAATTAGGTGGTTGTAAGACTGGTGTTGAAGTAAGAGCTTTCTTTAAGGTTCTAAATGCCTCCATATATGCATCATCCATCTCAAAAATAGCCTCCTTTGCAAGTAGTTTTCATAATGGCTTTGTGATATTAGAAAAATCCTTGATGAACCTTCTATAAACACCCGCATGACCAAGAAAACTCCTTACATCCTTGACACACTTTATAGGTGGTAAACTAGCCATGATGTCTATTTTTGCTCTGTCAACTTCTATACCTTTATATGAGACCAAATGACCTAAAAAAAATCCCTTATTGTGCCATAAAATGGCACTTTTCTTAGTTAAATACTAATCCGTGCTTCTTACACCTGTTAAGAACTTTAGAAAGATTTTCTAAGAAATTGTTAAAGTTATATCCATAAACATGAAAGTCATCCATGAAAACTTCCATACAATCATCTATTAAATCATTAAAAATTGAAAACATGCATCTTTAGAAGGTAGCAGAAGCATTACATATACTAAAAGGCATACACTTAAAGGTGAAGGTACCATAAGGACAAGTGAAAGTATTTTTATCATGGTCGTTTAGATGGATAGGAATTTGATAAAAACCACTAAGCCTATCGAGATAACAAAAATAAGAAAAATTTACTAATCTTTCTAGGAATTAATCAATAAAAGGTAATGGGAAATGATTTTCCTAGTAGCTTTATTTAGCTTTCTATAGTCAATGCACATACGCCAACCTGTGATGGTCCTAGTAGGCATTAAATCATTATATTCATTTTGCACAATGGTCAAGTCACCCATTTTAGGAACAACTTGAACTAAACTAACCCATTTACTATCACTTATGGAATATATAATCCCATTATCAAGCAACTTAATTACTTCTTTTCTAACCACTTCCTTAAGAATGGGATTTAGCCTCCTTTGAGCTTCAATGGTAGGCTTGACATCCTCTTTTAAAAGAATTCTATGCATCAAATAGTTGGGCTTAGTCCTTTCAAGTCATTAATTGAATATCCTATCATACCTTTATGTTTACTTAAAACATTACATAAAGCATTTACTTCATCCTTAGGTAGTAAAGAATTAACAATAAAGGGAAAATGCGATTTAGAGTTAAGAAATGTGTACCTTAGAGTGGAGGGCAAAGGCTTATGCTCCAACTTTAGTGCTTCACCTGATAATGAAGGTCTGTGAGAATCCTCATTCCTTAGTATCTCAAATCATTGATGCCTATAAGGAGAGACATATGGACTTGAATCCAATGTCTATACATAAGCTACTACCTTCTTATTAGAACTTTTCTCATCAGCCCCTTGTGATACGAAAATCGCCAAAGGGTTTTGACCTACACACTTTTACATAACTTCTTTTATGCATTCATCAATGATATCAAGTGAATTAATCTCTCCCCAAAATTTAATGGGTGGTGTTGTCATAATCATTTTAAAAACATAAAAAATAATAGATTCATCATTTACTTTTATTTTAATTTTACCATTTTTCATGTTAATGACAACTCCTGCAGTCACTAAATAGGAATTTTAGGGTCCTCCTCCATGTCTACCATGACAAAATCTACTGGAATAATAAACTTACCCACCTTGGTGGGAACATTCTCAAGCACACCAAGTGGGTATGTACTAGACTTATATGCCATAGAAAGACATATGGTAGTAGGCTTTACAGCACTAACATCTATCTTCTTGTATAATGAATAAGGCATTAAACTCACACTTGCACCTATATCATATAAAGCTTTATTAAATGCAGTATCACCAATTTTATAAGGAATAGTAAAATAACCTAAATCTTTGAGTGTTGGTAGGGTCTTTGTGAACATTACCTTTGACTCTTCAACAAGTGAAACTAGCCCATATTCTTCAATCTTCCCTTTGTGATTCATAATGTCCTTAAAAAATTTACCCCATGAAGGCATATCTTTGATAGCTTCTAAAAAGGGTATATTAATAGTTATATCCTTCAAATGATAAAGAAATTTACCAAATTGTTTATCAAGATTGCGCTTTATGAACCTTTATAAGAAAGGTAAGGTTTAAAGGTCAATATTGGGTTCACCTTCCTTGCTTAGTCCTTCTTGACCATTGTGCACTTCTATACCACTGCTATCATCCTTATTATTCTTTACACTATCATATACTTTTGTATTTGCCACTCCTTCATCAAAATCCCCTTTAACTTCCTTTTTCTTACGGGATGAGGCACTCCCAACTTCTTTACCACTCCTCCAATTTATGGCTTGACAAGATTCTTTAGGGTGATATTTAGGTTGACTAGGTAGTCTTCCTAAAGTTAAGGCATTGAAGAAGCTTGTTGAACAATTTGATCTTCAAGGATTTGATTATGGGAAATAAGCTGATCAATTTTTATATGGAGTTATTTGAATTGGTTATCATGTTATTTATTAGTGGTAGATTACTAGTTTATGAATTTCTCCATATGAAACTCTAAGTCAAACTTTAGCGATGGAAAATTAAAAGAGGAGTTATTTGGTTTATTAGGGAAACTAGGTAGGTTTTATGGTTTGGGAAAATTTTGGTTAAATGGAGGGTTTAATTGAGAAGATGGATTTGACCATGAAAATCCAGGATGATTTCTCCATTGGGGGTTATATGTATTCGAGTTTAGTCCCCCTATTTGGTTAAAAGCTCCTTGCACATAGCTTACATCCTCATTAGCATTTAAATGAATATTGCATTAAGAATGCAAATGGGATCCTCCACAAAGCTCATAAGTAACATTAGCATTTTCAATAGAATTAAATTGAGATTTACTCACCAACTTGGTAAGAGCATCTACCTTAGCATTCAATAAGTTGATGGTGTCAAGTTCCAAGAATCCTCTTTCTTTTGCCATTGTTGGTTCATCACCCATGTACCCTTGAGATACAAGCTCTTCAATCAAGATAACAACTTCTCTTACTTTTTTATCCATCCATTTTACATTAGAGGCTATGTTGACAATATTATGATTCTCATCCATTAACCCATTATAGAAAATTTAAGGGATCATCCAATTGGGTAGGCCATGTTCTGGGTATTTCCTTTGATGCTCCTTGAACCTTTCCCAAGTTGCATAGATTGTTTCATTTCCATTTTGTTTAAAGCTAGTAATCTCATTATGAAACTTGGCGGTCTTTTGTGGTGGAAAATACTTATGGAGAAATGCTTGCTTCAATTGATCTCAAGTTGTGACTAACTCACTTGGTAAACTAGCAAGCTAAAATTATGCTTTTTCCTTGACTGAAAATGGGAAAAGTCTTAACCTTATACCATCATCCATCACTCCATTGATCGGAAATGTAGCACATACATTGAGGAAAGTCAATATATGAGCGTATGGATCCTCTCTTTGTAAACCTCCAAATTGGTTTGAAAGAGTCCTAGAGGGGGGGGTGATTAGGACTATCAAACAAAAATAGGAAATTAAAGGAATTCTTTGCAAGAATTAAGTAAGAGTTGAGAAGAAAGAATGAAGAACACAAATATTTAAGGAGTTCGAATTCAACAATAATCCTACGTCTCCACCTTACTTATCCCCAAGTTAGGATTTTTTAATCACCCATAATCTTATTAACAAGATTGAGAATACACAAGAGTTTTATGGCTCACTCTTACAACCTTACAATCTTGAGTTTTCAAGGCTCACTCAAAAACCAAATTCCCAAGTGTTTTAATGGCTAAACACTTAAACCAATTCCTTTAGAATAGAATCTCACTTCCCATTTTCTAAACCTAAAAAATAAAAGAATAAGAATGTCTATTCTAATCACTCACAAACTCTCACAAGAGTTATACACAAATAATTTGTTTAAAAGAAAGTTTTAGAGTTTAATTGAATGTTTAAGAAAATGATGAATGATAAACAAGTTTTCTTAACCTTTAAATTGAATTCTAAGTTGTGTTTATATAGAAAAAAACTTAAAAATATAGTTTTTGGATGTATCAATCATGTATCCAATGTTTAGAATTGATTTTGAATCAATTCTTGGACTTTTGGCAACTAAAAGGTTGCTCACGAGCGGCTCACGAGTGAACATCGCTTGCGAGGGGTGAAAATATATCCGTTGCATTTAAAATTTTTTATTGGAATTCTGTTAGAGGTCTGCTCATGATCAGGTCATGAGAAAATAGCTCGTGAGGGGTGCTGCCAATTTTTGGCAAAAACGTGCTCTAAAGGCTCCATTGAAGGACAACTCATGACCACTTTAAAAGATTCTTATAAACGGGACTGAAGAATATTGATTCAGCCAAAATTTTCTTCATAAAAGTTATAGATAATTGTCTTATATTTTCATAAAACTTTAAATCACCTCAATTAAACATATGTATCTCAAGATATTGCTAAAATACCAAGAGCTATGCAAACTAAAATGCAAGCTGCAAATACTGAGTTCGACTAAAGATTTTCATATCCAAATGAACTTGGATTTTGATATGAAAGAACAATTTGGAAAGCTTAAGATGTCTAATTCAAAAGTGAAGAAGCTAATTTTCTCATTTAAGAGCTCTAAATATGTCAAAAGCCTTCTTCAATCTCAGAGGTTCAATCAGCCCGAAAAGTCACTATTCACCCAAAAGTGTATATGCTTGGTATATGTTTGGTATATAATTCCCTACACACTTAATTGAAATTATTAGTATAAAAATTGTTTGTAAAATTCCAAAATTAGGAGTTCGATCATGCAAATGGTCAACAATCTCCCCCTTTTTGGCTTTGACAACCAATTTGAAAAGATGATAAATAATATATGTGTGTGTAAAAAAATAAATAACATGTATAAGTACATTAAATAAAAATAGCTCCCCCTTTCAAATTAAATAGATGCAAAAATAGAAAATATTTTGTTCCCCCTTAACATGTGCATAAATTCAATATTTATCATGTATCATAGCATATAAATAAATGAATTATCATAGCATGTATACGGGTTTAACAAATATATTCCTTTAACACAAATATATTTCTTTATTTATCCTCCTTTTTGGACATGATAAGAAATATAAATAAATTTTATTATCCTTCTTGTCAAAAATAAAGACAATATAAAAAAGTTATCAAGAACATAGCCTAACATAACAAATGATGATAATATGATTATTAAAAAATGTTAGACAACATGAAGGAAATAATTTCAAAAATATATGCATATAGTGCTATTATAATGTATCAAAAAATAGTATATATGCTATATTCAAACATCACATGATCATGTAGAGTTTAACTAGTCAATCAATTATACATAATCATGTGGTACTTAGTATATCTTAAACACAATTATTTATCCCTTAAGCACATAGCTTCTTGTCCCCCTTTGTCAAAGAAAAAAAGAAAAGAGAGAGATATATAAGGGGAAATTGACCTAAGGGAACCAAAAATACTAGAGGGAATAAAAGATCAAGAACCAAAACAATGCAAGCAAAAATTTTCAAAATCTTTATGAAATTCATGTCATTTTAAAAGATAAAAACCATTACCAAGAAGGATTTATATATGAATAAGCATAATGAATAGTCATAAAAGAAATACAAAGATGTGAAAGAGGTACACCAACAATTCTTAAATCTGAAATATGAAAAATATACGAAAAAGAAAAACAAAAGAAAGAAGAAAAAAAATTAGTCTTGTGGAGAAGGAGGAAGTGGCCAAGAGCATTGAATATTATAATGGTCATACAATTGATGAATATCATATTCCATATGATCCATTCTTTGCTCAAAATGATCAAGTCTAGTATCTACTTGATCAAACCTTGTGTTGAAGTTTGACTCCACTATGGATAGGCGATCAAAGAAACCACTAACCCAAGTGGGTTCATCATCAACACTTTGAGAAGTGGAAGGTCTTTTTGCCCTTTTTCTTTGAGTAGGAGTTTGCTGCTCTTGAGGTAATTCTTCTCCAATAGAAAGAGTGCCCATATGCTCAATATTTTGTTCTTGCTCTACATTAACATCTTCATCTTCTACTTTGTCTTTCTAAAACCAAAAATTTCTAACAAGATTGAATTGCCTAGAATTTATTAAGAGTTTATCATCAAGAAAAGATGGAGGTAATGAAAGAAAAGATCATCAAAGGAGATAGTTTCATTACTCAAGCCTCTAGCATGAAAAGAGTAGGTAATATACCTATGTATATACTAAAGAGATTTTGAAGCCAAACTAGATGCTTTAGTGTGTCCAACTTTAAAGATTCTTGTATGAGGTTTAGAATGTTAAGACAAAAAAAGATTAGGGGACCAAGTTGAAATAGGAGAAGCTAAATCTCCTTGTTTAAAGTTAAAGATGTCATCAAAGGCTTGAGAAGTAAGGAATCTATCTCTCCCACCCAATCTAAATCTAATGCTATTCAAAGGATTTTTCTCATTAAAAGAATGAGTTTTTAAACAATAAGAAACAAGGAATTCATGAACTAAGGTAGGGTAGGTAGGAAAATCATTGAAAGCAAAATCATATAAACCCACATTGTCAAGTAAATTTCTAACCTCATTGAAACAACCCATCTTTTCCAAAGTAGCTTGAGACATATATTTAGATGAAATGATTTTCCTATCCTTGAAATGAGCAAGTCTTTCCCTAAATTGAGATTGAGTGTATGAGAGAGGAGGTTGTTTCTTAGGTTGATCTTTAGTAGCTCTTCTAGAGGAGAAAGAAGCACCTTGATCAAATTTTTAAGCCATGGCAAGGGCAAGGTAAAAGAAGATTGAAAGAATTTTGAGAATTGAAAGAGTTTTGAGGAGATTTGGAAGAAAAACTTGAAAGAATTTTAAGGAAAATTTAATTGAAGATGTAATTGAATAAGAGTGAAGGGGGGAATGAGGGGCATTTATACATAAAAAATAATATAAAGAATTAAAAAAAATAAAAAAAATGCAGGTTACCGTTGAAGAAAAAAAATTTAAAAAAATTTGGTAAAAAAAAAGAGGAATGGGCAACCAGACCGCTGCTCATGAGTGGTTCACCAGCGGTCCGCTCGTGAGTGCAACTGGGTGTGTCCAGACTGCTCCTCACGAGCAGTTTGCTCATGACCCAGCTCGTGAGTGGTTTTGGATGCCCAGACCACAATGGTCACGAGCTTAACGGCTCATGATGAAAATTACAAACTGACCCTTGTACTTTCAAATTTGTTGCAATAAGTCCAAAAAAGCTGACAAATAGGTCCTTGACCATAAAATTAATTATAAAATTAAAGTAAATGATAGTTAAAACAAATATTTTTGACATAAATAAATAAAACAAGGAGAAAATTTTGAAAATATGAAAAAAAAGAATTATTATCATGATTATTATTATTATTTTTTAAAAAATACTAAAAATATGCAAAAAAAATCTTACAGCTCAAGGTTTATATCTAAAAAATAAACTGAACATAAACTATCATGAAAATATACAAAAAAATTTTGTTAAGGAGGAGGAATTTTTATTCAAAATTAAAATAATTAATTAATTGAATTTAGCTCAATAATTAATTATTAATTTGCAACAAAAAAAAGAACCAATTCATCAAATTAACAAGTAATCAAGACAGGCTTGAGCCATCAATCATACCAAGTTCATGCTTAATAAAATTCAATCTTTCCTCACAAAGAGGCTTGGTAAAGATGTCTGCTAATTGATGACTAGTATCAACATAATCAAGAAAAATATCTCCATTTTGCACATGATCACGCAAGAAATAATGTCTAATATCAATATGCTTAGTTCTAGAATGCTGAATGGGATTCTTACTAAGGTTTATAGCACTTGTATTATCACACTTAATTGGAATGTGATTAATATCAATGCCATAGTCCAAAAGTTATTGTTTTTGCCATAAAACTTAGGTGCAACAACAACTAGCCGCCACATATTCTGTTATAGCGGTGGACAAGGTAACATAAACTTATTTATTACTAAACCAAGAAACTAAGCAATTTCTTAAAATTTGACAAGTTCCAGAAGTGCTTTTTCTATCTAGTAGGCTATCGGCAAAATCAGCATCATAATAACTAATCAAGTCAAAGGAAGAACTCCTAGGATACTAGAGTCCTAAATTCAATGTACCACAAAGATATTTAAAAATTATTTTGATAGCATTTAAATGAGACTCTATAGGATTTAATTGAAATCTAGCACACAAGCAAGTAGTAAACATAATATCAGGTCTACTAGCAGTTAAATAAAGAAGGGATCTGATCGTACCTCTAAATCGCTTTTCATCAACCGATTTGCCATTCTCATCCTTATTGAGTTTGGTTGTGGTGCTCATTGGAGTTTTGTTTGATTTAGCTCCATCCATTCCAAACTTCTTGAGAATGTCCCTGGTATATTTGGTTTGATTGATGAAAATCCCATCTTTACATTGCTTGATTTGAAGTCTAAGAAAGAACTTGAGTTTACCCATCATACTCATCTCAAATTCTCCTTGCAGTTTAGAAAATTCCTCACACAAGCAATGGTTAGTAGCACTGAAAATAATATCATCAACATAAATTTGAACAATTAATAAATCATGCTTGGATTTCTTTATGAAAAGAGTTGTGTCAACCTTTCCTTTAGAGAAACCTTTCTCTAGTAAAAAGTTACTTACTCTTTCATACTAAGCTCTTGGAGCTTGTTTCAATCCATACAATGCTTTTGATAATTTAAAAACATGATTTGAAGAGTCAAAATTTTAAAAACCCGAAGGTTGTTCAACATATACCTTATATTCAATAAAACCAATTAAAATGCACTTTTAATATCCATTTGATAAAGTTTAAAATCCATGTATAATACAAATGCAAGTAACATCCTAACAACTTCTAACCTTGCAATGGGGGCAAAGGTTTCATCATAATCAATTCCTTCCTCTTGATTATAACCTTTAGCTACTAGTCTAGCTTTGTTCCTATTTATGACACCTTGTTCATTCATTTTATTTCTAAACACCCATTTGGTGCCAATGATAGGATGATGTTTAGGTCTAGGAACCAAGGTCCAAACCTTGTTTCTCTCAAATTGATTTAACTCTTCTTGCATAGCAAGGACACAAAATTCATCACTCAAAGGATCATCAACATTTTTGGTTCAATTTGAGAAATGAAAGCTAAATTAATAATAGACTTGAGTTTAGATATAGTAGTTACCCCTTTTTTAGTGTCACCTATAATGAGATCTTGAGGGTGAGCTTTCTTGAATTGCCAATCCTTTAGAAGTTCATCCTTCAAAATAGGTTGAGGTATCTCCTCATTTTCCTTCTTGCTTGGATCTTCAAGTTCCAAAGGCTTACTAGAATTTTCTTCTTGTGTTTCCACAATCTCATTGTCACCTACAAGATCATCAACATTACAAACATCCTTTCTAGGATTAAGTGAGTTTGATTCATCAAATACCACATGCATTGACTCTTCAACTACTAGAGTTCTCTTATTAAAGACTCTATATGCTTTGCTAGAGATTAAATAGCCTAGGAAAATTCCTTCATCAACTTTGGAATTAAATTTCCCAAGATTATCCTTGGTGTTCAATATAAAGCACTTGCATCCAAATACTCTTAGATATAAGATTTTGGGTTTTCTATTGTTCCATAGCTTATAAGATGTTTTATTTAAAATTGGTCTTTTGACAACTCAGTTTGAAATATAACAAGATGTGTTAACGGCTTTCACCCAAAAGTATAGAGGCAAATTATACTCATGAAGCATTGTTTTGGCCATTTCCACAAGAGTTCTATTTTTCCTTTCAACTACCCTATTTTGTTGAGGAGTTCTAGGTGATGAAAATGTATGGGAAATAACATTTTCATTACAATAGTTTTTGAAAAATTCATTTTCAAATTCAGTTCCATGATCACTTCTAATGGATGAAATACAAAATCCTTTTTCTTTTTGAACTCTTTTTGAAAAATTTTCAAAAGCTTTAAATGCATCATTCTTATGAGCAACAAAACACACCCAAGTGTATCTAGAGTAATAATCAACCAATATATAAGCATAGTGCATTCCACCAAGACTAGCAACTCTAATTGGTCCAAACAAATCCATATGTATAAGTTCAAGTGGTCTAAAAGTGGACTCTACATTTTTTAGCTTAAATGAAGACTTAGATTGTTTTCCCTTTTGACAAGCATCACAAGGTTTATCCTTAGTGAATTCAAGCTTAGGTAAACTAATCACAAGTTCATGTTTACAAAGATCATTCAAAAGCTAAAAATTTGCATGTCCTAACCTTCTATGCCATGTCCATGTGTGATGGGAAATTGACATTAAGCATTTTATGTCATTGTTATCAATTTTATTCATATCAATAACATAAACGTTATCTACTCTTTCACCACTAAAAATTACTTTTTCTTCATCAAGACTATTAACAAAGCAATTTCTATGATAGTGTAATATCCTGAGTTTTTAAATAATTTTAAACTGCATCGAGATATTGTCATGACCCAAAACAGGGGCCATGACTGGTGCTAGGGAATGAGAATTCTTTTGAATCCAGAACCCATAGTAAGCCTAAATAAAATAAAACATGCAATAGAAATAATAACAACACATTTAGGTAAAATATTATGTAGCGGAATAAAATCATAAATATCAAAATAATATTTCTGTCAAACGAAATTAAATCAAATCCTCATCTCATATATAAATAAACTCTTTTAATACAAGTCCAGTTCAAATTCTTAAAATACAAAACTCATACAAATTTAATACAATATCTTTTAATAATTTTACGACTACTACAATGTCTAGATTATAAAATAAAACTCAAGTGAGCAGTTTACATAATAAAGCCAGAGCGGAAGAAATCCAGCGTACAAGCCTGCTACTGAGGTCTGATGAAGATGACTCTCCTGAAAAATAGTCAATGGAGGGGAGTCAGACCTCACTGAGTGAATTACTATAATATCTATACATGCATACACAGTCAAAAGTATATATAATATGTATGTATACAAGCAAATATACACAAATGCAATAAAAATCATTTTATATACTTTTATTGAAAATCACAGTTTATGAAGGATCAAATAGAACCCTAGAAAATCGCAACCTTAAAATAGTGTTAAACAACACTCTAGCCATACAGGCTCACTTATTCCAAATATATTCACCTGTTCCATTTGGACAGTAGACTGGCCCCAAGACACTAAGTCAACTGAGCTCCAGTAATCTGACTGTCAGTGTGATTGGCCCCGAGACACTTGGTCAACCGAGTAGCAATCACACTCCCAAATCATATCAGACATCAAATAATCATATCCAATCGATATCCACAAACTGGTTAGTAATATAGCCTAAATGCTATAAGCGTACCGGTACGTACTCGGTCCTAGTGCTGGCCACTAGGTAGCACGTTCTATTGATATCCTTCATTTTAAATATAAACATACATTCATAAAAATAAATGATGCATGAATTTAAATAAAATAGCCACATAAACCATATATATACTAGAAATATACCAAAAGTGAATCAGGTATATTTCGAGTATATATACTTCAAATAAATCCAACAAAATTGCAAAATAAACTAAGAATATATTCAAAAATAATTTAAACATAATTCTTTAATAAAACATGCATATAGTTTAAAATATACCAAAAATAAACTAAAAATAAAACTAAGTATTACTTAAATAATTATGCATATCTAATCATAATAAAACATATATTTCTAAAACATGCACCCTAGAACATATATATATAAAATAGTAACTCACAATTAGTGTGCTCCTCGAGATGGGTCCGATGGGCCTAGTCCACTAGGCCTCAATCTCGGCATAACTAAACAAACAGATAACGACAGGAATCATAATAAATCTAATAGAAGATCTAAAGACTCGATCTAGACTACTAGACACAGAATTAAATCAGAATTTGACCAGACATCACATTTTACAAGAATTCTACCGAAAATCCGACAGAACCTCCCCTGTAAAACGGACATCTCTCTACTCAAAGAGTAGAGCCAGCGCTACAAAGAAACACACTTCGAAAATAAACACAAAACACAACCAAAATCCCTCGGTCGGACTTCAAACTACAAATCACCAACCGAGGTCCACAATTCACTGAATATTCACAAAATACCAAAAATACAGTTTATAAGTAGAAATTATATAATTAACCCTAAAACACATTAAAACCCGATAAAACTCATTTATTTAGAAAAATCGTATATTATATATATAATTTGAAAATAATTTATGAAAAAATAGTTTTAATTAGTCAAAAATACTAAATAATTTGTAGAAATAATTTTTATACCTTAAATAACTATTAAAACTAGTTTAATTACATTTTTAGCCAATTTAGGGTAAAATTACCAAAATACCCATATATATATAAATATACTAAAATAAATCCAAAAATTCACCAAAAATAATATAATTGCACAAAATTAATTTTCTCAACATATTTTTCAATAATATCACTAAATAAACTTAATTAACCAATTAATTTCAATTAAAAACATAATTAACCCTATTTTCTCAAAATTACATAAACTAATTAAATTCAAAATAGATACATAGAAATTCATAAAAAATCCAAATAAATTTCTATAATTCATTTCAACACCTATATTTATCATAAAACACAATTTCATAATTTAATTAATTACTTTTCGAAAATTAGAAAATAATACTAAAATATTCAAAAATACCCAAAAATCAAAATAATTTCCAAAAATTCTACAAAAATTCACACATGTAGATTAAGCTAAGGGGAACAAAATTTGTGAAGGAATTTATCATGAATCAATTAATTGAAGCTTAAAAAAAATAAAAAACCCTAATAGGCCGAAATTGCAAAATCGAAACCTAGGCAAATATAGACCATTTTAAGTGAAACAAAGCTTGGAATCACACTCATCGGAGCTCAAGGAGAAGATAGAGACTGGCGGTGTCAAAAACGGTGGCCGAAAATACTGTGAACGATGGTGGCTCAAGTTTTGGCTTCTCGAGCTTATTCCGGCGAAACCACGACGGAATAGGGAGCTGCTGGCTGCGGGGAAGGCTGGGGAAGGAGGTGGCACGCCGGGAGGCACACCGACGACAAGGGAACGACGTGACAGATGGTGGTTGGCGATGGGAGGTGATCGGGGAAGAAGGAGAAGCTTCGATGGCAAACTCGTAATTTTATCAAACTTTATTTTTTGTTTAAATAATATAGGTATATGTATATGTATGTATATATATATATATACTTTATATTATTTTAATATATAATATTATATGGACAATAAATATTCACCACACACATAATTTAATATTTTAGTAATTTATGTACTAAAAAAATAATTAAATAATATTAAAACTAATTAATAATTAATAAATAATAAAAATATTAGGGTAGTTAATTAAACCCTAGTTAAATAAATAAATACACATATATACTTTATTTAGTACTTTAAAAATATATATGAGCTCATGCAAATGCGTAAAATTGTTTAAAATAATTAATATTAAATTATTTACGTATCAATTTTCCCGAAAATGCAAGTCCCGAGAAAATTTTACATAAAGTACTTAAAATAATGTAAACAATTAAAATTAGCTTTAATTAAATAACAAACTCATAAAATATTAACATTACATACGAAAATTATTAACACTACATATCCCGATGCAGTATAAAAATATTTAAAAAACACGGGATATTACAGTCTTCCCCCCTTACAAGAATTCGTCCCCGAATTCCAGAAAGAAAATGATCACAAGATTAAGAAGGGAAGAGATACGGGTAAGAAGCTCGCATCTTAGCTTCAGTCTCCCACGTATGCTCCTCAACTCTGCTGCTACACCACAGAACCTTGAACATCGAAATCTGCTTCGACCGCAACTGTCAAACTTGATAGTCAACGATCGCCACAGGTTCTTCCACAAACGTCAGATCTTCACTCACTTCTACACTGTCGGGCTGCAAGATGTGTGAAGGGTCTGAGACATACTTCCTCAGCATCAAGATATGAAACATCGAATGCACCTGTGACATACTAAGAGGCAAAGCCAACCGATATGCAACAGTGCCAACTCTCTCCAAAATCTTAAATGGTCCGATATATCTCGGTGCCAACTTACCCTTCCTACCAAAACTCATAACACCCTTCATTGGAGATACCTTTAGAAAAACAACATCTCCAACTTGAAACTCTATATCTCTGCGCCTAGGATCCGCGTAGCTCTTCTGCCTGCTAACTGCGATCTCTAATCTACGCTTAATCACGGCGACTTTCTCTACAGCATCCTGAACCATCTCAGGTCCAGTCAAAGTTCTCTCACCAATCTCATCCCAACTCAAAGGGGATCTACACTTCCTTCCATATAACGCCTCATATGGTGCCATGCCAATACTGCTATGGTAGTTGTTATTATATGCAAACTCTACGAGTGATAAATGATCATCCCAGCTACCTCCTAAATCCAGGACACACATCCTCAACATATCTTCCAGTGTCTAGATCGTCCTCTTAGACTGACCATCTGTCTGAGGATGAAAAGCAGTACTAAAGTCCAACCTAGTGCCCATCGCTTCCTATAACTTCTGCCAAAAATGAGAGGTAAACACTGAACCTCTATCTGATACAATGGACACAGGTACTCCATGAAGGCATACGATATGCTTCACGTATAGCTTCACCAATCTAGCTATAGAATAGGTAGCTTTCATAGGCAAGAAATGTGCAGACTTTATCAACCTATCTACAATCACCCAAATGGAATCGTATCCATCCTTAAAACGAGGTAAACCTACCACAAAATCCATAACTATCCTTTCCCACTTCCACTCGGGGATAGGAAGAGGCTGAAGCTTCCCAGAAGGCTTTTAATGTTCAGCTTTCACTTGCTGACATGTCAAGCACTTAGCAACATAATCAGTGACATCCTTCTTCATTCCCTCCCACCAGTACAAATCTCTGATATTGTGGTACATCTTAGTGACACCTGGATGTATGCTATAGGCTGTAGAATGTGCTTCCTCTAGGATCTCTTCTCTCAAATCATCCACATTAGGAACACACAATCTACCACTGATCCACAACACACCGTCATCATCAAGTGTGAAATCAGTGAACTTCCCTGCTCGAACATTCTCTGCAAGCTCTTCTAGAATAGGATCTCGACCCTGAGCTGCTTTAATCCTATCCCTCAGTACATATCGTACCTTAAATTGAGCTAGCAGTCCACCTGACCTACTGATCTTCATCATCAGACCTTGATCCACCAACAGATGCAACTCCTGGATCAACGGTCTCCTCTCAACACTGATGTGAGCAAGACTTCCTAAGGACTTTCTACTCAAGGCATCTGCTACCACATTAGCCTTGCCCGGATGATATAAAATCTCATAGTCATAATCCTTCAACAATTCTAACCTCCTCTATCTCAGATTCAGATCTCGCTACTGGAAAATGTACTTAAGGCTCTTGTGATCAGTAAAAATCTCACAAGTCACCTCGTACAAATAATGTCTCCAAATCTTCAGAGCAAAGATCATTGCAGCCATTTCAAGGTCATGTGTAGGATAGTTCTACTCATGCTTCTTCAACTGCCTTGAAGCATAAGCCATCACCCTACCATTCTGCATCAACACACAACCAAGGCCAACCCTAGAGGCATCATAATAAACTGTGAACTTATCCACACTATTAGGCAAAGCTAACACTGGGGCTGTGGTCAATTTCTCCTTCAACAACTGAAAGCTATTCTCATAAGTTTCTGACCACTCGAATCTAACATTCTTCTGAGTCAAGCGAGTCATAGGGGCTGTAATTCTAGAAAAATCCTGCATAAACCGCCTATAATACCCGGTTAAACCAAGAAAACTCCGAATCTCAGTAACAGAAGTTGGTCTAGGCCATTCAGACACTGCTTCAATCTTCTATGGATCAACCTGGATGCCCTCTTTAGACACCACGTGTCTAAGAAAAGAAACACTCTCCATCCAGAAGTCACACTTCGAGAATTTAGCATAAAGCTGATGATCTCTCAATGTCTGTAGTACAATCCTCAAGTGATATACATGCTCCTCCATACCCCTTGAATAAACTAGTATATCATCAATGAAGACTACCATAAACTGATCCACATATGGTCTGAATACCCTGTTCATCAGATCCATAAAAGCTACTGGTGCATTAGTCAAACCAAAAGACATCACTAGAAACTCATAGTGGCCATATCGAGTGCGGAATACCGTTTTAGGAATATCAACTTCTCTAATCTGCAGCTGATGATAACCCAACCTCAGATCAATCTTGGAAAAGAACTGTGCACCCTGTAACTGATCAAACAAGTCATCTATCCTCGGGAGAGGATACTTGTTCTTCACTGTCACCTTATTCAGCTCTTTGTAGTCAATGCACAGTCTCAGGGTACCATCCTTCTTCTTCACAAACAAGACTGATGCACCCCAAGGAGAAACACTGGGTCTGATAAAACCCTTATCCAACAACTCTTGCAACTGCTCCTTCAACTCTGCAAGAGCCATTCTGTAGGGTGGCATAGATATAGGAGTAGTACCTGGAACCACATCTATACAGAACTCAATCTCTCTGTGAGGTGGTAAACCTGGCAACTCCTCAAGAAAAACATCAGGAAACTCACAGGCAACAGGAACATCTGTGAGTGACAACTTCTCCACTAAAGTATCCCTGACTAATGCCAAATATCCTTGACATCCTTTCCTCAGCAACTTCCTAGCCGTAATAGCAGAAATAAGATTCTGAGGTGCTGAACTCCTATCACCCATAAACTTAAAATCTTCTTCATCAGGAATTCCGAAAGTCACCTCTTTATTCCTGCAATCTACCACGACATAGTGCTGAGATAACCAGTCCATTCCCAGAATAACATCAAGCTCCATCACATCCAACAGGATCAAGTCAACGGATAATTCTCTACCTCCCATAAGAACTGGACAACCAGAAAGAACAATATCAACGTCTAAGGAATCGCTCAGAGGAGTGGCAATGGAAAAAGGAAAAGCCATCCTCGAAGCTTGCCAATAAGACTTGGAAGCAAAAATGGGAGAAATGAACGAATGTGTGGCACCCGGATTAAACAAAACCCATGCATCCAGGTAACAAATAGAAACAATACCTGCCATGACTGCATTGGATGCCTGAGCATCCTGTTGAGTAAGATGGAAGACTCTGGCCTGTCCTCGACTTCCCTGCTGACTAGTAGAAGCCTGGCCAACACCTCTGGCACCTCCTCTAGCACCTCTACCTCAACTCTGCTGTGGAACAAACTGAGTGGAACTCTGATGCTGGGCTGGAGGCAACTGAAATGGCACGGGTCCAGTACTAGCAATCGACTGTTGTGGAAATCACGGAATCTGCAGCTGCTGATACCCGAAGTAAGGACACGATCTGGTAAAATGTCATGTCTGCCTGCATCTGAAGCATGTCAATGGTGTCAGATAACACGGTCCCTGATGGACTTTATCATAGGTCTGGCAAACACTAGCAGCTGATCCAGAACTACGACCATTGCTGTTGCTCAAAGCACCTAACCCAAATCTAAATGATCTATGCTGACCTCCACGGCCATGTCTACTGCTCCGATGCACTCGCTGCTGCTGCCTCTGACTCTGCTGAGTCGGACCTCGCTGCTGACTACTCGAACCAACATGAAAACTAGAGTATGGAGTAGTCTGCAATCAACTCGACTGAACTCCCAGCTGGTAGTAATTAGGCATCACTCCCTGCCTAACTAGCCTTAGCTCAATCTCCTCAGCCAACTCTATACAAGAGTAGTTATCACACCATCAATGATGGTTGTAGGTGGTTCCCAACCTCTTAGGACAATATCCTAAAGTTTGATGGAATCATAATCAAGATATAATTCCATTTTGAATTTCCAATGTGGATAGTCACTACCATCAAAGAATGGTCTAAAAGAAGAGATGTTTTGAGATTCACTCCCCATGATCTTGTATTCTAGCAATGAAGTACCTAAAATTCAAGCTATGATACTAATTGAAAGAGTCATAGAGGGGGGGGGGGGGGTGAATAGGACTATCGAACAAAAATAGGAAATTAAAGGAATCCTTTGCAAGAATTAAGTGAGAGTTGAGAAGAAAGAATGAAGAACACAAATATTTAAGGAGTTCAGATTCAACATTAATCCTATGTCTCCACCTAACTTATCCCCAAGTTAGGATTTTTTAATCACCCACAATCTTATTAAAAATATTGAAAATACATAAGAGTTTTATGGCTCACTCTTACAACCTTACAATCTTGAGTTTTCAAGGCTCACTCAAAAACCAAGTTCCCAAGTGTTTTAATGGTTAAACACTTAAACCAATTCCTTTATAATAGAATCTTACTTCATGTTTTCTAAACCCAGAAATTAGAAGAATAAGAATTTCTATTCTAATCACTCACCAACTCTCACAAGAGTTATACATAAAGAATTTGTTTAAAAGAAAGTTTTAGAGTTCAATTAAATGTTTAAGAAAATGATGAATGATAAACAAGTGTTCTTAACCTTTCAATTGAATTCTAAGTTGTGTTTATATAGAAAAACACTTAAAAATATAGTTTTTGGATGTATCAATCATGTCTCTAACATTTATAATTGATTTTGAATCAATTCTTGGACTTTTGGCAGCTCAAAGGTTGCTCACGAGCGGCTCATGAGTGAACAATGCTCGTGAGGGGTGAAAATATATCCGTTGCATTCAAAAATTCCTATTGGAATGTTGTTAGAGGTCTACTCACAAGCAGGTCATGAGCAAAAAACTCGTGAGGGGTGTTGCTAATTTTTGGCAAAAACGTGCTCCAAAGGCTCCATTGAAAGATAGCTTATGACCACTTCGAAAGATGCTCGTAAACAGGACTAAAGACGATTGATTTAGCCAAAATTTTCTTCATAAAAGTTATAGATAATTTTCTTAAAACTTTGAATCACCTCAATTTAACATCTGTAGCTCAAGATATTGCTGAAATACTAAGAGCTATGCAAACTGAAATGCAAGCTGTATATGCTAACTTCGACTAAAGATTTACATATCCAAATGAACTTGGATTTTGATAAGCAAGCACAATATGGAAAGCTTAAGATGTCTACTTCAAAATTCAAGAATCTTATTTTCTCATTTAAGAGCTCTAAATATGTCAAAAGCCTTCTTCAATCTTAGAGGTTTAATTAGCCCGAAAAGTGACTATTCACCCAAAAGTGTATATGCTTGGTATATGTTTGGTATATAATTCCCTACACACTTAATTGAAATTATTAGTATAAAAATTGTTTTTTAAAGTCTAAAATTAGGAGTTTGATCATGCAAATGGTCAACATGGTTATTTTGCACCACTTGTATGATACTTGGTTTAATTTTGAAGTTATTGTTGGCTATTGATGGAGCCACAATTCCTATAAAATTGCTCGTCATATCGGGCTTAGCGATGTCACCTAATATATATCTTTTTGATATAGCCATAGTGTCCAAATTTTATTGATTTACTATTCTTTGCCTTTGCTCCCTATGTAAATCACGTAAGGCTTATTCAATTTCAGGGTTAAAATATAGAATGTTATCACTAGCACTTCTAGTAAGCATCTTAAAAAAGTAAAATCACAATTATTCAATCACAAATCACTAAACCCAAAATTATAAAAACAAGCAAAAATTAAATTAAAGCCTAAAACAACTTTTTTCTTCCCTAAATTAATAAAATGTTAAACAAATTCCCAAGCAATGGCCCTAAAATTTGAAGCGGGTCAAATTGTATTACCCTAGTCTCTAAGACTTAGTATAAAGTAAGTAAGGTGTCGAACACTCAAGAATTTAGAGCAATTTGTATTAACTGGTAAGTTAATTATATGGATAGGCAAATAAATATGATAAAGAAAAGTAAATTACTCTAACTACTATAAAATTACTGAATAAAAACTAATTATATTAACTACACTAATTATATTAGAAACAAAATTGAATTAAGTTTATTAGAATTACAACTTAGAATTCATCAAAGAAACAATAATAAAAATAACAAATTATCATATGAAATAACTGAAGGAAATGACTAATAATCTTTAAGAGCAATTCTCATTTTCAATTAAAGGCAATCCTATTTAAAGTTTACAAGCATTCTCATAACATTGTAGAGATAAATATGGATTAATAAGTACTATGTTAATTCTTTAAATCCTTAAGGTGAAACACTTGTCTCCAAGTAGTTTCCTAACCCTTAAATGATTTCAATTGTTGTTCCATGAAAATGCATTAATTCTCATTATACACACTATATTAACAAGTCATAAATAGTGGCCAACGATATATAAGACATTTAAGCACTCAATTAAAATCAACTCATTTATATAATTATAAAAGAGAATAGTTCTTTAATTCATTCCTCCTTTTAATTCTAACTACAATTCTTTAGCTAAGAATTCATTCCTTCTTGCAATTCTAACTACAATTATTTAGCTAAGATATATAATAAACATATCCCAACAATATATGGAAAGTAAAATAAACATCAAGTACTAATTGAGAGAAAGATAGAACTTGAATATTGATAGCTTGCTCGAATAATTCTTGACTTTCTTGAATGTCCTTCAATAAAATATTCAGAATACTTTTTAACTAAATAATAGTAATAATAAACAAGATATACTAAGTGTTTTTCTTATATCCCTCTCCTCTTCTTCCTCTTTTATAAAAGAGAATACATCTATTTATAAACCTTCTAAGCATCCCAATTTGTACACTTTTCAAAAGAGGTTAAGTATGAAGAGTTATAAAGAAAAGATGCATTAACTACTCAGCACCATTGTTCCGTGTTAGGTATTAGTCGGTACGATATACCTCTATAACGATTCGGCACTGTGGTGTGGGTTGGCATGATGTGGCTCTTTAACTACTTGGCACTATTGTGTGAGTCGGCATTAGTCTTCCATTATGGCTCGACTTAGCCCTTTAGCATAGGATGAGTTGGCACGAATAGAATGAGTTGGCATTATGGGTTTCTGTAATGAATCGACACCATCATAACAAGTCAGCACCGACCTTAGCTCGCTTCCTTTGATTCCAAACTTCATTCAAATGCACTCCATTGCCACTATAAGCATGAGATTAACATAAAAAACCTATAAATCATATAGAGAATATAAAAAATTAAGAAAAGAAACAAAATGCAATAATTAAACACAATGTTATTGTAAACTAAAGAGAAAGTTAACAAAAATGACCTTAAATGAATATGCTAAATTGCATTCTATCAAACTACTTCTCTTTAAAGTTTTTGGATGAAGCCCTTAGATTTGACATCTTTTCTTTACCGATGATAGTCTTCTATGTTTTGGGCAAAGCATACAAAAAGCCTCAAAGTTTTATACATCTTGCATCTTTATGAAAAAGCTTCAAGAGAGGTGGTTAATATTGATAATTCTAAAATTTCATTTAGTATATGAGTTGATGGTGCTACTTAGAATTGTATTATTAACTTGTTAGGTGTTAAGGAGATTAGGCATCTTCCAAAACATTTAGGCTTGTCTACTCTTTTTGGTAAGTCTAAAAAATCTATTTTTGATCTCTAAAAGATAGGATTATAAATAAGATGATAAGATGGAAATAGAATCTATTGTCTATAGTTGGTAAGGAGACTTTTATTAAGTCTTAGGCAATCCTTACATATATCATGAGCTACTTTACCCTTCCTAAATCTTGATATGATGATAATCAAAATCATATGAATAAATTTTGGTAGGGTGATCTTAGAGGTAACCATAAAATTCATAGGTAATCATGGAATCAACTGGCTAAATCTAAATTTGACTAGGGCTTGGGCTTTAGATATCTTCATTGATTTAATATGGATCTTTTTGTTAAGTAGGGTTAGTGGCTACTCACTTATCCAGAGTCTTTGTGTGCACAAATCATGAAATCCAATTATTATTGTAATAAACACCCTACCCCATCATTCTAACATGGTATATCTCATCCTTATGAAGAATGATGGTGTGAAGTCATGATATTACATTCTATCATACAACTAATCCTATTGTATTAAACCTTTAGTAAAGTACTAAATATATATACACTATATAATAATCCTTTATGGGCAAATATTTTTTTAATAAATAATCATCACATAATGCAAATGCTATTGTATAAACTTCACTTATAAACCTCAGGAACCTCAAATAACATAGTAGTGCACTAAACTACTGATGTAGAATAGAGGATTTTGGCAACCATAAACCCAATAACTAATGAGCTATGATGCATATGAGAAGGAAAATCAACACCTTTAATCATTTGACCCTAACCCACACTCCCAAGGAAAGTTCAAACCAAGTTCCAATTCAAACATTTATCCTTTATCTTACATTTGCTAGTCCAAACAACCAAGGCTATCATGGAAACTTTAATCCTTTGAATCAAGAAAAAAGATAAGCAAGAAAGGTTTATAGAAGCCACAATCTATCATTTGAAAAATATAGATTTATAAATCGACACATTGTTAACTTAGTGCCACAAACTCACATGTTTGATAAGAACAATGGCTAAACAAAAAATGAAGAGAAGATTCTCAATTCTTTTTTATTAATCATGGTTCCAAAATTCTACAAAATAAAACTCTACCTCCCTTACAATGAAAATGAGGTCTTGTATATATAGAAATCAAGACCAATCTTACATAATAATTCTAAACTCAATTACACATGATTATTTGACCCACTAACCTACCATTACAACCATTAACTATATAAATGCCCATTAATACATATGAAATAACCATTTAACATCTATTTGAGTAGTGTATTTGATCTTAATATTGTATGATGTTCAAAAATACTTTGTTATATGTTATTTGGCTGTTGAAATTGTCTTAAAGCAAGTGTAAAGTCATGCTAGCTATTATCCTATGCTTTAAAGCTTGTAACCATCTAAAAAGAGTTTTAATTGCTGAATTAAAGGGCTATGATCATAGGGATAAGGTTATGAGTGCAACAGAAACATTAGCCTTCTTTTATTTGCCTTTTTTCAGTTCTTGTGATCTTAGATGTTCTTGTGCTCATGATAGACCTTTTAGACTTCAAATGCACTCATTTTAATGTGTTAAACATGCTTATTTGAGCCTCTTCTGATTCCTATTTATTTAGATTGAATTTAGATGATTATGGTTCTTGGAATCACATTATACCCCCTTTCTTTAAAAAATTCGTTATCAAATCTTTGTTTGCCTTTTAATGAAAACTCAAAACATAAAAATAAAGAAATAAAATAAAATAACTATACTAAAAAAATAATAATCACTCTTTTTATTTTTATTTTTTAAATCAGTGAATACTGCAAAAATAAGAACTTTGTAAAAATGGAATACAAGATCAAGTTCTTAAAAGATAGAACACAAAGAACAAAATGAAAAAGACGTTTAGATAAAGAGATTACAAAATCATAACAAAAAATTTATTGTCATGACCAACTCGAACCATTGGTATTGGAAACCTAAGACCCTTTGTTACAAATCATTTAATCAAACCCTTAATATGACCAACTCATATAAAGAAAACACAAAACTCATTTTTTTTTTCTAAAGATGACTAAAAATATGATCTTGAGAGAACAAGAACAATGACTAAACCAAAAGATATAACACTTTAAAAATAAGATGGATAAAAGGAAAAAGACACAAAAAATGAAAAATTTTAAAAAATAAAAATAATACAAAAGGGATACATAGAATTGAAATTGATAAAACCTGAATTGTGCCAAGCTTTGATACCATTTGATGCAGAATTGAGGATTTTGGCAACCATAAACACCATAGCTAATGAGGTATAATGCATATGAGAAGGAAAATCAGCACGTTCGATCATTTGAACCCCAACCCACGATCTTAAAGAAAGTTCAAACCAAGTTCCAATTTAGACATTTGTCCTTCATCTTACATTTGCTAGTCTAAATAACTAAGGCTATCATTGAAGCATTGACCCCTTGAATAAATAACAAAGTAAGAAATTTTTATAGATGTTGCAATTTATTGTATGAAAAATATATATTGATAAATCTACATATTGCTAACCTAGTTTGCCATAAACTCATGTTTGATAAGAACAATAGCTACAAAAGAGGAGAAAACTCTCAATTATCTTTTTTTAATCATGATTCCAAGATTATATAAATAAAACTCTACGTCCCTTATAATGGAAATAAGGTCTTGCTTATATAGAAATCAAGACAAATCTTACACAATAATTCTAAACTCAATTATATATAATTATTTGACCCATTAACCTGCCATTACAACCATTAACTATATAAATGCCCACTAACACACATTAAACATCCATTTGAGTTATGTATTTGGTCTTAATGTTGTATGATGTTTAAAGATGCTTTATTATATGTTATTTGGTTATTGAAATGGTCTTGAAATAAGTGTAAAGTTGTGCTAGTTGTTATCCAGTGCTTTAAAGCATGTCATAACCGTCTAAAAAGAGGTCAATTATTGAATTAAAGGGCTATGATCACAAGGATAAGGTTACAATCACAACAAAAATATTTACCTTCTTTTGCTTGCCTTTTAAGCTTCATGTGATCATAGGTGTGCTTATGATTATGATAGACCTTTTGAACTTCAAATACACTTGTTTTAATATGTTAAGCATACTTATTTAAGCCTCCTTTGATTCCTATTTATTTGGATGATTATTGTTCTTGGAATGACATTATACCCCCTTCCTTTAAAAAGATTCATCCTCGAATCTTTATTCACGTTTTGATGAAAACTCAAAACAAAAAAAAATAAAGAAATAAACAAAATAGCCAGATTAAAAAATCACTTTTTTTTATTTTTATTTTTTTTAAATCAATGTATAACTAAAATATAAGATCTTTGTAAAAATGGTATAAGAACAAGTTCATAAAATATATAACACAAAGATCAAGATGAAAAAAAAGTTTAGATAAACAGATCACAAAATCACAACAAAGAATTTATTATCATGACTAACTCAAACCATATGTATTAAAAACCTAAGACCTTTTGTTACAAATCATTCAATTAAGCCCTTAATATGACTACCTCACATAAATAAAACACAAAACTAATTTTGATTTTTTCTAAAGATGACTTAAAACATGATTTTGAGACAATAAGATTAATGACTAAGCCAAAAGATAGAACACTTTAAAAAACAAGATTGACAAAAGACAAAAGACATAAGAAATGAAAATTTTGAAAAAAATACATGACACAAAAGGGATATATAGAATTGAAAAAAAAACTAAATTGAGCCAATCTCTGATACCATTTGATGTGGAATGGATGATTTTGGTAGCTACTAACCCAATCACTAATGAGCTACGATGGATATAAGAAAGAAAACCAACACATTCGATCATTTGAACCTAACCCACGCTCTCAAAGAAAGTTCAAAATACGTTCCAATTCAGAAAATTACCCTTCATCTTACATTTGTTAGTCCAAAAAATTAAGGTTATCATAGAAACCTTGACTGCTTAAATTAATAATGAAGATAAGCAAAGGTTTGTAGATGCAACAGTCTAATGTCTGAAAATATAGATTCATAAATCTACATATTGCTAACCTAGTTTGCCATAAACTCACATGTTTAATAAGAAAAATGGCTAAACAATAAAAGAAGAGAAAATTCTTAATTCTCTTTTATTAATCATGATTCTAAGATTCTATAAAATAAAACTCTATCTCACTTACAATGAAAATGAGGTCTTGTTTATATAGAAATCAAGGATAATCTTACATGTTAATTCTAAGCTCAATTACACATGATTATTTGACCCACTAAATGGCCATTATAGCCATTAACTATATAAATGCCTAGTAAAACACATTAAATAACCATTTCAGTAATGTATTTGATCTTAATGTTGTATAATGTTCAAATGCTTTATTCTATGTTATTTGGCTGTTAAAATGGTCTTGAAATAGGTGTAAAGTAATACTAGCTATTATCCTATACTTTAAAGCTTGTTATAACCATCTAAATAGAGGTTTAATTAATGAATTAAGGGCCTACAATCACATGGAGAAGGCTACAATCACAATAAAAACATGTGCCTATTTTTGCTTGCATTTTTCAGCTTCATATGATCGTAGGTGTGCTTACGATCATGAGAGATCTTTTAGACTTCAAATCCACTTGTTTTGATGTGTTACACATGATTATTTGAGCCTTCTTTGATTCCTATTTATTTGGATTGAATTTGGATGATTATAGTTCTTAGAATCACATTAACTGCCATAGTATCTACTCTAGCTATACAAATATAACCTTTTACTAAAAATGAATAAAGAAAAGAGTGTGAGTAATTTCGTATGAAAATTAATCAATGAGTGACTAAAAACACAATAGAAATATCAAATACATTATTTAACATGAACTGTAATGTGAGTACAAAGTATTATATCAAGATGCATAACATATAATTTTTAGCAAAATTCTCATTTACTGAAATTCGTCATAAATTCTAAAAGATTATTCATAATTATTTAAATATTCTTTATGATTCTCTTTTATTATTTGTTATTCACTTTGTGTGAAATTAATTGTTTGTTATGAGCATTAATACACAGTTTCATCTCACAATAACCTATGGGTTATATTGCTACTCTAACTCTTTCTTAGAGTGCTACAGCCTAAATCTCCATCTTAGAGCGATACAGCTTAAAGCTTCTTCTCAGAATGTTTTTATTTATTACTCTTTCTTAGAGCATTGATTATTTTAGAATTAGTATGCATACTTTTTAACCATATAAACTCACCTTAGAGGCATATTGAATTTATGTGTTGCCCCAAAGGCAATTATTACTGAATGGCCATTAAGAAACACTTAATATAAGAATCACTCTCACT
Source organism: Mallotus nudiflorus (assembly GCA_947683625.1). Classification (NCBI taxonomy): domain Eukaryota; kingdom Viridiplantae; phylum Streptophyta; class Magnoliopsida; order Malpighiales; family Euphorbiaceae; genus Mallotus; species Mallotus nudiflorus. Next base: position 276,108 of record CANTUR010001050.1, read on the forward strand.
AGGACCAACATAAGTAGCTCAAGGTAATTAAGCTCATCATAACACCTCTACAAACATGGATATAATAGTGCTCTAATTACAATTTCAATTATAATATTCTATTCATTGTTCATTGTGTTTCTTTAATAAATAAACTTAGTGTCGAAGTTAGAGACTTAAGGAAATTTATAACATTCTCATTATATTTAAGTTTAAGATTATAGTGAGTATATACATTTTTTGATTCTTTAAATATTTTTCTCACTTCCAGTTAATTTATTTAAGAATGTAGTCTTAGCTTATTGATTTTATTATATCTAACATGGAGTGAAAATGGGTAATATTTTCGGAGCTACTAGAAGCATCACTAATAGTTCTTTTATTTTCGCTAAATTTTTTTTTTTTGATTCTCAACTTGAACTTTTTTTCATGTTATACAAATTTAAGGTTGTGTTTAAGGTTATTTATGTCAAAAAAGGGAAGATAATTGAAAAAAAAGGATCTTATTTTTCCTTATGTTTTTCTTTACAAATGATACACATATATATAATATCTACATAAACCTTTATTTAGAAATACAATTACTAATTTACATAAATCATTCCCTAATTTCTTCCCCCAATTTTCTCCTTAATTTTTCCTTCCTAGTTTCTAATTATTTTATTCACACTCCAACACTCTTGTTCAAGTTGGTAAATAGAATAATGTCCAACTTGCTTAGTGAGTCATGGAACATTTAGCTTGAGACAACTTTTGAGAATATCTACTAACTAATTTTCAAACTTTATGAATAAAAACTTAATTATCTTGGCTTTCAGTTTTTCTTTAATAAAGTGCCTATCTATTTCCCTATGTTTAGTCCAATCACGTTGAATTAAATTATGAGCAATCTAAATGTTTGCATGGTTATCACAATATAAGTTCATTTCGATATCTGGATGATAGCTAACTTTACTAAGTGGACTTCTTAACCAAAGAAGTTCACATAGACCTTTTGATATTCTTTTGAACTTAAATTTTGCACTTGATAATGTAATAACCTTTTGCTTTTTACTCCTCTACATGACAGAATTACACCTCACAAAGGTGAAATACCTATACATTAACTTCCTGTCCAAGCTTTTTGCTTAGATGGCATCCATGTATCCCTCAATATTTAAGTTGTTGTGCTTTCTAAACATAAGTCATTTTTTCTATGATGATTTTAAGTAACACAAAAACTAGATTACTACCTTCATATAATCTTTGCTCAGATTATGCATGAACTAACTTACTGCATATAGTATGTCTAGTTTTGTGTGAGATAAGTATATCAACTTTCCTACTAGTCATTGATATTGATCTTTGTCTATTAATGTTTGGTTCTCATGATTGCTTAGCTTATCATTCTGACCAACATGTGTGTTTGTTGACTTACAATCAAGCATTATGGTCTCAGGAAGTAGATTAATAATATATTTCCTTTGATATAGAAATATGCCTTATTTTGATCGTTAAATTTAATACCCAAGAAATATTTTAGTCCCCTAAGATTCTTTATCTCAAATTCCCTTACTAAGTATCTTTGTAAATTTATGATCTCATCCTCATCATTATTTATAATTATCATATCATTAACATAGATAATTAGTGTTATTATTTTCCCATCTCAATGTTTTAGGAACAAAGTGTGATTTGAGTTGCTTTGTTTGAACCCATGCTTCTTTATTATTGAGCTAAATTGACCAAACTATGCTCCAGGAGACTACTTTAAATCATATCATGCCTTATGTAATTTACACACGCCTTCATCTTTTAATGAAGTCCCAAAGTTTGGTGGAATATCCATGTAAACTTCCTCCTCAAAGTCCCCATGTAAGAATGCATTCTTCATATCAAATTGATGAAGAGGCTAATCCAAATTTGCAATAAGGGATAACAAAAATTTTATAGTATTTAGTTTTGTAATAGGGCAACATGTCTCTTAGTAATAAATACCATGAGTCTGAATATACGCCTTTGTCATAAGTTTGACCTTGTATCTTTCTATTGATCCATCTACTTTGTATTTAATAGAGAATACTCACTTATAACCCATGGTTCTTTTTCCCTCAGGTAGTTGAACCAGAGTCCAGGTACTATTATTTTGTAAAGCTATCATCTCATCCATTATGGCCCAAGTCCATTGAGGATCTTTCAATGCCTCCTGCACTATATGAGGAATATACTCGGTAGATAGCTTATGTGCAAAAGCCTTCAAGGGCTCTAAAAGTCTTTTTGTGGATACAAGAAGAGCAATATAATACCTTCCTCCTTTAACTTCTCAGTTGGATGAGTATCAGTTTAAAGGCTTTCCTTGGTTGTGTCTGAAAGGAAATTTATGTCTAACCAATTCATTTATGTTATATAAAAGGGAGGAGTTTAGAATTTGTGTCTTAAGAGTATTCTCAAGAGATAATTTGTGTACTTTATAAGGAGGGGTATGCTCTACATTCTTTTCTAAAATCCTTTCATTAAGCTCAGTATAAAGATATGAGTCTTTTTATAATGCTCACCATTAGATTATGAGTTTCCTTCATCATGCTCAGAATCTCTTTTATGCTTAGTAGGAGGTTTTGGTAGGTTTTGAATTCTTGTTATCATGCTCAACATTAGATTCCAAGTTTCCTTCTTCATGCTCACTAGTAGGTTTTAAGTTTCTTGGCCTTTCTAAACTACAATTCATCTAGTTTTCTAATACCCAATTTTGATCTTCATTCCTTCTCTCCACTTAAAGTAAAGAATGGGTATCTCGACTCAAGAAGAACATTTTTGATTCAAGAAATGTCATATCCATAATGGTATATATGCGATAAGTCATCATATCATAACACTAGCATCCCTTCTTTAGAGCTCCATATCCTAAGAAAACACAATGAATGGTGCATGGATTAAGCTTTGTTCATTAGGCTTTAGGAAAATGAACATAGGCTACTAAGAAAAACACTCATAGAGGCAGCATAAGCAGCAAAAATAGATGTACATGATGAGTAAGTGTTTAAAAAAGAGTGTCAAAGTCCAAGACTTGAGATGATAGTCTATTCAGTAGATATATTATAGTACATACAATATTAATCTAATATTGTCTAGGTTCATGAGCTATAATTAAAAGTGCTTGAGCCATTTTCAATATGTGCCTATTTTTTCATTATGCAACCCTATTCTATTATGGTGTCTGAGAACATGAGGTCTCATGATGTAGGCCATGGGCGTACAAGTACTATTAGAACTCATGGTTGACATAATCTCCTCCATTATTCGAATAAAGTAATTATAGTTTGGTTGAGAATTGAGTCTTAATCATGGCATGGAAAGATATGAATATACTAAACACTTTATGCTTATGTTTCATTAAATACAGCTAAGTCATATGTGTACAATCATTAATGAAGGTGAAAAACCATTTAAAACTGAACTATCTGAGTAAGGAGTGGGTCCCTAAAAATCTAAACGAACTAAGGCAAAAGGAACACAACTTTTTATTTAAGTGTGTTGAGTAAGATACATGATGAATTTTTATTAAAATACAAGTTTGACATCTAAACTCAGACTCATATGATTTTGATAATAGACTTATAAATAGATGCTTCATGTAATTGATTAATGGGTGTCCCAACCTTTGGTGCGACAATATGATTTGTTGGCTTTTATTGCTCATCTATTGCATAATATTTTCTCTGCCTAGATTAAAGTCATCCGTATAATAAAACCCCCATTTTTAGTACTATAACCAATAATCTCCTTCATGAGAATATCCTAAAACAAATAAAAATTTGGATATATTAGTGCACAATAATTTAATTGATTGGTAGCCTAGCCTATAGATAGTAGTATGTTTGATAGTGAAGGAAATAGTAAGGTGTTAGGTAAAAAGAATAGTGAGGATATTACTACTTTTTCCCATTATTATAACCAGATATGTCACACCATTGGCATTTTTAATACATTCTCATTTGGGTTAATTAAATTCTATAAAGTCTTTTAGATCAAATTTCATGTGGTTCATTACCCTAAAGTCAATAATCCAGTCAATTGAAGCTTTTGTTTATATTAATATAAACCATAACCTTTATTACCTGCCATTAGGAGACTCAGTTATATTTTCGGCACAGTTGGTACTCAGCACTAGGAACTTGATACTAATTATTCAACCTATAGTAAGTGCTGCTAGATTAGTACTTTTGCTTGGATCTGCTTCTCATTTCTTATTCAGATCTTGCCATCACTTGGAATACCCATGTAGTTTAATGCATGTTTCTCAAGTGTGTTTGGGGTTTGATGTGAATTCGTAAGTATACGGGTCAAGTTATATAATAGGATTGTAAGTCCAGATATCGATCCCACAAGGAAGAGGATAAATACTAGTTCGCTTGATTTACATGCTTGTCTAAATGGATCAATTTTTATGTTTTTTCGTATTGTAAAACAATTAAAATTTAAAACTAATTTAATGTTGTGGTAAATGAATAGTGTAAAGTATGTACTAGAGTTTCTCTTCCTGGATCTATATTGACTCAAAATCTAATTTATATAATCTCTCTCATAGGTGTGTTTAAGATGCTACCACTATAATTCTCATAAATCTCTCTTGAGCATTTACAAGGTGAGCTTATTATTTCAAATTTTGAGTTGAATAAAAGGACTCTTATCTTATAGAACTCTAATCAATAGATCTATAACAAACTTCAACTCTAAAGGTAAAAATGCAATATTAACTCTTAACCGGTATCTTTACTCAAATTAAGATTCAATAGTTTTTATTATAGATCCCTCAGTGTAAATCTCCTCTCGATCTCAATACTCTTAGTGTAGGATGATTCAATATAAATACTATAAATGTAAGTATAAATCTCCTCTTAATCTCAATATACTAACTAAGATCATTGAATCATTCATGAAGTATAAAATAAAAACCATAAACATGACATGAACTGAGAATATATTTAAAAATAAATATGAGTTCAATACATCTCCAGGTTACTCAGATAACTCTAATATAAAATGAGATTAAGCTAACATATTTATACAGAGAACAAGAAAACAATAAATAAATACAACTGACATAATAAAAATATAAGACAAGAAAAGAGTGAACTCCCTATTTCTTATCAATGTAGCTCCCCATTGCTGATTTATTTATTGTCTACTTGTACTCTGATGCAGATGAATGAGTTTCACTCTCTATCTTTATGTACTTTTCTCTATATTTTCTCTATTTTGTTCTTTCTGTTATTTTCTACTCTTTTCCCTCATTGGTTGCTCTATGAGTTTAATACGCTTTTATATCCTTAGGGTTTCACTTGATGCATGCTTTCGCATGGAAATTCCTTAAATGTACAAGAATGGTTGTGCATAACCAAAATTAGACTTGCACGGCCATGCACATTTGTGTGAAGAGCATGCCACGACCATGTTACCTTATGCACAACTGTGCATAAGTATGGGGAAAGTATAACATGATTGTGTGTCCATAAGCACGGCCGTGTCATTATGTAATGCAAAGATGACACGTCCGTGTCATGCCTTGCATGACTGTGTATCTTGCATGCCCATGAATGGCATGGCCGTGTGATGCTTCACACGACCATGTGCTATCTCTTGCATTCCTTGGCATGACCATGCATGGCATTTGCACGCCCATGTTCTATTCTTTGACTTTCTTGATTTTGACTCTTTTTCAACATTGCACACCTAATATTTTAATTTCTTGCAGCAAAAATAAAAAATCATTGAGAATAATATACAAATTAGATAGAAAATATAAAATTCCTAATTTATTTAATTAATGCATAATTATATCTATATTATATTTAAATGTCCTAATATTTTCTAAATGCTAAATTTATTAATTATTATGCAGAAAGTGGAAAATTTATGAAACTAAAATGAAATGTTATTAAATTAAAAAGAGACTAAAGAGTGTAATTTTTAATAGTATAATGCAATTATTAGGGTTCTATAATGGGTGCATACTTCTTCTTTAGTTCCCTTACCCTTATTCTTTCCACTGGCTGATGATAGTGTCTTGGTCATCTACAAGCACATTTAAGTAGCCATGTTCCCTTTAAAGACCATTATAGTACTTGGTATGGTCTCTAAGTTTCCACTCAACATGACAACTTATTGATTTTCCTCTCGTCGGACCTAAGCATAAGTTTCTTCAATTATGGGAAATGGTTGAATTTATAGTACATCACTTCAGACCTTATCTAGTTGGTTATCTAACCCATATAGGAAGGCATAGAACTTATCTTCTTGTATGTTATTATAGATTTGGATATCCTTATAATACTTCATTGGATTTGGCTGTTGAAAGTCTATATCTTGCCACACTCCTTAGAGAGTATTGTAATATAATTCAATGGATCCTTTATCTTGTCTCATCCGAGGTACTCATATTTTTAGTTCATACACTTGTGAGGTGCCTGATCCATTAAAGAAAATGGTAGCAATGGAGTCCCACACTTGCCTAATAGTGGGATATCAAATGAAGTTGCCAATAAAAATGGGTCCATTGAGTTTATTAACCAATCCTTCACAACTGCATTTTCTATTCTCCATTTTTAAAGAGAGGGATCTATTAATTCAAGTTATATGGTGTTAAGTAAACAAAATTTGTAGGGTATATTCACAAATTCGTCAAAAATCTCATGCTCCATATTTTTATATCATTTTATTCAAATTTTTAGCCTTGTATGTCTAGAGAAATATGAAATTAGATTAACACCAAATTAGATGTGTGAGTAAAGAGAAACATAAAAAATACTTTGGTAAGGTTAAGCTATTGGCAGGATTTGCGTAAGAAAAAAATATAGCTCTGATAGACCATCAAAATAATGGAGTTTAATTTTTACTATTTCTGAAAAATTTATAGGGGACACATTTAAATTGCATAGATTTAACAATCAACTCATTTGGAGTTATGAAACTCTAGTTATAGCTTATACAAGTTTACTATACATACCAGAATTCTATAGATGGTTACTCACACAGACCAACCTCAAGCTTAATAACTTTTTTTTTTTTGCAAACACATTTGTATAACTAATTTTTGTCTTATGTCTTGAATCAATCATGTATTTATTTAATAAAAGTCTTTAGTTTAAATTATTTCCAAAATCAATATTAATCCCAATAATCTTTGAGCCAAAGCGCACAGGAAGAGTATAACTATAGTTTAAAGATGATCTAGTTCATAATTCAATCCTCTACAATCATATTTATGCAAAATTCAAGACATTAATATTTGAATACTTTATTGAGCTTTGAAAAAAAGTATTCTGACTTGTCCTAAAAGGTTCATAGGTATATATATTCTTATGGTTATTATATTTATTGATTTATTTTTATAAATAATCATATGGATTCTTTGTTTATCTAAGATGATGGCAAGTATATTTAGGTTTAAAACATTTATAATTACCAAAAGCATTACTGCTATAATGAAAGTCATTATATGTTTAAAATCTTAGGTCTAAAATAAATTTAGATCAAATGACAACATTACTACAGGTATCAACAACAATTTGGCTACCTCCAAATAAGCTTCAGAATAATTTTATTCCATTAGATTTCTTTGCATTCTACTTGTATCCATTTCATTGACTCCAATTGAATGTAACTTTTATTTAACAAACTATCATGTAACTTGAATTTAATAAAACTATCATGTAACTTGAATTTAATAAAACTATCTTTCTTGATTTAATTCTTACTTAACAATCAAATTCGTAAATGGAATGGATTGCCCCATCAATGGGAATCACCATTCCCCTTGTAGGGGTAAGGAATGACTTTTCATTCCCATGAAATTAAGTCAAATTAATTATAAAATAGTCAAAATTTTAAATATTGCCATATATTATTAAAATTTATAAAATATAATTTTTTAAGAAATGAAATAAAATATATAAATTCGTAATATTTATTATTTAATATATTTTGATATATAAATAAGATTTATTTTAATTTTGATTTCCTTGTAAGCTAAAAAATTTGTTAAAATTTTCATTCCATTTCGATTCCCCTTCATTCCAAGTTCAATTTTGATTTTGATTTTGATTTCATTTCTCAAGTATGAACTAAATGAACTCTTAATGTTGATGAAACTCATGGTTTGTTGTTTAACAGATTATATATATTCCTACACATAAGATGTAATTAATAATTTAAATGATTTACTAAAGTTTTAATAAATAAATAAAAATTCTCTCCTTTATGAGAGTGTGGCTTTTCTCTCCTTTGTGAGGGTGTGGTTCTTCTATTTCTTTATGGATTCTTCATTCTCACTTTCTATTTCACTTATTGTTCTTTGTAGTTTCACTTTGTGTCTTATTCCCTTTTGTTATATTATTATTGTGTCTTTTAACGGAGGATCAATTTGCTACTTTATCTTTAACAGTGAAAGATAATGATTAACTCGATTTCTCTAGTGAAAATTAAGGGAATGAAGTCACCTTCAATGAATTTTACCTAGTGGGGAAGTTTCTTACTCAAGGATCGGTGAACTTTGTTGTAATGAAAAATAGAGTGGCTAGTGTTTGGAGTCCTAGAAAGGGTCTCTACATTAAAGAAATAGTTGATCATCACTTCCTTTTCCAATTTTTCCATCAAGTCAATTTGTGCTGAGTCATAAATGCTGGTATGTGGTCTTTTGATAACCATTTATTACTTTTTCATCATTTGCAAAGAGGAGAGATTCCATCCATGGTTCCTCTTACTCATGTCACCATATGGGTGCAAGTGCACGATTTACTTATTAGGTTTATATCATTATCAGTGAGAAAGAAGCCATAAAATTTTCTAGGTGATTTTTTAGAGTATGATGCTGGCAATAATGTTAGTTATTGGTGAAGATATATGAGATTAAGGGTTAGGTTGGATGTTCTTCAACCTTTAAAATGATTGAAGAAGATAAAAGTGGGTGTTAAGAAATCTTTTGATGTTCAGTTTAAATATGAAAGAATCTTAAATTTCTATTATCTTTGTGGTTTACTACCACATATAGAAAACTTTTATCCCAAATTATTTAAAGATTCAACTAAATGGTTATGGAAAATATGGGGGCCATAATTGAAAGCTTCAACTCAAAAACCATTGAAGTAAGGAGGAGAATGTTGGTTACAAGATTTTGGAAATTTGTTATCCAATACTAAAGTCAAAAGTTTTGAAGTTCTAGCTAAAAGAAGGGAATTAGATGAGGTTATTTCAAATTCAAATATTCAGGATAAAGGTAAGAGTACGTGTATGTGGATTCAAGGGGATAGTGCTATGGTGGTGTTTTATCCTACATTGGGCTCACTTTAAGGCTACATGACAATTCCTTTAGGCCTAAGCCCATGGACTCACCAAACTTTGAAAAAGATGAGATGAACCTGTTAGATGATAATAAAAGGAAAAGGGCTGTTGTTTTAGTCTAAGATGTTGAAAAAGAAAATCTTTATGATGGCAGAGCTAATCTCATTATTACAGAATGTCATTATGTCTCTTCTTCTCATTCCCCTTTTACCAACAATATTATATCAGCTATGTCTATGTACAGATCCCATTGGGAGTTATGAATTGCATTGCATGGAATGCCACGGACTGGGTAATCCATAGGCAATCTTCATAATTAAGGATCTAGTCATTTCTTATAGGCCCTCTTTATTATTTTGTTATTGAAACTTTTTTTCATGCCAATAAAGTTGAAGAAAGAAAAGCTATTTTATATTACTCTAGTTGTTTTTCTATTACTTGTTCTAGCCATAATGGAGGATGGACTTTCTTATAGTCTTTGAATATCTCCATTGATGTGTACATTTTTTCAGGTATTCATATAAATGTGGTTGTTTCTGATGATACTTCTAAGACTTGGTGTTGTACAAGATTTTATTGATTCAGGATAAAAGTAAATGTAGTCATTCTTAATTATTACTTCATTACTTATATTCAAAGGGTTCTCATCCATGGTGGGTTTCAGGAGACTTTAACGATTTGTCTATTGGGTTTCATGATTCCATACACAATGAAAAAATTAAATTTTAATCATAAACTTGAGACTGGATCCAAGTAATTCAATTAATTGATTAAATCTAGGGTTTTCATTTTCTTACGACAAACGCAAAAGGGGCAAGATTTCTAAAAGGAGGAGAGGAGGTTCACTCTAATGACACCTTACTTTGAGATTTTAATTTGGCAGTTCGAATTGAGACGTTTCTAAAAGAATCCACACTCTACAAGTGTCCACACTAACAACCCTTGATTTGAAAATGAATACTTATGTGCTAGCACCTTCTCTTGATTTCTCATAAATCAAGAATCAAAAGAACTCTGTATTTTTATTTTCTAAAAGAGAGAAAATGAATTTGGTGGCAGAATAATGAGAGTGTTTAAAACCCTAGAGAATATAACATATTTATAGACATTTAAATTAGGGTTTCTATTACTAAATAACCTTTTGGTAATTTCTCACTTATTCTTATTATGATTTTATTTAAAATTAAATTAGAAATAATATTCTATTTATTTAAGATAACCTTTACCTTAAATAAATAAATATTTTATTTATTTATTTGCACAAAGCTTATTTGGGCTTGTTAAACCTATAATTGTTTTGGGCTTGTTCAAAGTATGTAACACTATAGGTTCATATGACGTTGGCAGTGGGTCTTAAATCTCTATTTAGGCCTACAAGTCATAAGTGGCCTCTAGCAAGACATTATGACTTTCCAAGTCAAGTAAAGTCAATCATCCGACATAACCTAATATACAATGAATATTGTAGTCCCTTTGTCACATGACATCTTGATTGAATATAAGGCATAGATTATGTCATCCTTATAAAATTCAATCATATAATTTCTTGATTCCAAGTAAACTGAGAATGATAACTCTTTATCAATTTACTTTAGTATGGTCATGCATTTTCCTTAATATATCTTATTAAGGGACCCATAGATATCTTACACATATTAAATGAGGGACAAATTCCTTCTCAATCACTCACATTCCTCACATAACTCATTTTATACCCAACAATAACCTATTTTATCATCCAGTTAAAGGTAATATAAGATTATGTCAAAATACAAAATAGGTATGTAGAAGTCCATGGTGATTTCAAGGTTAAAGGACTAAGCTAATATTATTGTGATGAAAATTACTTATGACAATTATTTATGTAGCATTCTCATGATTGGTCAATCCATGTTATAACCCAAAATTTTCATATAAATTATAAAAATTAAATTATGAGATATACAGTGTTAATAAATATTTTTATTAATGATTATTTTAATATTTTAATTTTATTATTATTCTAATTATTTATTTTATTAAATTGTAGTATTTCGATATTCACAAAATTAAATTATTTCATGATTTTAAAGTTTATTTATTTTTGAAATTTGTTATTAAGTTAATTTATTATTTTTGGATTATTAAGTTATTAATAATTTTATTGAATTAGTGTTTTGATTGATAAATTATGATTATTATTATTATTATTTATGTAATTGTATTAGATTAAATTAATTATAATATATATATATATAATATGTGTGTTAGAGATTAAAAAGGGAAAATATATTTATTTTATTTTATTTTAAATATGTATATTGTATAGTATTTTGATGTGAGAGTTAGTTTTATTATTATTATTATAAAAAAAATTTAAATATTATTTTTATATAGTATTTTGTCTTTTTCTCACTTAAAAAAAAAAGCTACAAAAGTTAAATACATCAATAGCCCTCCCTCCTCAAACTATTTCTTCTTCCTCCTCATTTTTTTTATTCTTTATTTCCTTTCATGCACATAGTGCACCACCATTGCGCCACCACTCAAACCAGCACCTTGCCACCATTTGCAACGTTGGTCAACACCACCTCATCGCCATCAGTCCGAGCAGCAACATCAACAATAATAACAAAGACAACATCAGTAGCACCAACAACAATGGAAGACTGCACTGTGTGAACAGTGCAATTCGGTCGCCAGTGAGGAAATGGATCGAGCTTGGACTCATTTCGAAGCTCACGCTGCAAGTTTTGATAATTCGTAGTTAGTTTCGAACGAATTGACCGATAAGGGTTTCGAAAACTCAATTATGTATTTATATCAATTTATTTAATTTGGTTTTTCTTATTGAATTTAATTTTATTTGGAGATGTGGTAGTTAGATAAATTGATTTTTGAGCTAAGATCTACCAGAATATTGTTTTTATTTATTTTTTTTGAAATTATTTATTTTTTTGAAATTTTTTTAATAATAAAATACATATTTTTCAGGTTCGGCCTACTATTCACAGTCCCAGATCCAAACATTTTTGTATATTTATTAAATTCTATATATTATTTAGAGAAAGTTTCATGTATGAAGTTTATTTAAATTACATACCAAATTTTTATTACGAATTTTTGATTGTTTATGTAAAAAATAGAATTTTGGAGAAATTAATATAAATAAGTAATTTTTATGTTTTAATTGATATTATTGATAATTAATAGGTTTTGGATAGTTTTTGAGTGATAATTGGCATTAAAATAATTTTCATAAATTAATTACTATTTTTAGCTAATTAATATTATTTTCTGGAATTATATCTAAATAATAATTTTAATTATTAATTTTGAATTTAAAAGATTTTTAATTGTTTAAATTAAATAATTAGATAATTTAATTGATTATCTGTAATTAAATGCTATTTAATTTAGAATATTTAAAAGAATGAGTTTAATTAATATTATTTACTTGTATTTGAAATTTTATTATTGAATTTCGAAAATAAATATTTTTTATGCTTTTATTATATAAATAAGTTGATTTTGATATTTAAATGAGATTTTTATAATTTTAGATGAATTAATTGGATTTATTATTAGTTTATTTATTGTAGTATTTGATTGAATTTTGATAGTTTATCTCTACATATGTATTTTTGGAAGTTAGTAAATTATTTGATTTTAATTGCAATTGTTATTAATTATTTTGTTTTAAACTATTTATGGATTAATAAAAGTATGAAAAGTAATTTTTAATATTATTTCCCATTTATTAGTTAATTTGTGATAATTTTGGAATAATATGTGAATAGTAAATTTATTTATTATTTTTGAGCTTAAATGGATATTTTATTATTTTTATGACGTTAAATAATGACTTTAATAATTATTTACAATCTATGCTAATTTAATTGTAAAATGGGAATTTTATTCCATTTATGAATCTTATTAGCAAATATTATTTAAAAGCTAGAATTTTATTATTTAGTTGGAAAATAAATGTTTTTAATATTTTTATGAAATATTTTGGTGATTTGAGAAGTTATTATATTTTTATATAGATTTTTATAACTTTCGGGTGAATTTTTTGAAATTATATATATATTTTAGAATTAAGTGAACCTATTGGCTAGTGAGATTAAATGATTAAGGTTGCGTAATATTTTAGGGTTCTGGTCCGATCTTTCACCCAAAATATTTTTTTTTTTTTGCATTTGTTATTGTATAAAAGTGGGTTTTATCATCTGTATGATATGCATGTGTGTGTGTGTGTGTCTATATATATATATATATATATATATATATATATATATATATTATTATTATTATTATTATTATTATTATTATTATTATACTGATAGTTGATTGTATATGACTTTAGGTTGCATGTATATATATTATAATAATTCACTTAGTGTGGTCTGACCCACTCAATATTTTTCTCAGGACATTCTATTTTATTAGAATTCAGTAGTAGACCCTTTTGTCGGTCTTATTTAGTCCTGACTAGATTATGTAATTTTTATATTTGAATTTTTATTCACATTCTAAAGGTTGCAATAGTAGTACTTGAGTGTTCTAGTGTTTAGTATTATTTTATTATGGAGATTTGTATTTGAAAGATATTGTATTGTTATATTTTGATATATGACATGAGAATTCCTTTAATATTATTTTAAGTTTTTAATTCTTTGATATTCTTTTATTATATTTCTGCGTGTTTTTATTTTAAGGCTTGTTACGGGTTTCATATTCGAAAGAATTTTGGTTCCCTACCGCTAGTTATGACTCCTCGATTTAGGTCATGATAATCCAACACTTTATTTCTTAAATAAATACCTATGAGTTGACTTAATATCTCATATTCATGATTAGTAAAACATAATCTTCAATCAACACTATACTAGCCATAATACATTGTTATAACTAGGGATAATTTGAATAGAACTCATATTTAATCTAAGGGTTTTACTATCAAGCCATATACTTGATGACCTTAGTAAGAATTGACTATTCAAGTAATTATTATAACACAAAATGCTAATGAAAAATGCCTCTTTATTAAATAAAATAATAAAGTCAAAATATGGCCATACATGATTGACTTAGTGCATATCACAAATAATGTTTTCTAATACAAATAAAAATGGTGCCCATCCTCAACCTGAATGGCTTCTTAAGGGTTTTCAATATACTGTTGAGGAGTGTGGGTTAATTGAATTGCCTTTGCATAGGAATGGATTTACTTGGGAAGGAGGAAGAAATTCTCCTCATTTTATTGCTCAGCATATTAACTGTTGTTTAGTGTTTGATTCCTAGCTGAATATGTTCCTTCTTACTAACCTTAGATGCATTTTAACCATTATCCTATATTTTGAATCCTTCAAACAAATGTGTGAATCTTTATGTTTTTCAACTTGAGAATCAATGGTTCATTGAAATTGTTAAAGCTTTGTGGTCATCTTCTAATGATCAAATGTTGTTGGATAGATTAAAATTTTGTATCACTAGGATAGATAAATGGGGTAAATAATTTTGCATGCAATTTCATTCTAAAGTCTATAATGTGAATATTATATTGAACTCAACTATGATTTATTCATCTATTATTGATGATGATTCAATCTCTATGTTAAAGGCAGAATTGGATAGACTATTAAATATGGAAAGTAGATATTGGAAATAGTGAGCTAAGGTTTTTTAGTTACAAGATGGAGAATGTAATAGTAAATTTTTTCACTCTATGGCAACTGCTAAAAGACAAAAAAATTTAATTACATAACTGGAAAATGTTAATGGGGAGTTAGTTACAGATGAATCAAGCATGCAACTATTAGTGGGTGATTATTCTTTATCAATTTTTCATGATGAGTAGAGTTTTGAAATTCCAAATGTTTCATATATTTTGAGTTCTATCTCTACTACAGATGCCGATTTTCTCAATGAACCCTTTTCTCTTATGGATTTCATAAAGCCACCTTTTAAATGTATCGTGATAAAGTTTTGGTCCTGATGGATTAAGTCCAGGTTTTTTAGCATTTTTAGTTGGATTAAGGTATTGAAATTTTCTAGGTGAGTTGTCTTGTGGAGAATTTCCAGATGAGTTGATGCAAACATCTATAGTTTTTATTCCTAAATGCGTAAACCCTCGCTTAGTTAAAGATTTTTTGCCTATTTCATTGTGCAATGTTATATACAAAATTATTGCTAAAATTTTGGTAAATAGATTAAAAATTATTCTACCAAAATTAATTTTTTATGAGCAGTCTGCTTCTATTCTTGGATGGTCAATTATAGATAATGTTGTTGTTGCTTTTGAAGCTATTCATTCTATGAAAAGGAAAGTTAGAGGGAAGTCTAGTGATATTGCTTTGAAAGTTGACATTAATAAGGCTTATAATCATATGCGTTGTTTTTTTTTTAAAGGCTATTCTTGGTCAAATGGGTTTTAGTTGTAACTAGGTGAAGTGGATTATGTAGTGTGTTACTTATGTGTCTTATCATGTTACTTTGAGTGGGAAGAAGGTTGGACCTATTAAGCCATGTCGAGGTCTAAGATAAAAGGACCCACTTTCCAATTATCTTTTTATTCTCCGTGCTAAGGGTTTATCTTCCCTGTTAAGCATGCTGAAGCTTATGGGGATTTACATGGTTTGCATGTATGTCAGGCTTTCCAACTTTATCTCATCTATTATTTGTAGATGACAACTTCTTTTTCTTCAAAGAAACTATTGATGAATGCA
Source organism: Mallotus nudiflorus (assembly GCA_947683625.1). Classification (NCBI taxonomy): domain Eukaryota; kingdom Viridiplantae; phylum Streptophyta; class Magnoliopsida; order Malpighiales; family Euphorbiaceae; genus Mallotus; species Mallotus nudiflorus. The sequence continues at coordinate 292,112 of CANTUR010001050.1, forward strand.
AGGTGTTAAATTTTTTTTATGTGTATAAGCATGATTTTAGTCAATTAATAAATTTTCAAAAATTGAGTATAATGTTCAGTTCTAATATAGATTAGGGGAACCACATATTGTTGATTCATTGTTTGGAGATCTATAATTCTTTTAATACAAGAAGATATCTCAGGTTACCTTCTCTCATAGGAAAAAAAAGGGGTATTTTTGGTTTTTTGAGGGATAAAGTTTGGAAACAGCTACTTAGCAAACTTGGTCATTTTCTTTCCCGAGCAGGTAATGAGGTGTATTTGAAGTCAGTTGTTCAAGTTATCCCTTTGTACTGTATAAATACTTTTTTACTTCCTGTGACTCTTTGTGATGAGCTCTAAAAAAAGATGAATTATTTTTTATAGGGTTAGAATGGTAATGGTAAAAAGCATATCCACTAGGTTTTATGGGATATGCTATGCTCTTAAAAAGAATTTAGAGGACTTGGCTTTTGACACTTTCATTCTTTTAATGTGAAAATACTAGCTAAACAAGGATGGAATTTAATTCATCAATGAAATGCTATTTCTAGATGAATCATTAAAGCTAAATATTTCATGATGGGAGTTTGTTGTCATTAAGCTTGGGTTCAAATTTTAGCTTTATTTAGAGAAGCATTTAGCATGCAAATTTCATCCTTAAAGCTGGTTTTCGTTATAGAATCAGTAGTGGTGATTTAATTAATGCTTGGCATGACCTTTAGGTGTGTAACTCTCTTGATTTTAAAGTAGTTAAGAATCTATAATTTATGGATTCTTGGTGGAATGATTAGGATGTTAAGTTGTTAATAAATATTTTTAATCGTCAAGATATGGAAAATATTTTACAAATGTTGGCGGGTAATAATGACTTTGAAGGTTTTTTAATTTGGAACTATGATAAAAAAAGGCATTTATAAAGTAAAATCAAGTTACAATTTAGCAGTTGATCAGTGCTTGATTTTGAATTCACATACCCATGCTCTTAAATGGATGTAAATATGGAATTAGTCATTACCACCAAAAGTTAAATCTTTTATTTGGAAAGTGTGCAATTATTTCTTACTAGTTAGAGAATGTATATGTTAAAAGGGTGTGATGTGCCAAACCTATATCCATTTTATGGTGAAGAGGGAGAACACCGTATGCATTTTTTTGTGGATTATGTTTTTGCTTCGCAATGTTCGTCTATTGTTGATGTTCTATTACTAAGTATTTAGGTAAATGACTTCCTATCTTGGTTAAATTTCATATTTGATAGTTATGGGACATAAACTTGTGAAAAGATTTGCATGATATTATAGGCCATTTGGAAGCAAAGGAATAGTTTGGTTTGGAATTCTAGTTTCTCATCTCCATAATTTTGTGTTCAAAGTGCTTTGCATTTTCTTTATGTATATAAGTCTCAACACTCTCCTAAATTATAAATTATGGGAAGTACCAAGGCAGCTATGGTCAAATGGCAAAAACCATCCCTGGCTTAGTTAAAATGAACATCAACGTGGCTATTAACTTTGCTAATGTACAAGTGTGTTTTACCTATATTTTATGGGATTGGAATGGTATTATGTAGATTTTGTAAATTCTCTATTCATTTTAGTATGTTTTTAGTACATCTAGCAAAGTTTTTATATTTAAAGGAAGCCTTCAATTGGCTACTCAGTTAAGGCTACTCTTATAAACATTTATGTTTTTCATATATGAATAATGAGTGTGTACAAAATATATATATATATAACACATGAGGTGTTATAGTGATATACAACTCTAACTGAATATCAAATAAGAAGAAGACTTGTCAATAATAATAACTAATAATAATAGTGATTATCTTTAACATTGCCCTATAAGCCTAAGATCATCACATAATTGAAGAGCAATGCAGAGAGTCTAAAATCTAGTGATGGACAGCAACTTGGTTAGCAAATCAGCAAGCTAATTGTAGGAGGAAATAAAACACACTTGCAGGAATCCATTTGTTACTAGCTCCCACACAAAGTGAAAGTCCAATTCAATGTGTTTTGTGTGGGCATGGAAGACATGATTGGATGTGAGGTATATTGCTCCAATGTTATCATAATGGAGAATAACCTTTAGATAAGAGAATCTAAGTTGTCCAAGTAAAGATTGAATCCAAAGTAATTCAGCTTTGTTAGAGCTACAACCTTATACTCACTTTAAGTAGATGAATGGGCAACTGTGTGGCCATCTTAGAAATAAAAAAGGTACCAAGAAAAACCCTATAACCACTAGTAGAGTGGTGGTCATCAACATCCCCTCCCTAATCACTATTAGTATAATGTAAGAAAGTAAGAGGCGAAGTAGAAGACAAGAAGAGTCATGTTGTTGAAGTACCTTTGAGAAAATGCAACAAGCATTTTAATGCTATCCAATAAGCTTCACTTGGAGAATTCATGAATTGATTGATCTTGTTCACACTATAGGCAATATCTGGTTTTGTTATAGTGATATATTGCAAAGTTCCAATTATGTGCCAATAGTGCTCAGATTATAGAATGGATTCACCTTGATTTTTTTTTTTATTAAAGGAGACTTAGTTACAAGAGGTATAAGACATGGTTTAGCATCATTCATGCTTGTACGCTAGAGGAGATCAACAATATACTTTTGTTAAGAGACAAAGATGCCATCGATTTGGCAATGCACTTTTAAGCCAAGGAAATAATGTAAATCACCAAGGTCTTTAATAGGGAACTCTTGCTTTAAATGAGTGATGATATTATTAACAAGTTAAGTATTGGAACCTATAATAATGAAATAATCTACATATACAAGTATAAATACAATATCAACGCCTTAATGAAAAATAAATAATGAGTGATCACTCTTTGAAGCAATAAAGTGAAGAGATAGAAAATAGGAACTCAAATGCTGAAACCATGCATGTGGGCTTGCTTTAACCCATACAATGAATTTTGCAATTTACACACAAAATTTGAATGATTAGAATTAATAAAGCCTGGTGGCTCATGTAAATGGTCTCTGCTAGAGTGCAATAAAGAAAGGCGTTAGACACATCTAGTTGATGAATTGGCCATTTTTTCATAGTAGCAATTGCAAGTACAATACAAATTGTGGTAGCTTTGATAATAGGACTAAAGGTATCCTCGTAATCAAGTCTAGATTTTTATATTAATCCCTAAGCCACAAGACGAGCTTTATAGTGATCAATGCTACCATCAAATTTTCTCTTGACTTGATAAATCCATTTTCAACCTACAATATTAGCATCAAGATGTCTTGGTACTAAAACCCAAATAGAGTTAGTAAGGAGTGCATTTATTTCCTCAAACATTGCATTATTCCATACAGGGTGTTTAGTGGCTTGTAAATAGGTGTGAGGTTTAGTGGTTGAGGAATTTCTCTATTAAAGAATTATGAAGGGCAAGATGTGCATGTCATTTTTGAAGAGTTTAAGGTCTTAATTACATAGGTAAGTTTATTGGTCTACGGTAAAGGTTAGATTATATATATTAAAATTAATTACCAAGTTAATACCAGGATGTGACAATATTATTAAATAGGTAGGAGAGTTCAGGTTTAATGAACATGGTTGGTATTGGATAGTGACATAGCAGAAGATGATAAGGTAGGTGTGGGTTGATGTGGGTGAGAAGGAGTTTGGGATGGACTAGGAGTTAGTCAGGGTGATCTTGTAATGGGATAATAAGGAGAAAGTAATGATAGAGTAGCACCTGATGACTTTGGATTGGATGAAGATAGAGTAGAGATGGTGATCCACGAGTGAGTAGAAGGAATTAAGTGATTTTGGGAACTAGGGGATAGATTTTTAAACGAAAATATAGCTTCATCAAAAGAGACATAGCGAGCAATATAGAATATCTTTATCAATGTCAAAACACAAGTGACCATGATAAGTGGGGGAATGTCTGAAATAAATGCATTTTTATGTTTGGAAAGAAAATTTATGTTTATTATATGATCATAACCAAGGGTATACCATACAATCAAAAATTTTCAAATCAATGTATTTCGACAGCTTGTTATATAACGATTCAAAGGGATTATAGTTTTAAAGAACTTTACTTGACATATAATTTATTAATTACACACTGTTTGAAAAACATATGACCAACATTTTAATGGAACATTAGCATGAGCCAAGAGTGTAAGTCCATTGTCAACTACATGTCTTATTTTTCATTTTGAAATACCATTATGTTCGTGAGAATAAGGACAATCAATGCGATGCATAATGCCTTGTTGCTTAAAATAAATTTAAGACTTTGATACTCACCACCTTAATATGAATGAAAATATTTTATTTTAGAATTAAATTGAAGAGAAACTATAACAAAAATTCTTGAAACATATGAAATACTTGACTTTTATTTTTTTAAAAATAAATTCATATGAATTGAGTAAAATCATCAATAAATAAAACAAAATAAGAAAAATCCTAAATTGACAAAATAAGAGCAAGACCCCAAACATCTGAATGAACTATCTCAAAAGGAGAAGTACTTGTGTGTTTAATAGAGGCTAATGGCATTCAAGCCAATTTACTTAGTTTACATGCATGACATAAAGACATGGAAAAAGAACTAGAATAATCTAATTTACTTTTATTTATAATATAAGAGACTATGGGTTTATGAGGATGTCTCAATCTAGCATGCCAATCTTAAAAGGATGGAGATTCATTAAGGAAAGTAGACTTTGATGGTGGTGGAAGGTGGTATAATTCATCTTCACTCGGTCCTCGTAATAGGATTTCCCTAGTCTTCTAATCCTTAACAGGAAAGTGAGTGGGCCAAAATTCAAAAAAGTGTGAATTGTCAATCGTGAATTTATTAACAGATAATAAAGATTTGGTAAGGGCAGGGACATTTTAAAGGAGAATAATTAATTTATGGATATAATGCTTTACCTTTGGTCATAATTGGCAACCTCAGCCATTCCCTACTTGAATTTGATCCATGCCCTGATAATTACTAACATTATAGATTGCATTAGGATTTAAAGTCATATAATGAAATGCTCCAGTATTTAGTGTCTAGCCAATTAGAGGTGCAAGAGATTGTGACATGGAGTGCAGAGCCATAGAAGAACCTGAATGAGTTTATCAAGAGAAGGTGGGCTAATGCCAAGCAATATTGGCCTGTGGGGCAGCATTATTATAATGACATTGATACCTTCATTTACACTTATCTGTAGAGTGATTATGGTAATTGCAAATTTAACATGTAATGGACTATCTGTGATTAATGAAGGGTTGAGGAGATGAGTAAGAGACACTATGAAAGTTAGATGATGCAGGCTGCATTCCATTGAAATTTTTGAATGGGTGATAAGCAATATGAGCTTGTCTCGAATCATGAAAGCTTTAAAGTAGAATTTCATGTGCGAGTAAATGATTATGAAGCTCTTGAAAAGAAATAGGTTCAGGACTCAAAGTTAATGCTGAAGTAATGGGATGATACTCACTACCAATATTGTGATATATATTCGTATTGAATTCAGTTGTGGTTATATGATGACCAACAACTTCCAATTCATCTGCTAGGCTCTTTACTTTGTGTAAATTAGTCAAATCAGACTAGTCATTCTTTTTTAGTTCTTGAAGTTGAATGTGTAGTTATAACTAACGATTTTGCAAAATCGCTCCAAATGCACTTGCTAGTGCATGCCAAACAAAATAAGATTATGTAAGGCCAATAATATAAAGGAAAACCTCTTCAGTGAGAGAGGATAGTAGATAAGATAGTAAGAGTTGATCCTTTTAAAACCAAGTAGTATAGGCTGGATTGGGAATGGACTATGTTGGGTCAGTGGTGGAAGCAATAGTGAGAGGTGGTGTAGGTAATGATCCATCAATTAGGCCCATCATGTTATGGTAAATGAGAAATGATAAAAATTGGGTTTTCCAAGCCAAGAAATCTTTAGGGGTTAGTTTGATAGTAAAGCTGTGATGGGTTGTTACATTTGTGATATTGTATTCTGGATAGGAAGAATAATTTGATTATTTACGTTAACCATTGGAAAAGAAAGAGAAAAGAAGTTGCGCTAAGGAAAAAAATATGTTCACAGCTCTAATACCATGTGAACGTTTGTGTTTTTCATATATGAATAATGAGTATATATAAAATATATATAATACATGAGGTATTTTAGTGATAGACAACTAACTGAATAACAAATAAGAAGAAGACTTACCAGCAATAACAACCAATAATAATAGTGATTATCTTTAATAACAATATCCTAATAATTCTAATGTGGTGATTGAATTAGATTCTAAATTAGTTGTTGATGCTGTTAATGGCTTCTCTTCGGATATTTCGGAGTTTAGGGTAATAAGTGGGTCTTGTAAATAATTGCTAGCTCAAAGTATAATGGTGTTTATTTATTTTGTTAGACGTCAAACTAATGGTATTATGCATGCTTTAGTAAAGGCAATGCATTTTCATCCTTGTCAGTCAATTTGGCACAAGGTTCCTTTATTCTTGGAGCCTTTTGTTATGAAGGATTTGATCTATTTCCTCTTATTTAATGAAGGTCATGATTTTATTCAGAAAAAAATATAATTTAAATGATAACTACTAATTTAATAAATAATACTATATTATAATTTTCATTCAATAAGTGCTAGAAGTATAAATTAATTTGAAATAAGTAATGTTGTTTGCAATGTCATGAATCCCAAGAAAAGATAATAAATTTATTTAAGTACATTTTTGCTCCATGATGCAAAGGTGGCTATCAATTAGAAAATGGATATTTTTTAATTTATAGTGAACAACGATGTTGCTATCCATGACAAGTATGTTTATTCTCTCTCTAGACTATCTGTAGAGAGAAAGAGATTGTTAAATGTGTTAAGTGCTCTCTTCCTAAAAGTTTACGAGTCACGAAAAAGGGATAATAGCAACAAATACTAGTGATAAATTCTAATCCATTACTAATTAGCGACGAAAATGTAGAGTTAGTCACCTAAAGGGGAAACAATAATGGACTTAACGATGAAAAATTAAAACCATCGCTAAATTTTGGCGGATCATAGTGCCAAGGCATCAGTCATCGATTAACTACTACTTATCTATCGAAAATTTTCGATGGATTACCAAACTATCATGAAGTTTTGGCATGCTAGGTGTAAAGGTATTAGGCACTGATTAGCGACAAATAGTAATGAATTATTGTATTTGTTATGAAATGGTGTGGTGGAAAGAAAACTAAAATTCAGTGATGGTTTAGCTACTAACTTATTCGTCACTAAATTTTAGGGTAAATCAGCCATCGCCACCATTCTCCTGCATTTTGTTTATGTTTGTTAATTAAGAGAATAAGAGGGAGAGGGAAGTCATATTGCTGCCATCGCTTGTCATTTGCAGTCGGCGTTACCTGACACTACCATCGACCATCAATCACTACCTCTCCACTCTAGAAAAGTAAGTTTTTGATTTTTATTTTATTTTTATATGTTTTGTTTTGTATATATGTGTGTGCTAACGCTGTCATTGACCATCAACCACCATATATATTTTTTTTTTTTGTATATTATTTGTTAATTTCAAATTTATAAATTATATGAATTTAGATAAATAATTGGTGAAATTATTAAGAACATTTACTTGGTTTAGTTCATTAGATAAAATTTTGATAAATTATTTTGTTGAAATTATTTAGTTAATTTTGTAAAGTTTGTGAATTTAAATAAATAATTTTATAATTTATATAGAAAATTTAGTTAATGATCATGAATGCAGAACATTTTGTGAGTTTATTTATATATTAGAAATACTTGTAATAATGACAAATGTTATTGCAGTTGAGGGTATAAGGTTGATATAATGTTGAGTGTTTTGTAAATTTACTGGTGCATGAATTTATTCAGTTGAACTCATTTTATTTATAATTTTGATTTTCGAGCGTGGTGATGAAGATAATGAAAAAAATATATAATTATCAAGTTGATGATTAACTTTGATTAGATAGACATCAATAATGTAATTAATTGGCATATAATTGTATTTTTAATTATTATGCATGTATAAAATGAACAGTAAGCGTTAAATGACTTACATTTGTATTGATTATAATATATTTCATTAATTCAAATATGAATTTTTCACATATAATAATAATAATAATAATAATAATAATAATAATAAAAATATTATTATTATTATTATTATTATTCATTTTTTGTTATATATTCATTAAACAAATTCATTTTTTTCATTTTTCTTTAGCGATGGATTAATGACAACAATATTAATCGTCAAATTTATACATTTAATGGCAGATAGCATTGCCGTCACCAATCCATCTCCAATTGACGATGGACACCAGATGTTTCAAGATAAATTAACATAATGACAAATTTAATCTTGTCATTAATGTTATCCGTCACTAATCCATCATTAAATTTTGCAACAGATAATAAACTTCATTGTAAATTAAATTAGTGATCATAATTTTAAGTATTGATTTTATCTATTGCTAATTTAATTTAGCAGATTTGTTTGTCGCTAATTTTTTTTAGTGAGTTTTTTCCACCTTTTGCCTAAATAAAATAACAGGTAAACACAATAGTTTTAGTGAAAATAATGTATTTAAAAATATTTCAAGATATGTATTATTTATTAATAGTTTTTAAAAATGATTGATTCATATATATAAAAAGGATTTTAAAGAACCTTTATAAAATGTATATTTTATAAGTTTAGCAAACTATTAATTTAACATGTTGAGCCAAAATCAATACTAATCAATAATGTTTATTAATTAATGAAATATCATTTATTGAGATTTCGTTGTAATTATTTTAGTGTTTGTTTAGTCTTTGTTACTTGCTTCCCACTTTTCAATTGAGATTATTAAATTAAAAGTCTACACTATTATTGAATTTTAAATTTGTCATATGATCCAACCTAAAATAAAAATAAAAAAACAACAATAATAGTGAAATAATTATATTGCCCGGAAAAAACACACAATGAAACACACACACTTAGGGTGCAACAACATTAAGCAACAAAAATAGTGAGATAATTATTTTTGGGGTGTTTGGAAAACACTTTAAGTATCACTATTTTAGTGAGAATTTTTTTATTGTGTAACTTTAATGTTGATCTGGAGAAAACTCTCTCTTGTATTTACTATTTTTATAGTGAAAAAATTATTTGGATTTTGTTTTGTGGACGTAGCCTAATAATTAAGGGTTAACTGCATTAAAATATTTGTGTCACTTTTATTATTTATACGGTAGGTTTTACTGTCTATTTTACTCACCCATTAGCCGGTTTAACTGCCTCTTTTTATTTATTTGTTTGATTATTTTTGTAGTAATTTTTATTTTGTCTCTGTGAAAATTATTCTGTTGCACCAACTCTGTTAATTTTCCTAACAAGTGGTATCAAAGTTGTTGGTTCATGTTCTAGAGGCATTATTAAATACTACAGTGATAGAGGCTATGACTAGCAAAATAGTCAGCTTAAATGACACAAATTACCATATATGGAGAAACAAAATGAAGGATCTCCTATTTATGATGAAGTTACATCTACCAGTTTTTTACTACAATAAAATCCAAAGGCAAACAGATGAGTAATGAGCATTTGAGCATGAGCAAGTGTGGCTACATTCGGCAGTTCGTTAAAAACAATGTGTATAACCACATTTGTAATCAAACTCATGCACGGAGGTTGTGGAAAAAGATTGAGAAGTTGTATGCTTCAAAAATCAACAATATTAAATTATTTTATTTGTCAAAATTAATGCAGATAAAATATCAAAAAGGCTCTTTTGTCACTGATCACTTGAATGAAATGTAAGGGATCATGGATCAGTTGTTGGGAATGGGCATAAATTTTGATCAATGAAATTCTTGCTCTTATGGTGATGGCTTCTTTGCCAGAGTCATGAGAGACTTTAAAGATTTCACTTACAAACTCTACACCAAACAGTGTAGTAAATATGGAATTTGTCAAAAGTGGTATTCTGAATAAAGAGATGAGACGTAGATCAAAGGGTGCCTCTTCAACATATTCAGATATCCTTATTGTAAATTCCAGGGGGAGAAGTGAGACTTGAAGCTCAAAGAAAAGAGATAAGAGTAAAGGAAAGTCAAACATGTATGCAAATATTGAATGCCATTACTGCAAAAAGAAAGGCCATATTAAGAAGTTTTGTCGAAAGTTCAAAGATAAGAACAAAGGAAAAGATATGAGAAAAGATGACATTAGTGATGATGATAAAATAAATCTTCTTGGAGAATTCAATGTCCTTTTTAATTATGAAACTATCAATCTTACTACCCATTAGACCAGTTGGGTAATTAATAGTGGTACTTCCATTCATGCTACATCTTGAAGATAATTCTTCTCGTCCTACACTCCAAGAGATTTTGGATTTGTAAAGATGGGAAATGGAAATCGAATAAGAGTTTCTGGTGAAGGAGATGTGCATTTGGAAATGACAAATGGCACAAGACTAATCTTAAAGAATGTCTAAAATGTACTAGATATTTTCTTGAATTTCATCTCAACATACAAGCTTGATGATGAATGTTTCTATAACACCTTCCATAATGGCCAATGGAAACTCACTAAAGGCTCACTGGTGGTGGCTAGAGGTAAAAAAAGCTCAGCATTGTACTTTATGCATACAAATATCTCCAAATACATGGTGAATATTGTGGAGAAAGATAATACAATTGAGTTATGGCATAGAAGACTTGGCCACATAAGTGAGATAGGGATGATAGTGCTGGGTTGGAAAATGTGTTATTTGGAGTAGATCTTATACATTTGGAGAAATGTGTTGATTATCTTGTAGGAAAGCAAAATAGGGTTTCTTTCAAGAGTTCTCCTCCTTCCAAAATGAAGAATGTGCTGGATTTAATTCATTCAGACTTATGTGGGCCAATGCCAAGTCACTTAGTGGTTGTCAGTACTTTATGATTTTCATTGATGATCATTCTCGAAAGATGTTGGCATATGCTTTGAAGTTAAAAGATCAGGTGCTAAATGTCTTTAAGGAATTTCATATCCTGGTGGAGAGACAAAGTAGTAAGAAGCTTAAGTGCATCCAGATAGACAACGGTGGAGAGTATTCTAGACCATTTGATGCTTATTATAAAGAGCATGGTATATGACATCAAATGACACCTCCAAAGACGTCGCAATTTAATGGTTTAGCTAAGAGGATAAATAGGAATTTTATAGAGAGAGTTAGATCTTTGCTCTCACATTTAAATCTGCCTAAGACATTTTAGGGTGAAGCTCTACTTATAGTAATGCATGTGTTGAACCTTTCATCATATGTTCCTTTATAGTTTGACACTCCAGAAAGGGTGTGGTCAAGAAAAGATGTTTCCTGTGGTCATTTGCAGATTTTTGGGTGTAAAGCCTTTGTGCATATTCTTAAGGATAAGAGGTCTAAGCTTGATGTCAAGACACGATAATGTTTTCTCATTGGTTATGGTTAAGATTAACTTGACTATAGATTTTATGATCCAGTTTAGAAGAAGCTTGTCAAAAGCCGTGATGTTGTGTTTATTGAAGATAAGACAATTAAAGATATTGCTCGAGTTAAGAAGAACATTCCCAACTCTGAAGATAACTTAAATTTAAAGTTAGTTCCTTCAATAACGTTGCCAAAGGAAGTTGAAGATGAAAATGAAGTTATTCCGCCATATGGAGGTGATGAAGATGCTCCCATTAAGATTTCATCTGAAAATGATGATGATGGTGTTTATAATCAACCATCGACAAATGAGGCTTCTCTAGTGTCACTTAAGAGATATGACAGAATTAAAAAACCTTCTACCAAATATCCTAGAGACAAGTTTGTGTTAATAACTAATGGGGGAGAGCCAGAAAGCTTTGAATAAGCTATGAATGATGAACATAAGTAGAAATGGTTTGAAGTCATGTAGGATAAGATGAAGTCTCTACATGAGAACAAGATGTTTGAGCTAGTGAAGTCGCCTGAAGGTAAGAGAGATTTGAAGAATAAGTGGGTGTTCAGGATCAAGCATGAAGAACACAGTCTCCAGCCATAATTCAAAGCTAGACTGGTTGTAAAAGGATTTAACCAAAGAAAGGGTATCAACTTAGATGATATTTTTTATCTAGTTGTAAAGATGACATCCATTTGTACTATGATAGGTTTAGTAGTAAGTTTTGGTATAGAGATTAAGCAAATGGATGTTAAAACTACCTTCCTTCATAGTGATTTAGAATAGGAAATATTTGTGGAGCAGCCATAAGATTTCAAAGAAAAGGGAAAAAAGGACTATGTTTGCAAATTGAAAAAAAGCTTGTATGACTTAAAACAGGCACCCAGACAATGGTATAAGAAGTTTGAGTCTATTATAGGCGAGCAAGGATATAAGAACACCACTTCAGACCATTGTGTATTTGTTTAGAAATTCTCTAATGATGACTTTATTATGTTATTACTCTATGTGGATGACATGTTGATTATTGGTTGGAATGTTTCCAGAATCAATAGCTTAAAGAAGAAGTTAAGTAACTCTAAAAGACTTGGGACCAGCAAAACATATTCTTGGCAAGAAGATTATTAGAGAAAGAGGTGTCAAGAAGTTATAGTTATCACAAGATAAGTATATTAATAAGGTACTTTAAAGGTTCAACATGTACAATGCTAAAGTGGTTAGTTGTCCTCTTGCTAATCACTTTAGATTGACTTCTTAGCAAAGCCCTTCCACTGATAAGGAAAAGGAAGAGATGGATAGAGTTCTATATGCTTCAACAATTGGTGGTTTAATATATTCCATGGTGTGTACATGGCTAAATATTGCACACTCAGTTAGAGTTGTAAGTCAGTTCCTTTCAAATCCTGGAAAGGAGTATTGGGCCACAGTGAAATGAATTTTTAGGTATCTTCATGGAATATCCAAAATATGTTTGTGTTTTAGAGATGCCAAACCTATGTTAACTGGATACATAGATGCACATATGGTAGGAGATGTTGATTTAAGAAAATCAACCTCTGGTTACCTGATAACATTTGCAAGGGGAATTGTGTTATGACAGTCAAAATTACAAAAACATGTTGCTTTGTCTACCGTTAAAGCAGATTTTATTGCAACAACAGAAGCTTGCAAATAGTTATTATGGATGAAGAAGTTCTTAAATGAACTTGGTTTTTATCAAGACAAATACGAGCTATTTTGTGATAGTCAGAGTGTTATCCACCTTAGTAAGAACTCCTCCTTTTATTCAAGATCAAAGCATATTGATGTGATATATCACTGGTTATGGGATGTATTAGAAAAGAAGTTATTGCAGCTGAGAAGATCCATATGGATGAAAATTGATCAGACTTATTAACAAAGATTCTACCAAGGGAGAAGTTTGAATTCTGTCAATTAGCTGCCAAAATGCTGATGACCTCCATGTAGTCGGGAAGGGGAGAATTGTTTGTGGGTCCCTTCTAGTGGAGCCCACAAGTTAAAAACTAATGAAAAGTCACATTTTACTGCACTGAATTGTTGAAAGTTTGTATTTTTTTTGGGTGTATGTTAAGGCCTATATAAAGGCCATAGAAGGAGAAGGAACAAGCAACAAGAGAGAAAAGCTAAAGTAAGTTGTATGCTTGTGAGGGGTAACTAAAGAAATTTTGCTTTGATGAGTGTGAGAGAGTTTTAAGGGTTTGGGAAAAATTTTTTTCCTCAAAAGGAAAGTAACAAAATAGTAAAATAATTATTTTTGGGATGTTTAGGAAACACTTTGAGTGTCACTATTTTGATAAGATTTTTTTTATTATGTACCTCTAGTGTTGATATAAAAAAGACTCTCTTTTGTACCTATGTCATGACCCAACCCGAGAGTCATGACCAGCGCTAGGGAATGAGAATTCTTTTGAATCCGAAACCCGCATCAAGCCTTAGAAAAAAACATGCAATAAATAAATTAAAAGTACGAATAAGTTAAAAAATTTTGAATTAATATATAAAAATAGATACTCAATATCCTTTCATAAAAAATTAATGTTCATACAATACTTTGGGTACAAAGTATAAAAAATAAAACAATACTATTCTGATACAATAATAATACTACTGTAGTTTCTAGAATACAAATCAGAGTTTAAATATAAATTTTACATGATCTAGCCAGGGTGGAAGAACACCGACAAAGAGCAATACTACTAAGGTTTGACAATACAATATCTCTTAAAAAAAATTGAGGGGGTCAAACCTCACTGAGTGAATTATTATAATATATATACATGCAATTTAAACCATATAAAACAAGCATTCTTATATATATACATATACATTCATTTCACACAATTGTCAAACTCTGCTTTTATATATACAATAAATGCAGAAAACGTTTATTTTAATATTTGAAGGATCAAATAGAACCCTATTTAATTGCAACCTCAATTAATAATAACTCTCTAGCCATACAGGCTCACTTAATTCCAAATCAATTCACTTATTCTATATGGACAATAGACTAGCCCTGAGACATTAAGTCAACCGAGCTCCAGCAATCTCATTGTCAGTGTGATTGGCCCCGAGACATTAGGTCAATCGAGCTCCAATAACTGCACTATCAATCACATCACATCTCAATCAAATCATTCTCAATTAAATCATAATTACCACAAGTAATCCTCACTTAATCCCAAATTTATCGCACCAGTATGTACTTGGTCCTAGTGCTGCCCACTAGGTAGCACGTTCTATTGATATCCTTCATTTAAATAAAACATACATACAGAAAAATAAATAATGTAGAATAATAGTCATAATGATAAAATAAAGCATATATATACTAGAAATATACCTAAAATAAACTAAGTATATTTCAAGTATATATATGTCAAATAAGGTCAAATCAAACATGAAATATACCAAAGATAAACTAATGATATACTTAAAAACAATTTAAGTATGAATCAATAGTATAACATGCATTTATTTCAAAATATACCAAAAATATACTAAACTATACCTAAAATATACTAAACATGCTAAGTCTGTAACAAAGATAAAACATGCATATATCAAAAATAAACCCTAAATATACCAAAGATATATTAAATGTATATTGAAAATATGCAAACATATATATCAAAATATACTAAAAATAAACTGAAAATACCAAATCATATTATAAATTAAATTACTTTAAAAACATATAACGAAAATGAAAAATCCTAAGCCATGCATCGTAAATGCTGCATAAGACAAACTCGGTGGACCTAGTCCGATAGGCCTCGGTCTCGGCGTAACTAGAAAAATAAAATAATAATAACAATCAGAATACACTTCTAATTTTACGCTTCTAGAATTACTATAGACAGACTCAATCAAAATTCCAAAACTAGACTTAAATCAATTGTCACGTTTTATGAGAAATCTATAAAAAATTCGACAGAGTTTTCTTTATAAAACGGATATCTCCCTATAAAAATAGGGTCGATCATGCATAGAAAACACACTTCTAAAATCACAAAACACAACATCTTGGGTTGGGACCCCAAATTGCACAAATCTCCAACTAAGGTTCACAAAACACAACACCTTGGGTTGGGACCCCAAATTGCACAAATCTCCAACTAAGGTTCACAAAACACAAACCAATAATATTAAATAATACAATAATAAAAATCATCAAAAATCCATAAAAATATTAAAAACCTTTATTTTCCAACTAAAACATAAAATTCTAGTTTTTAAATAATAATTGGTAATAAAATTAATAAATGGAAAAAATTCTCATTTTACAATTAAATTAACATAAATTGCAAATAATATTTAAAATCACAATTTAACATCACAAAAATAATAAAATACCCATTTAGTCTCAAAATAATAAATACATTTATTATTTACATAATATTCCAAAATTATCACAAATTAACTAATAAAATCTTAAATATTGTACAATATTAATAACAACCAACTTTTCAAATAATTGACCTAAAATGATTAAATTCACAAATAACTACATAAATAGTTTAATGATATAATAAAATTAATTTAAAACCCAGTTTTATCACTAAAATAGTAAATAATATATATTTGAATATAATTTTTAAAAATTAATATTAATTGGTTAAAAATTACAAATAACTTATAAAAATTATTTTAATACTCTATATAATCATAAAATCATTTAAAATATAACATTTGACTATAATTTTAACAAAAATCCATAATTAACCTATATTTTCAAAAATTATTATAAATAATTTGAAAATATAAAATGATTTGTAAAAATTATTTTAATACCAATTATTAGTTCAAATCATTTAAAACATATAATTTAACCACAATTTCAACAAAAACTCATAATTAACCTATATAATAAAAAATGGCATAATACTAACTAATTCCTCAAAAATTTATATAAATTCACTAAAATAATTTTATCAACATATACTATATCAAAATTTTCTAAAACATATAATTAAATAATATTTTCAACAAAAATGCTTATTTAACCCAAAATTCCAAAATTCTCATAATACAAAATTATTTCTAAAAATTATATAATATATTCAAAAAATATTTTCTCAACATTATAATTACTAACTTACTATAATAACACTAAATTAACCAAATTCATAATTAAAATAATTAATTAACCTAATTAACAATAATTCATTTTTTAATTATTAAAATATTCAATAATTAACTAAAAATCAAATAAAATCAGAAAAATAAACTAAAAATACCTATGAGTAGATTAAG
Source organism: Mallotus nudiflorus (assembly GCA_947683625.1). Taxonomy (NCBI): domain Eukaryota; kingdom Viridiplantae; phylum Streptophyta; class Magnoliopsida; order Malpighiales; family Euphorbiaceae; genus Mallotus; species Mallotus nudiflorus. The sequence goes on from CANTUR010001050.1 coordinate 308,837, forward strand.
ATCAACATTTCAAAAAGAAATTTATCAAGAATAAATCAAACTCAAGCTTAAAAAAAATAAAAATGAAAAATGGACAAACTAAAAATCAATCAAAACTTACAAATGAACAAGTTTGAGTTTAAATGGAGCTTGGCATCATTTTCCCCACAGCTCAGGGAGTTGATCAAGCCAAGCATCTCGAGCCCTCGTCGACAGGAACATCTCCAACAATGTTGAAGCTTGTTGCTATGTTACTGCTTCTAACTAATTTTCCGGCATCAACAGAAAAGAAGAATTATTTCGCTACACTAACTCTATTAATTTTCCCAACAAATGTAACATTTATTCCCTAAATTTTCATCATTACAATTGCTTCATCTACCATATAACCTGAATCATGGAATAAATTCTACACAAAACTGTCAACCCCCTTAATAACACACAACCAAAATACTAAGAAAGTATACATAAAAATCCGAGATTAACACTCAGATCTATAATATTTAATTATATATTAAATATACAAAAAATAAAAAATCTTTTGATAAAAATTGCTAAAAACCACCGAAAAAAATAAGTTGTAGAAGAGTAAGAAAACAAGCAGCAGGGGAGAAGGAGAGGTTTAATTTTGGTCTTTTATTTTTTAATAAACAAATATTTTGTTGATTTTAATACTACATAAAGAGTAAAAAATAAGATTTAAGTTTTATGAACTCATTAAAATTTAGTTTTTTTCATTTACTTTTTCACAAAATAGTAAATGAATAAATAAAAATCACATTCAATAAATGGAAAAAATTAAACTAATAAACAAACTACGTGAAAACATGTATTTAATTACCTTGATATCGAAATAAAGAGTGAGCTTGAGGCTTTACGTGTTGAGAGTCAAACTAATTATTATTATTATTTTTTTAATCTCAGCTATAAAAGTTAAAAAGTTTTGTTAGATTTTTTTTTTTTCAATAAACTCTTTATTGAAGAGTGCTTTAAAACACTCTAGAATATTCAATTATTTATAAAAAAATATTATTATTTAGTATTAAAAATTAAAAAAAAATTTACAATTTTATTTTAATTTTTAAAATTTTAAAAAATATCTTGATTTACATAATTTTTGAAATTAGGGTGTAATAATTATTTTTTAAAAAATTAAATAAAAATTTCTAAAGTAACAAATAAGAAATAATTGCCAACTGCCACTTTCATAAGAGTATTGTTTTCTCAATTTACTTTAGTTATTAAACAAAAATATTTTAAATTATTTATTTATAATAAAATTTAATAGAATTTTGCCAGAACTTTTGTTAACGGAGAAATTACAATTGCAAAATTTAAATTTAATTTTTATAAGAATATTTGTCATTTACTAATATTTTTATAATCTTTATATGTCACGACCTGAATCTGAGGGCATGTGATCGACACTAGGAAATATGTAGGCATAAGGCCCCTGAAACCCGTAGTAAGCCTAAAGGAAAAGAAAATAAAATCATTCATATTTTAAACTTTAATTAATAACATAACATATTATCAAACTAATTTTTCTCAAAATACATAAATTCAACTGCTTAATAAAAATGTGTTTCAACATCTCGTATTATAAATTGAATTTAAATCTTATACATAATCGTAGTTTATACAAATAAATTACATAATTATATTTAAACCATACAGATCCTTAGTACATATACTACTACAGCAACCTAGATTAACACACAGTACAGCTTACAATGACCTACATAAAATAGCCGGTGAAGAAGAAATCCGACGTAGAGGTAGTATGAGGTCGAACTCCCAAGCTCCTAAAAAAAAATAAATTGAGGGGAATCAGACCTCACTGAGTAAGCCAATAAAAAGAGCTATACGGTTTGAAAACTATATATGTTTATAGTGAAAATAATTTATAATGTATAAGTATAGTTTTTGAAAAATCTCGGTAGAACCCTAAACCCAAAATCTAAATGGTCATCCAGGCCCACTTATTCCAACTAGACTACCAATTCCCGAGAGCAAAGGCATCAACCGAGGCACCAAGCTGTAGTCATTCACTTAATGCAAATATATGGCTCTGGCGGTCCCCGAGAGCAAAGGCATCGACCGAGGCACCCATCCCAGTCCATTATCGACCTTACAATCACTAGTGGTCCCCGAGAGCAAAGGCTTCCACCGATGCACCCGTCCCAGTTTAACATTCACCAATCATATATACATCGGATCCATCTCTCAATCTCTACCATGTGCACATAGTCCTGGTGAAATCCACCAGGTAGCCCGTTCTAACAAAATTTCTCAAAACTGATTTTAAATAAATAAAATGCGCTTACACTTTAAATAGTAGCATTAAATTAAATAAATCATATAATAATAACATAAAAATATGAGCGCATGCATCTTTAAATAAAACACACGCACAGATCATTTTATCGACCTACAGGATGAATGCGAAGGCTGATGACCACGCGTCTGCCTCGGTCTCACGGTTTCCGCTCCAAAATGCTCTAAAAGAAAATAATAATTGACTTTTAAAACATAACTAAGGAATCGAAATCAGCAATCAACAAAATAATGAAATTCCAGACTGACTCGAGGAAAACTGGACAAGACTCGATAGACAGGATTTAACCTAACTAACGGTAGAAATTTTACGAGTATCACGTTTTACGAGAAAATCTATCAAAATTTCGACAGAGTCTCCTTTGTAAAATGGACATCTCTCTACCTGAGGTAGAGCCAGACCTGCATAGAAAATGCACTTCCAATAATCACAAACACCCACACTCCAGTCGAGCTTCCAAAACTACAATTTGCCTCGATCGAGATCACAACTCAATAAAATATCGAGAATTAAAAATATTTATTTCTCAAATGCATATTTCCCATACACGTATACTAAAAATAAATAAAATTATATAAAATCTCAATTATTCAAAAATTAAACAATTAAATTTGAAATCCATCATCAAAATATAAATATAATTATAACCCAAATTAAAACCATTGTAAAGTATTATATATATATATATATATATATATATATATATATATATATATATATATATATATATATATATATATATATATATATATAATTTGAAATTTAATATTTAAAATTTACACTACTTAAGTAAAAATATGTAATTTATAAAAATTGTCTAAACCCTTTAAACATTAATAAAACTAATTAAAATATATATTTTATCATATTTAGTGTAAAATTACATTTTTACCCCCCTAAAATACATAAATTACATAATGTGCTTTTAATACTAAAACTAATTCCTTAAAATTATTTAATCATGCCAAAAATTCATTTTCTCAAAATAAATCTTCCTAATATAATTAAAACATACAATCAACCAACAATTTTTTTTTTCCCAAAAATATTATTTAACCTAAAAATCAAATTTGGCATAAACTCAAAAATATTTATAAAAAATAGTATAAAAATCTCAAAAATTATAATTTGAGTTCTAAAATTAATAACATTCACTAATAACCTCAATTATTAAAATTTCATAATTTTTAATCATAATTTTCGAAATTAGCCTAATTACCCATTAAATACCTAAAATTTACATAACCCTCTAATTAACACCAAAAACTCTAAAATCTTACATAAAATTAATATACTAAAACAATTAACTATAATCACTTTAATTATACTAACTAAACCAAATAAAACCCAATAAATCAACTAAAAAAAATTAAATAAATAAATAAAAATTATGCAAAAATTCTGTAAATTAAGAAAAATTCGAAAAAATATTTAAAAATCCAAATTGAAGCAATTTATGGGCATAATCCAACATATACTCAAAAACAACCTAAAATCAATATTCAAAATCGAGCAGCAACCAAAAAAACAACTTGTCAACAACCTAAGAACAACTCTGTGCAACTCACCTTCAACCTTCAATTCCGATGCCGGAGGTGAGTTGCAGCAGTGGCTATTGGCTTGGACGAACACCTAAGACGATGAGGGAAGTTGGGGAAGTTTGGGTGGTGCTGATCAGCTTGGATCAAAGCTGACAGAAGTAAAAGAAGAGAAGCAGCGACAACAACACCCCTTGGAGCTTCCTCTCGCGGCAGCAATGGCGATTCTGATGGTGACAGGATGAACGGCGTAGTGAAGGAGGAGGGAGAGATGGTGAGGGACGAAGTGGGAGAGGGTATAGGGCTTGGGAGCTTCTGTTTTCTCTTCTTCTTTTTTTTTCTTCTTCACGCTGTTCTTTGCTTTCTTTCTTTCTTTCTTTGTTTTGATTTTTGTCTTATTTTGTTTTGTTTTGATCCCGTTTTTTTTTTTTGGTCCACTTCCCATCACTTATACTTATATATATATATATATATATATAATACTATAAACTATTAATATATAATAATATATTATTATACATATAGGTGTGTCTAGGTAATTATTAGTGTGTATATATATATACATACACTACATGCACTTATATAAACACAAGTTATTTTAATATACACACATCTTAAATAATATTTAACCCTAAATATAATATTAATATATATATATATATATCTATATATATATATATATATATATATATATATATATATATATATATATATATATATATATATATATATATATATATATACCTCCATTAGATAGAAAAAAAAAATCTTTTATATAATATAACCTAAAAGTATTTATTAAAGATTTAAATATAAAATTACTTTATTTAGTTAAAACATAGGGTATTACATTATATTAAAAAAAATAAGTAATTAAATTATAATATAGTTGATAAAAAATTTTATGATTATATTTATTGAAAACCACTCCAATGACAATTTATAATACACGTATTAATTATCAATTGCTAAATTTAGACCACAAAAAACGATAATTTTGAAATTTTATTATTATTTTTTACAAATAATGTTATAATTTTTAATACAATATAATATAAATTTTAAATTTTTTAATATTAATTAATATAATATAAATAATAAATATATATAATAATAATGAATATATTTAATACAATTATAATGTAAATATAATTACAGTATAAATATATAAATAATATAATTTTTTAATATAATATAAATAATTTTTTAATATAATTATAATATCATTACTAATGCTAATTTTGCTAATATTATATTAATATTAATATATTAATATAATATTTAATATTAGTTATTAATATATATTTATAATATTATTAAAATATTATAAAATGAAATTTAAAATTATGAATATTATAGTTTTGAGACCAATAAATAGTTGACTAAAATTAGACTAAAAAAATATATCAATTCTTATTGACAAGGCTCGATACCTGTGATCCAGGCAAAAGATTTAGCTATTTGATGCTAAAAATACAAATATCTAATTTTTAATAATTTAAGCACAAACTACTATTGAATATCAATTCATTTATGCTGAATCATTCTTGCTTTATTATAAAAATTAGAGAAGCTGCTAATGAAGCCATTGATTCTATATATAAACCCTTCACTTGGTATATTGTAATGTGCATCGAATCTTCTTTTTTAAACTTCAGCCGAAATTTAAGAAAAGAGCAGGTATGGAAGTTAAGATTATCAAAGAAATAATCTTAACTTCCATATCTGCTCTTTTCTTAAATTTCAAGGGAAGCTGAAGTTTTTTAAAAAAAAATTGATGCACATTACAAAGAAATAATCAAACCCTGTTCTCCAACACCAATACATCTAAGAACCCCGCAAACTTTCTCTCCCTGATCTATTACACCCTCCTTTTATGTTCCTATAATTCTCTTTTACTCTCCTGTAACATCTGAAAATTGCAACAAAATATCTGACCGCTTATAAAAATCGTTCTCAGAGACACTGACCCCATTTCTATCCACTAGCTCTAGAGATTTCTAGGATAATCATAACAAAATAAAGAGCAGTAGTCCTATTTGCAGCGCCATTCAAAAATCTTCATGTAACTTTTATTAACTGACATATTGGCCTATAAATATCACCATTGTTTATTGTCTTTAGCTGTAACGAAAAAATGGGAGCACGTGAGTTAGTGCACGTGTTAGTGCATGTGAGCCTAAGTGTCTGTGAAAAAGCTAGTGTGATAAAGGTGTGGTCTGTTGTGTTGTAATATTGTGTATAAGTTATTGTTTAGCGTAATAATAATTGAATTATTTAACGTTACTCCATCTAGTAATTATTATAAGCTTAATTAACATGGACGAGCAAACGATGGCCTTTTTTGTATTGACTGTAACGATGATGGTGCTTTGTACAGTGAAGCCCATGTACCTGGAGACATGTCTGTTGTTCTTCAGGAACCCTCAGATGGATAAACTGGAAAAGCTACTACCTTGCAACCCACATGACGTTTCGCCTGAAATTAGCTCTCAGTACTCCTGAAAGCCCAAGTGAAATTACTTTGACAGTGGTGGGATCTCAATCACTGTCTGCGTTTGGCATGTGGTTGCTGATGTATCAGCTACTGCATCTTTTGTTACGAGCTGGGCTGATATTGCTAGTGGTGTTGGTTGTAAGGACCTTAAGGGTGTAGTAAACCGATTGCACCTCGCTCTTTCCTCCACGCGGATAAAGAGCTTCCCATCTGTTCATAAGTTCATGAATCAGAAAATTTTGAGCAGATTTTGATGAAAAGATTCTTGTTTGATCGTGCTCAAGTAGTTGCACTGAGAGAAGAACTAGGCAATGGACATGGTGCAAATCATCCGACACGGGTTGAGGCTGTTGCTGTACTCATTTGGGGATCTTTAAAGGCTGCAACTGGAGAAGCATATGCAGCAGGGGTTGTTGCAAATTTGCGAAAAAGAATAAATCCTCCATTGCCAAACAATCTATTGCAATACCTATCAACTGACAGTGGCGAATTGTTCAAAGAATGAGAATATTGAAGAATAGAGCAGCTTAGCAAGAAAAATTCATGAGTCAGTTAAGATTATGAACAATGACAATGTCAGGATGATCCGTTAAAGTGGTGCTTACTATGAGCGCTTGAGAAAAGCATCTAAAGAGCTTGGAAAAAATCCCGAGCTATTGAAAATGATTAATTTCAGCAGTTGGTGCAGATTTCCATTTATAAGGCTGATTTTGGGTGGGGAGAGCCTTTATGGGTGAGCACTGCCTTGAAGCAACATAAGGTTGCTCTTTTCCTAGATACAGAAGATGGGAATTGAAGTATGGATTGGACTTTCAAAGGAGGATATGGTCAAATTTGAAAAGACCCAAAAGACCCCTATAATTTGTACCTATGCATTATTTACTCAAACTTATAACTAATTTAATGCCGGTCATGTCCTCTATTAATAATAATTGTTTTTTCATGATTGTCCTCTTTATATATAATTGTATTCTCTCTCTCTGTTTCTCTCTCTCTATATATGTAATGGATTGGATCGTGGTATATATCATGACTTGTGATATCACGGCCACATAAAAATAAAATAAATTTGGATGTAATTTCAATATTAATTAATAATTATTTTTTTAATTTTTTTAAATTTAAAATTTAATGTGCATACAAGCAAACTAATTATACAATGATTTAAACTTTTATAATCTATAAATAATATTTTTATTTTTAACAATATAATTACAAAAGAAGATATGAAGTACTATAGCACTTGAGGGGACACGACACCCAACTTTATTCAAACCCAATTTGGTTCTTTAAAAAAAAAAAAAAAACCATTACAATAAAAGAAGGAATGGAAGGTTTTGAACCGAATACCTCTTATAATGTATATTCAATAACATAATTTACATTGACTATAACATATTTCTTACCAGTATCAAACCCAACTTTACTCATTTTAGTTCTCCAATAATGTATATCAAGCAACATCAATTATCAATAAGACAAATCCCGCAAAGAAAAAATAATAAAACACGTCCACTTTTTATTGGTTATCCCTTTAAATTCTTAAATAAAATGAATGAAAAAATGAATACTCATTTCTTGGATTTCTAGGCTTTTGTTACATTGTAATTGTTAATGATAACTTTTTTAAAAAAATTTTGAGTTTAAAACCTGTAAGGAATCAACAAATTGCGAGATCAGAAATGGGGAGAATCCCTACAAATCCTCTAACAGAGAATATAGAGAGAGAATTTAGAGAGATAAAGAGAACAATGAGAATGAGATAATAGAATAAATGAGAATGAGGGATATGAGTTCCCTATTTATAGAGATAGTGATGCTCAAACCTGATAGGAATAAGATTTCTCTTTGATATAGGATTTGTGCGTATTTGGAGAGTGTTTTTTTCCTATCTAAGAGTCTTCTTAATTAGGAATCATTTTCCAATTTAATTTGGACATTCTTCATTTGTAGTAACCTATATAAGAAAATAAATCCTTAGTAAAATAGAAATATATGTATGGGGTATCAAGAGTCTATAATAATCCTAGATTTTAAATTATTTTATTTTAAAATAGGATATGCAGTGTTAATAATTTTAAAACTATATTTGATTATTTTATTGTTTTGTGAACAATTATTATTATTTTATTGTTTTGTGAACAATTATTATTATTTTTTACGTTTCATTAAAATTTTATACGTGAATGTATATATTAACATGTATAATTTCAGGCAATATTACTTTACTAATGTTTAATTTAGTGCATTAATATTTTAATATTATTATTTTAATAATTACATTATTTACTTTTATTTTATGAGTTATATATATATATAATATATATATATATATATATATATATAGGGTTTAATATTAATATTATGTGTGTATATGTATATATATGTGAATATATAGGTGTGTGGTGTGTGAATATAGTATAATATAATAATATATATTATAATATATGGTTTATTAAATTTATATTATATAGTTTTATGTATATATATACAAAAAAATCAAAAAAACACTACCTATTTCCTTCTCTCTCCCCGATTCTCCTCACCATCGCCGTCTGCCATCCCGTTCGCCGGCCATTAGTGTGCCTCCTGCCCTTCCACCATCGACCACCCCCTCCCTCTGCCAGCTCCGTCGCTTCCCTTCCTTCCCCGATGTTGGCAACGACATCAAGCTCCATTTCTAACCGAAAAGCAATTTCTCACCATTCTCCTCCGTTCGGACCAACAAATCAAGCATTTTCGATGCCGTTGGACTCCTGGAGCTTTGAGGAGGAGGAATCTAAGCTCCTTTCAGTTTGAAATCGTATTTTGGTAGAGTGTTTTGCTCATTTTCAATTTTAGTCATTTTAGATTTTTTATTTTTTTTCGAAAATTCTTACTTGATTCATGAAAAATACCTTTACTAAAGTTGTTTCCCTTAGTTCAATCTACATTCCTAAATTTTTTTGAGATTTTTGAGAATTATTTTGATTATTTTGAATTTTTGAATATTTATTATTATTTTATTATTTTTGTAAATTAATTATATAAATTATGAAATTGTGATTTTTGGTGTTATTGGTGTTAATATTAATTTTAGAATTTATTTTAGAATTTTTGTGAATTTTGTGTAATTTTTATAGATTATTTTATTTTATGTCAATTTTGAAAATATTGGTTAATGTATGTTTTGTTAGAAATTGTTGGTTAATTATATGTTTTTGTTGATATTATGGAGATATACGTTGAGAAAAATAATTTTTTTGTATTATATAATTTTTATTGAATTTTTTAGTATTTTTCATGTATTTTTAAATATAGGGGTATTTTGGTAATTTGATGGTAATTTTAGTTAAATATTATGCTTAATTGGTTTTAATATTATTTGAGGTATAAAAATGATTTTTACAAACTATTTACTAATTTCAATTAATTAATACTAATTTTTGAAAATTATTTTCAAATAATATATAATATACTATTTTTGTAAATAAATGGATTTTTAATAAATTTTAATATATGTTTGGACTAATTAAATAATTTGGATTTATAAAATGAATTTTTATAATATTTTTGGAATTATCGAGAAAATAGATTTTTAATATATTATATTATTAATTAGGGTTTTTGAGTAATTATTAGGTAAATAATTATTTTTGGTGTTTTAATGCTAAATATGTTAAATTTTGATATTTAAAGGGCATTTATGGTATTTATTGAATTCTTATATACTTTATTGTGTTATTTGAATTTTTTGGTGAATTATGGACCTCGGTTGGGGATTTTGGTAGTTCGGGATCCCAACTGAGGGTTATGAGGATTTTTTTATTCGAAGTGTATTTTTTCTTGCAGTACTGGCTCTACTTTTTAGTAGAGAGATATATGTTTTACAGAGGAGGTTCTGTTGAATTTTTGGTAGAATTCTCGTAAAATGTGACATCGATTCTAATTCTGATTTTGTGTTTGTTCATGTTTAGAATTCTATATCGAGTCTCTAAAAGTCTAAGTTATTGTTTAGTTGCACCAAGACCGAAGCCTAGCAGACTAGGCCCGTCGAACCAATCTCTTAGAGCACATCCTTGTGAGTTATTATTATATATATACATTGCTCTAGGTTGCATGTTTTAGAATTATATGTTTTGAATGTAAAATTTTACATAATTGCTTTATTAAATACTTAAGTATATTTTAGGTATATTTTAAAATAAATGCATGTTTTCTTTTTGATTTATATTCAAATTATGTTTAAGTATATTATTGGTTGATTTTAAGTATATTTCATGATTTAATTGAATTTATTTTATGTATATATACCTAAAATATACTTAGTTTATTTTAGGTATATTTCTGGTATATATATGGTTTATTTGATTATTTTGAATGCCATTGTATATTATTTATTCTCAAATGTATGTTTTATATTAAAATGAAGGATATTGATAGAATCAATAGAACGTGCTTCCTAGTGGGCATCACTAGAATTGAGTATGTACCGGTTTGATAAATGATAGGTTGAATTACTAACTTTTTGTGGATTATGACTTGATTGATTTTATTAATGTGAGATGTGATTGATAGTGTGATTGTTGGACTCGATTGACCAAATGTCTCGGGGCCAATCACACTGATAGCCAGACTGCTGGAGCTCGGTTGACTTAGTGTCTTAGGGCCAATCTACTGTCTAGTTGGATTAAGTGAATTTACTGGGAACTAAGTGAGCCTGCATGGCTAGAGCGATTCCTATTAATATTTGAGGTTGCGATAACTTAGGGTTCTATTTGATCCTTCACAAACTGATGTTTTTCGATATTAATTATAAAATGATTTTCAACATATGTGTGTTCTTGCCTGTATATATATTTATTATATATACTTATGAGTGTTTGCATTTGATATTTAGTTATGCATGTATATATATTATAATAATTCATTCAGTGAGGTCTAACTCCCCTCAGTTGATGTTTCTACGGGAGAGTCTTCTTCATCAGACCTCAACAGTATGCCTATCCACCGGATTTCTTCCACCCCGGCTTTATTATATAAATTACTTACTTAATTAGTTATTATTGTATTTTAGAGAATTGTAGTAGTTGTATCTTTATTAGTCATAAATGGTATTTTGTATTATATATGTTGATTTTAAATTCAGGGAGGCATATCTCTGAATAATGTATTAAATATTTTATTTTTTTGATATGCATAAATTATTTTATCATAATTATTGAGTTTTAAATTCTGATGTATTTTTATATTGCGGTATATTTATTTTATTTATTGTATGTTTTTATTCTTTTAAGGCTTGCTATAAGTTCTGGATTTGAAAGAATTCTTGTTCCCTAGCGCCTGTCATAGCCCCCAGTTTGGGTAGTGACAGAGTCCCTCTGAAGGTATGTTTAGATATTTATGTCTGATATATCATGATCTGATAGATGCATGGTGATGAATAACTTAGAATAGTGATTCCTTTAGTGGAAGAGAGAACTCATGCATAGTCACAGCTGATGCAGAAAGGTGAGCTGAGGTGGCCAGCTTTAGTCATAAAATATAATGGTGGTGATGCTCGGTACCAAGTCTTGACATTGCTATGTTTGAATATAAGAATGAAAAATCTAGTTGGACTTGTAGATGCTCGACATTTATATAAGGTCCCAAGGGATTAACCCGTTAGTATTATAAGATTGACTTAATAGGACTAGCCATTGCTGGAGTTTTAAATACTCAGCACTATAGGAGCTACCTGAGTCTTATGAACCTCAATATTATAGTAAATAACTTGAGGACCATCATTTGTTGTTGGAGTTTAGCTCGGTGTCATAGAAACATGACCCAAATGTTGAACCTCATTACTGTCAAAGCAACATGAGGGTGCTAGCTTTAGTCATTGAACTTAGATGCTTAGTGTCATATAAATGCAGCTCGAGTGCCAAACCTCAGTACTATCGAAGCAACCTGAGGGTGCCAACTTCAATCATTGGAATTAGATGATTATTGTTATTCGCTTTTTGAAAAATGTAGACAGTGAGATAAGAGAAACTTTTTGATTGCCAACTTTTGAATTTTGAATTTTGTAACTGTCACATATGTTTGTATATTAGAGGATGAGATGTTTAAGCTACTATAATGATGACTGCTCGATTAATAGGCTTTTCTTTTGCTTGGAATACCCTTGATGTTAAATAAGAGAGATGTAAATAACTATAAAGGCCGTAGTAGTCAATCTAGAACCTTCTTCTTCTCTTTAAATAAGCCAATCCTTTTGCTAGCCTTACTTTTGCTTCTCCACTATGTTTTTATTGCTAGTTTTATTTTTAAGTGTTTTCTGCTCCTACTTCCTTTGCATTTTCTATAGACTTGCCTTCTTCCTTATAGGTGAAGACTCTTACCCTTTTTTATTTTTTTTCCCTTTATTTCTACTTAATAGAATCCATGGCTCTATGAGAGCAAATAAAATATGATATGTTTGAATCCAAAGTGGACAATAACATGCTAGCATCGTAAAGGAGCAGGTATGGCATTCCTTAAAAGTATGTGCTACATATTGTAGAAAGAAACTTTAGGGCTTATGAGCATTTCTTAAACATAGTGAGGATGGTCGTTTACACTGACCAGCTAAAGGGAGGTTTAAAATTTCCCATAGGTCCCTTTGTGGAGAAGTTTTTTAATAGGTTTAATATATTACCTAAACAACTGCACCCTAATAACTATAGGATTTTAAAAGGATATATAGAGCTTATGCATAGGGAAGGAAAGGAACCAGATCTAAATATATTTTGGTATATGCATAGCCTGAATAAGAAGAAAGGGGAGCTAACCTTTTCACTATCGGCTATATCTCATCAAAGTCTATTTGTTAAGCTTTTAAACTTACAAAAGTCCTAGAGGCATAGATTTTTTATAATTGAACATCCTTCAGACTTTGTCAATGTCTGACACGTATGGGTTGATGAATATCAAAAAGTATTGCACCCCCTATAATTGCCTAAAGAGGACACGGATCTGGTGTCTATACTCTATTTTGAAAGCATAGTTAAAATGCAATTTGCTAAGGATTTTTCTTGAAGATATATCTAGAGAGTTTATCCCAGAGATGAAATTGCTAATGGTAGGTACTTAATCTTTTAAAGGTATATTCTAACTCTTATATTCTTTTATTTATAGATGGATGACTTTTTTGCCTTTATGGATGGGATACAACTTTCAGATGATGTACTAGAGACCTAAAAGGATGTTTAAATGACTCCACCTACTTAGGAACTAAATGTTTCATAGATCCTAGCTGATTTTAGACCTAATGTCAAAGGAAAAGCTATGGTTGATCCTTCTTAAAAGGAAATATCTTAGACTCATCACAAACGATCCCAGAATAAGGATTCAAATACTGAGGTGGAGGAGCTTAGCATTGAGGTGTTTGTCAAATGCCTAAATTTTTTTGGATTTATGGACATGTGAAAATGGGTCGTAAAGAAAATAAAGCCTATGAGTATCCTAAATTCTCAAGTTAGGGATTAGTATGCTGAGTTTTTATAACTTCCTGAAGACATCAAGTGGTGGATGGATATAGACAAGGAGGAGTTCTTCAACTCCATGATCAAACATTCTCTAGAAGTAATTATCTTCTTCTATATTTGCTTGTGCTTATATGTACAAGTATTCTTAGTTATGACCTTTTTCTTTCTTTTAGATGACTCAAGCCTTGTTGCTAGATAAGGACAACTCCTATTTCCTTAAGAACTAGTATAGCTTAAAGGAGATTAAGGTTGGTACAATAGCCATAAATTATGAAAAAAAAGTGAAGACAGAGAAAAAGACACAAGAATTTTGCCAGACAAAGCATGCTAAGGCCAAATATGAGGCTGAGGAGAGCTAAAACATTATCAAGCCCAACTTACTTCAAAGATTTAGGGGCAAGACTCCAAGCTTGTGGCTTTAGAGAAAAAACTTACTGAAGTAGAGAAATCCCATGAAAATAACAAGGAAAATTATCAAAAGATGGTTGCGGGATTTCTTAAGGCTTATAAGTCCGAGTGTCAAAGGATCCTACTTTCTCAAACACATTGATTTGGACTTCTCTAACCTTAAAAAGCTTACACCCATTGATTTGGCAAAAATAGCTGCTGAAGAAGATGCTTATAGTAATTCTTCTTTTAAGTAATCAAATAATTTAAAACCTGCTACTAGGAAGCCTACTACTGAGAAATCATCTTTTGAGCAACTGAAGGATTTGAGGTCGACTAGAGAGAAATCTTCTTTTGATGTTATTGCTTTTGATTTTAAACTAACCCTCTAATCTGAATCTTAAAATTCTGAGAATGTGAATCATGTTACCATTGGGGATTGAGACTCTCAATACTGAGGCAAATTTGTAAATTACTTAGCAAAAATTCTCCTTCTTTTTCTTAAACTAATGTAGTAAAACATTTTAAATGATAAATGAAGTATTTTATTTCTTAAAACTTGCTAAACTCTGGGTGCATTTATTGATAGTATTTCCTAAGATTATATGAGTTCCAATATCAAGGTAGCTCTTTTCCTTGTTCATTTTTTTTATCTTGTATGCCCCCTTAGTAATTTTTTCAATGACATAGTAAAGGCATTCCTAATTAAGTTTGAGTTTGCCTATTTTGAAGTTGCCTTTACTAATATCAGCCCTTCTGAGTACCCAATCTCTGACCTTAAACTACCTTGGCCAAAAATATTTGTTATGATACTCCGTGATCCTCTACCTTTAAGCTTCTGATACAATGGATGCTTGTTCTCTCCTTTCTTTAAGTAGATATAGGCATATCCAAGCGTTGATTTCATTAACCTCCTAATCTAGATCTTTAGTTACCCAGTAGCTTAATGATCCAATTTCTATTAGCATTGTGGCATCCATAGCATAAGTCAATTTGAAAGGGTTTCTCCTATGGAGGTTTTGGGTGTTGTTTTATATGCCTAAATGACATTATTAAGTTCTTTAACCTAGTTTACCTTCTTTTCATCTAACCTCTTTTTTATAACTTGCATGATGATCCTGTTAGTGACTTTTGTCTCACCATTTGTTTATGAATGAGCAATTGAAGTAAATCTAAGCTTTATATTAAGATCAAAGTAAAACCTTCTGAACTTCTCATTATCAAATTGCTTCCCATTATTTGTTATTAAGGTGTGTGGTATGTCAAATCTACAAATGACTTCCTTCTAGAAAAAGTATTGGATATGAGCCTCAGTTATGGTTAGGACAACTTTAACTTCTACCCATTTGGTAAAGTGATCAATAGCTATGATCAAGAATTTCTCTTGAGACTAGAAATGGACCTAGGATATTCATTCCTCAAATTGTGAAAGGACAAGGACTCCTAATTGGATACTGAATATTGGAAGACTTATGGCTGAGGTAAGCAAACTTCTGACACTTATGGCATTCTTACACCAACTTCTGAGCATCTCGGGACATGGTGGGCCAATAGTAACCCTAGAGCAATGTTTTTTTGATCAGTGAATTATGAGACCCATGAGTGTCATACCTCAAATTTGACTGCCCCTAAAAAATTCCAATGATGAAATGAATCTTCAAAAAGACTAGAGTCTGCTTGTTCATAACACCTATGAAGTGTGCAACCTCAAACCCTAATTGATCCCACTAGTATGCAAAATCAATCATTGAGCCATTAAGGTGTGCTCCATTCTTATGAAATATGAATTATTAGAATAAGGGGAGGCTTATTTTAAGCAATCTTCTCTCGAAACTCATAACTTATTGAGCTAATGTTCATTTCATCAAAACGAGACCTAACTTAATGAAAAATGAAAATTGATTTTGATAAAAAAAAATTTTGGAAACACATATGGAAGGCTATAAAACCTATAAAAGCATTCTCAAAATAGCCCAAAATAACTCAAGGATTAGCACGCATTGCTTAGAAAGACATGTGCAGCCACAAGCACCCTTAGGTGTCACACACTAAAATTGAAGTTGATCTAGATAAAATAGCCTTTTTGGAACAAGTCTAAAAGACTCCAAAACCTCTAGAAGTGGTTCCAAAATAGTCCAAAATAACTCGAGGATTAGTGCACGTCACTTAGAAGTACACGTATATACCTCTAAGTATCTTGCGCTAAAATTAAAACTGAATTAGACAAAATGGACTTTGGGAATGCATCTGGAAGGCCCAAAAACCTTAGGAACCAACCTTAAAATAGACCAGCAAAGCCTTAAATTGAGTGTGTAATATGTGAAAGTGCATGTAACCACACGTGAGTGCATGACCATGTGCCAAGTGCATAGTCATGTGCACTTTGCATGGTCACGAGCATGTCCCAGGCTTATACCCCCCCCCCCTCTTTTGTACATTTTTCATTATATATAGGTGTCTCCACATCCTATTTTGAGGGGGAGAGTAAGAGAAAACACAAACACACTAAAAAATCTATCCTCTCGAAAGAGCTAAAAACCTGCTTTCAAACAGTTTTAGCTCTCCTACTATATTTTTTTAGGTTTTTAGGTCTCCCTTCCACCAAACCTAGCCTCATCTTTGTCAAAGCATGCTTCAAAGTATACAAACTAGCATCATTCTACATGTCATTTTGAACCTCTCCATGAGAAAATCTTGATAATCCCTCGAAGTAAAGCTTCAAAACTCACACAAGCTCAGTTGAATCTAAGGACCACAAAATCATTGTAGCACATTTATTTTGTCACACTTAATTTTATTTTATTGTTGCCAGTATTTGTAAATATTATTATGCTTTCATAATGAGACTGATAATTTGAATGCTATATGAATAATTTAGAGTCTATGTTTGCTTGTCTCATGTCATCATTTTGCATTCTCTAATTTCAAAATGTGAAATCATGCCATAAATATTGATAATGTGAAAAGTTCATATTTCAAACTAGACTCATCATGTTCACAATTCAGTGACGTCACTATGCATCCCCTATATTGTCATCATATATCATTATAGCATAAATAATCATTACAAATATGCATGTTTATGTACATTTTGCTTACTCTTTAAAATGATTGAGTGTCCATTACGTATCCTATCATTCATGTGATTAAGCAAGTTACTTGCATGGTAAATATTATCGTAAGCATTTATGAATATTATTGTGCTCGCATGATGAGCCTGGCAATTTGCATGCTATATGAATAATTTAGACTCTATTTTTACTTGTCTCATTTCATCATTTTGCCTCCTCTAGTCTTGAAATGTGAAATCACACTATAAATATCAATAACATGAAAAGTTCATATTCCATACTCGAGTCATTATATTCATAGTCTAGTGATGTCACTGTGCATCCCCTGTATTGTCATCATATATCATCATAGCATAAATAATCACTATAAACATGCATGATTGTGTACATTTTGCTTACTTTTTCAAGTGATTGAGTGTCCATTTCTTATCCCGTCACTCATGTAACCTAGCAAGTTATACGTATAGTCATGTTAACCTTGCAGGTTTAATAGATCTAAGCTAGATATACTTGTTGACAATCCTTTTTTCTTTTATATGTATTTTATTAGGAAACTAATGTAATAATGATATTTTACCTTTATTATCTTCCACTATGTGATGTATTGTGTGAATACTATACAGATTGTCATTACCAAAACTAGGGTATTGTGTTAGTTATACATTAAAGATTGTATAATGAGAAATAGTCAAAAAGTATATGTGATCCCTCGAACTTGAAAAACTCTATTAGGGATAATACTCGTTAAGTGACCCAATGTTGTCCCTTTCTTTTCCTAATTTTTTAAAAATAGGGTAGTGACTCCACAAATTCAAAAAAAAAGTGTTTGATCCCTCTTAAGACTAATCATTTGTCCTTATTAGGTAAAGTTGTTATGTCCCTCAGAAATAAAACACAAAGATCCTCATGAAACTTTTTAGAGGGAAAAATCATAAAAAAGGCTCCTTGATGTGGATGAGGCAGCATTGAAATTTATGGATGGATGTGACAAAGTGGTTATGTGCACTTAGGCTTCAAATGGATGATCGTGGTGACACCGATTGACCCACAAGGCCCATAATATATCAAATCAAAGTTGACTCAAAGGGTTATAATGGTGCTATAACTATATTTGTAGCAACCCATCTTCAAGCCCAAATTCCTTTATTTAGACCCTTAAATTTGATATTAAAGTTTATGTTCCTTTTTTTAGAGTTTTTAGTCTTTTCCTTTTTTAGTTTTAGGGTTTTTTCCCTAAACACTATTTATTTGCCTTTTTGAGTTATTTTGAGATATTTTTTTGGATTAATGAAAAATAAATAGCAGACGTAATTCTTCCAATTCCTCTAGTATTCTTTGAATCAACAGGCTTTTGGTTTATTATTTTTAGGTATTCTTATAATCAACGAGTTCAATTCTTTCTTAAGGCTTCTGCTACATCACTCTTTAATTAACGAGAGAGTAGATACACCCATACATTTGAACTGGTTACTCATAGTGGCAACTCCACTAAGGATTTCTAAATAAGAGATATCAACTCAAAAATGATTATTTCTTATTATGCTATACTCAATTGTATAAAGCCCCTCACCACTGCATTTGCACTACACAACCCCTAAAACCTCAATAATACTAAATGACATTGCTGCCATGTCACAACCCAAACTAGGAGTCATGACTGGCACTAGGGACGGGAATTCTTTCGAATCCGGAACCCGTAGCAAGCCTTAGAAAATAAAATCATGCAATAATTAAATAAAAATACGACAGAATTAAAATTTTTTGAATTAATATATAATATAAATACTTCAAATCTTTCTCAATGAATACATAATCGTATAGTAATCAAATACAAATTCTCAGAATATTAAATATCCACAACAAAATAATACTCCTCAGATATAATAACACAACTACTGCAGTTTCTAGAATACAAATCATAAGTTCAAATTTTTACATTATATAAAATAGTCGGGACTGAAGAACACCAGCGAGTAACTCTACGACAAAGGTCTGACGATAAAGGATCTCCTGAAAAAAAATAATTGAGGGGGGTCAGACCTTATTGAGTGAATTATTATACTATATATACATGCAATCTAAACCATAACAATTAGGCATCATTATCTATATATGTATATACACACAATTCACACGAATGCCAAACTCTGCTTCTATAAATATACAAAATGTAGAAAACATTTGTTTTAATTCATGAAGGATCCATATAACCCTAATAATAACAATCCTCAATCAACCCCATCATCACTCTAGCCATACAGGCTCACTTGATTCCAAATAGAACACTTATTTTAAACTGGACAACAGACTGGCCCTGAGACACTAAGTCGACCGAGCTCCAGCAGTCTGGCTGTCAGTGTGATTGGCCCCGAGACACTTGGTCAACCGAGATCCAATAATCATACTATCTATCACCTCACATCTCAGTCAACCCAATAGATCATTCAATCCACTTGTGGACAATAGACTGGCCCCGAGACACTAAGTCAACCGAACTCCAACAGTCTGACTGTCAGTGTGATTGGCCCCGTAATCACACTATCTAACATACCATTAATCTTAGTCAAATCAAGTAAATCAATTATAATCACCCAAAATTAATTGTCACTCAATCCTATTCTTTCGCACCGGTACGTACACGGCCCTAGTGTTGCCCCCTAGGAAGCACATTCTATTGATATCCTTCACTTAGAATAAATCATTTATTTTGAAAATAATTAATGTGGAACGATATTCATAATAATAATAAAATCAACCATATATATATACCAAAAATATACCTAAAATATAGCCAGTATATTTCGGGTATATATATGTCAAATAAAATATGAAATAAACTAAAGATAAATCATTAATATGGTTAAAAACAATTTAAATGAGCAACAATGATATAACATGCATTTTCTTAAAAATATACTTAAATATACAAAAGATATATCCTAAGTACATAAATCATTTAATAAAACATTTATATATAAATATTCATTTAAATATGTGTTTAGGTTTAACATATATTCACAAATATACTAAAAATAAGCCTAATTATCTAGCATGCATATATCAAAAATAAACCCTAAATATACCACTAATGTGTTAGGTTTAATTTAATAATAAAACATGTATTTATTTGGAAATAAATCAAAATATACCAAAAATAAACTTAAAAATAATTTAAGTGTAGGTTTTTAATATAGCATGCAATTATTTAAGAATAAACCTAAATTATACTAATCATTTAATAAAATAATTATGGTTCGATGCACATTTAAATCATGTAAAAATATTAAATTATAACAAACATAAACCTAAATATCTAACATACATATATCAAAAATAAACTCTAAATATACCAGTGATATACTAAATGTATATAGAAAATATACAAACATTTATATATCAAGATATACTAAAAATAAACCAAAAATATACCAAATCATATTATAATTAAATTATTGTGTAAACATATAATGAAAATAAAAATCCTAAGTTATGCATCCTATATGCAATGCATATATATACAGTATAATAACTCACATGTTAGCGCTCCACGAGACAAACTCGTAGGCCTGATCCGTTAGGCCTCGGTCTCGGTGCAGCTAGACAAACAAATGACAACATGTAATCAGAATAATTTTGACGGAAATTCTAAAGACTCGATCTAGAATTTTAGACACAAAATTAGAATAGGGATTTGACCGGACATCACGTTTTATGAGAATTCTACCGAAAATCCGACAGAACTTCCCTTGTAAAATGGACATCTCTCTACTCAAAGAGTAGAGTCGGTCCTGCAAAGAAAACACACTTCGAAATAACACCAAATTCACAACCACAATCCCTCGGTCGGACTCCAAACTACAATTCACCGACTGAGGTTCACAATTCATAGAATAATTATAAAATACTAAAAATGCCCTTATATAATAAAAATACATTTTATAAATCCAAATTACATAATTAACCCTAAAACACGTTAAAAATCGATAAAAACTCATTTATTTAGAAAAATCATATATTATATATATAATTTGAAAATAATTTACGAAAAATAGTTTTAATTAGTTAAAAATACTAAATAATTTTTAGAAATCATTTTTATACCCTAAATAACTATTAAAACCAATTTAATTACATTTTTAGCCAATTTAGTGTAAAATTATCAAAATACCCCTATATATATAAATTTACTAAAATAAATCCAAAAATTCACCAAAAATAATATAATTACTCAAAATTAATCTTCTCAACATATATTTCCATAATATCAATAAATATGCTCAATTAACCAATTTATTTCAATTAAAAACATAATTAACCCTATTTTTCAAAATTACATAAACTTAATAAATTACAAATAAATATATAAAAATTCACAAAAATTACAAATAAATTTGTATAATTCATTTCAACTCCTATAATCACCATAAAACACAATTTCATAATTTAATTAATTAATTTTTGAAAATTAGAAAATATTAATAAAATAATAAAAAATTCACAAAAATTAAAATAAATTTCAAAAATTCTACAAAAATTATAGCATGTAGATTAAGCTTCCAGGAACAAAGTTTGTGAAGAAATTTTTCATGAATCAATTAAATTGAAGCTAAAAAGAATTTGAAACCCAAAATGGTTGAAACGAAGAAATTGAAACCTAAGCAATTCTAGACCAAATAAAGTGAAACAAGGCTTGGAAACACACTCAACAAATCTCAAGGAGAAGATAGAGACCAACAGTGTCGAAAACGGTGGCCGGAAATGGCTTGATCGGAGTTGAGATGAAATTCAGCCTCTACTTGATTTTTCGGCTAAAACACACCGGAAAAGGAAGCTTTAGGTGGTGGAAATGGCTGGAGGTGGAGGAGGAAGGTTGAGGGGCATAGTAACAACAAGAAAACCAACTGGAAATGGCTGAAAATGAAAGAAAATGTGTTGGGAGGAAGAAGAAGAAGGGAGGGGTAAAATTGTAAATAAAGTAAACTTTTAATTTTTTTTTATTAAAATTCGTGTATATATGTATATATATATATGTCCACCTTATATATATTATAATGATATAATTCCACACACAAATAATTTAACATATTTAATAATTTATACACTTAAAATTAATTAATTAATATTAAAACTAAATAATAAAAATTAAGGAAATTAATTAAGCTCTAATTAATTTAAATAAATAAACATATATACATTTATTTTAGCACTTTAAAAATTATATATGAGTTCATGTAAATTCATAAAACTAGTCAAAATAATTATTATTAAATTATTTACGTGTCAATTTTCCCGAAAATACAATTCTCGGGAAAATTTTACGTAAAGTACTTAAAATAATTAAAATTAGCTTTAAATAAACAACAAACTCATAAAAATATCATAAATATATACAAAAATTATTAACACTGCATATCCTGATGTAGTATAAAAATATTTAAAAACTCGGGATATTACATGCCATAATTCCACTCAAGTCATAGGGTGATGAAGAGATATTATCATAATTAGTCTTTACTCATGCATTTGCCAGACTCATCTAACCAAAGTTTGTAGCCCAAGTCCTAAAAGGTGTTACTGAGTTATCAAAAGAACGCTAGACTGATTAACTAGAGTCTGTAACCCTAGTCATATTGGGGCATTCTCACTAAAGGAACCCTTAGCCTTTCACCCTGACTCATCTTATATAGATAAGCCAATAGTAATATTCACTAGGATTCCACCAAGCTGTGCATGATGTCCTTGTCCTAATGTTGTCCGTTTGACCTAATATTGATAAATGACATGACTCTCTTAGTGTCTATCATTAAATGATGTCATAATGTTAGCTTTCAGAAAACATTTATACTCAAATCCATATAATTCTCATATACTTCGTGTGAGCTTGAAGCACGAGGGATGATAAGAATCATGTACCTCAACTTGAATAGTCTATGCAAACTAATAAATAATGACATCCCTTAATGATGGAACCTATAAAATGTTGTCTATTTATTCTTATCAAATCCAATGAATGGGTTAGGAATTCAACTAGATTGTGGGCCTTTATGTCAAAAAAATCAAACTGTAAACTATAAAATTATGCGTTCATGACTGTCAGTAAATATATCAAATATCAATATGGGTGTAAGAACTCAAGCCCCTTTTGATTGACCTTAGCCCTATGCTTACGAAGCCCAACAATTAACCCCTACATTAACATTTTACCTTAGGTACATTTTAGTATCATTCCTCAGTTTACTATTTGGTTCTGATCCACATAAATAACAATAGCCTAGTTCTGAGAGTGGAACCATAGTCCCTCGATGATTATATGTTCGAAACCCACTTAGGAAAGAAATTGAACAACCCCGTGGAGAAATAATGTTGGAAGTGAGAGTTTGCTTGTGATTGGTTTATTCACTTTGTAGGAAATACTAACAAACTTTCTAAGATTAATCATGTATATATAATATACATATAATTAGCATGAACTAACCATTATTTTTTGCAACAATGGTCGTCTTACATCATAGGATTTTGCATCCACTCCATGTATACATGCTCACCCTTTTCTTTTATAGGCACACATCATGCATCATTCATTTAGCTAACCTTAATAAATGTATAGAAATACAACATTCAAACATGAATGACTAAGAAGATACCTCTTATCAGTTATTCGAAGACAGACTAAGAGAGGGGATCCAAAAATTTCGCACTAATGATACCATAGCCAAATTCCTCCAAGCATAAATCATGGCCAGAAATGCTAGAGATGGGAATAATACACCACTAAATGAAGCTTCCACATCTATTCACCCCATGGTAGATAAAGTAAAGGGAATTCCCCATACTCTAGTTCAAGCTGATGATGATAATGACTACTACTAGGATCTCAGAAATGCACCTAAAGATATAAAAATTACTGACATAACCAAGACTAAATTGGTAGGGGAGGTTAACTATTGGCTAACAAAATGGCTCAGTTAGAATTTTCCTTTAAAGATAAATGAACCCATGGCTCCAAAATCTTCACTGACCTGACATTTTTTAAAAATAAACCACTCTTAAATGATTTTAAGCTACCAAACTTTGCTAAGTTCGACAGCACAGGGGACCTAAGGGTTCATTTAAGGCAATATGCTACTTTCATAGCTATTATAAAGCTTATAGAATCCCAAATTGTTTGATTCTTCTTCACACACTAGAAGAAGGACCAAGAGCATGGTTCTTTGACCTTAAGGATGAAATTAAAAGTGATTGGCTATTGTTAACTCAAAAGTTCATCAAGCATTATGAATACAACCCTCAACTAGATATCACTCAAAGAGATCTCGATAAAAACCTAGTAAAGCTTTCTCTAATTATATCATAAGATGGTGGTGAGGAAAGGTAATTAAAATGAGAAATCATCCTTTTAAAGATGAATAGATAGAGCTAATAATCAAAGGGGCAATCTACATTTAAAAAAATAGATGATTTTTGCTCATTATCCTGACTTCAGAGCTCTCATCAGGTTGGAATCAAAATTAAAGATAAGGAACCTTAGCAAGCTAGAAACACCTTCTACTGTAATACCTAATCAAACATCCAAAACACCATTACCTGAGCCACGTAAATAAACATAATCTAAAACAACACTCATAGTTTACCATCTGTTAATGCTATTAGAACACCAAGAAAATTCTCAAGCTTTACACTCCTAATATCCAAAGTATTCCAGAGACTTCAACAAAAAAACCTCTTACAGCCTCAAGAGCCCAAGCCTCTTCCAAACCTATTAACCCCTTTTTATTGACCAAAACTTGTTCTGCTGCTTTTAACAAATGCTCAGTCATACCACTGATGTATGTAGAACCTTTGAGAATGCAATCTAAGACCTCATTGACTTTGGAAAGATTGATAACCTAGAAAAATGACCCAACATCAAGACTAATCCTCTCCCAAACTATTGAAACATGCCTCCACTAACCATCAATATGATTTCCTCTAATCTACCAAAAGGCCTTGTTAAACAATCAATCCAAGCCATCCAAGAAACCCAAAATAAGTTTTTGGAAGACAAAATCTCAAGCCTCATTTTGAACCTTATGACTCTAGTGAAGATGAACAATGTCCTTTCACATTTGAATACATTTCAATACCCTAGAAATTCCTCCCCCACTTGATGATGCAAAAAAGAGTTAGGGATATAGCTCTCCCTATGAATGGTAAAGTAATTAATTGCTATTATTCATAAGGAGTAGACAACAAAAATCTCAATAGTGGCGATGGAGTATGGGATTTACTAGGCCAACCATCTGGGAAGCTCAACTGTAAA
This sequence comes from Mallotus nudiflorus, assembly GCA_947683625.1. Taxonomy (NCBI): domain Eukaryota; kingdom Viridiplantae; phylum Streptophyta; class Magnoliopsida; order Malpighiales; family Euphorbiaceae; genus Mallotus; species Mallotus nudiflorus. Next base: position 334,433 of record CANTUR010001050.1, read on the forward strand.
GTTACATACACAACATCCCCTATCACTTATACTCACTTAAAAGATGTAGTACTCTTAAGATGGGGAGAAGAATTTGATAATAAAAATGGGGTGGATAGTACTATTTAGCTCTAGAACCTGTAGGTCATGGGGATTAATGTATGGTATGACTTTGATGATCTTGAAATCATTTTCTAGGACTAAAACAATAGTATAAAAGTATATAAGCAAGCAACTAAGAAGCACTCACTAGCAGTCAACCATATGACTCATAGTGAGCAACTATATTAACTCCTTGAGAAAGAGAAAGATCCCTCTAAAGGAAAAAAAGTGATGAGTAATAAGCTCTAATCAAAGAGGAAGACATTATCCTCAAATAGCTTAAGAAGACTCAGGCACAAGCTACTTTCCAGGACCTACTTATGGCCTCTAGGAAGCATAAGGATGCCCTAGTCAGGGCATTAGTTAAGGTAAAGATTACCATTAATGCCTTGCCCTATGAGGTGATAGCCTCTCTAATGAAAGCTCCCTCTAACACAATCACCTTTTTGGATAAAGATTTACCCCTTGAGGGAAGGGTACACAGTTGTCCTCTCTTTACACAAGAAATTGTCGAAATTGTCATGTATAAAAAGACTCCATGTGTTATGGTGGATGATAGATCTACTATTAATGTTTGCCCTCTGAGGTTGCTACATAAGTTTGGGATAAATACTGAAAACCTAGAAGAATCCAATATGGTCATATGAGTCTATAATGATTTTAAAAAGTTAGTCATCAGGACTTTTAAAGCAATAGTTATAGTGGGTGATATCAAATCAATAATAGAATTTACTATCCTGGACCTCCCTCTAACTTTGTCCCTACTACTAAGAAGACCATGGTTCTACCCACTAAGGGGCCTACGCTCCACTATGCTTCAAAAGATCAAGTTCCTTTTGAATGGAAAGGTTATTACCATCCCTGTTGAAATAAATAACATTATTGCCTGTTTGAACGTGGTCCCAACATGATTTCAAGTTTTCGTAATCAGTAATGGTCATGTCAATCCCAAAGTTACTACCATAATGAAGAAGATGCAATATCTACATGGAACATGATTAGGAGGAAGGAAAATTAGGGTCACAGAATTCCCTGACTTCCAAGGACACATTAATAGATGTAGTCTAGGGTACGATCCTGAAAAGGACACTAGGGCTAAGAAGTCAATTTCTTTTATGGTTGAAAGCTCAACTTGAGTTTGCTAAGGATAAGATGAGAAATAAGTAAGCAATGGGATCAAGAAACTAGGGTTCGAGATCTTCAATAACACCCTTAGAGGAAATCACCTACTAGATATGGTCACTAAGATTGACATTAATAAGCCGATGAAAAATCTAAAGCTAGAATTTGAGAGTGAGATTATCAATTATGCTCAAGATGATGCCATCCTTGAGTCAAGCATTGATGACATCTTATTTGAAGACATTTTAATGATGATATCTGTACTTTTTCTTTGTTTGAAACTGATGATGTAATGAACTCTAAAGTTAATGCAATGAAGTTAGATTTTTCTTAATTTTTTGATGTCTTTCTTGATGGTAGTGTGCATTGCATTGATAAAAACATTAGCATATTTGACATTCATTCCATATGCACTGAATCATTTAACATTGGCACAAAATCTGAACCATACATTCTGCATATTTCAAAAGATGTTACCCTTAAGAGAGGAGAGAAGTTTAAAAAACATGAATAAAATATTCAAAAGTATTTACCTAGATGTACAACTATAAGCACCCAATTTCAGGATGCATTTGTGCATGAATGTGACGAAAAGCCCCTATGATGAAAATTTAGTCAAAATTTGACCTATAGTGTTAAGTTTCATGATTTCAAGGACTAAATTGCAATATTTTTTTGGGTTTAATTGCAAAAAAATTGAATTTTACTGGAACATATTTGAAAATATGCGTAAAGCCAATTTGCATTACACAATGCCGATCAACATTACACAATGCCGATCAGCATTACACAATGTCGATCAGCATTTAATGATAATTGGCATTTCGCAATGCCAATCAACATTACACAATGCTCATTAGCATTCTAGAATGCTAAAGTGCTAAAATTTTAGCAAAGAATTATCTTTCTCAATTTTTCAATTATGATTGGTCCAAATTTAATTTATTCTTAATAAATAAATTAATTTTGGTATTTATGGTTCTGCATCCAGTATACATCTCTTATGCGTATAATTTTTTTAAATCAAGATTCTTATCCTATTTGTTTTTGAGAGGGAGTGTCATGACCCCAACCAGGAGTCATGATCAACGCTAAGGAATGAAAATTCTTTCTAATCCTGAACCCATAACAAGCCTTAAAAATAAAAATACATGCAATAAATAAATAATAATATGCCAAAATTAAAACTTAAATCAATATAAAAATAAATACTTAAATGTCATATCATAATAAAAATATTCATATAGTATTCTGATATATATATGTGTGTATATATATACATACATACACACACACACACACATATATATATATAATAATGTGTTCTTAAGTTATATATATATATATATATATATATAACTTAAGAACACACACACACACACACACACACATATATATATACACAATACATAGTCACACATGGACTAAAATGATACTATTAATAATAATAACAATAATAGTAATGATAATAATAATAATAATAGTGATGATAACCATAATAAGAACAACAACAACAACAATAACAAATAATAATATTATACACACACACACATATATATATACATACATATATATACACAATACATAGTCACACGTGTACTAAAATGATACTATTAATAATAATAATAATAATAATAATAATAATAATAATAATAATAATAATAATAATACTAATACTATCAATACTAACTTCTAAAATAATTCTTTACATAATAAATATTTAACGTAAAATAAATAAATACTATTCATAAATAATGATAGTATATAAATAAAATTTAAAATATTATTAACACTGTATATCTCAAAATAATTTTATATAATTTAAAATATTGGGTCATTACAGGAAGGATTAGAGTTGCCTCTCTTATGATCATGTAAGTGGTCAACTAGGATTAGAAACGAATATAAAAAGAAAGTTTGGCAAAGAGAAAAGGAGAGGGGACTACGTAAAGAGGGAGAGAGGAAAAAACCTAATTATTTACTGCAAAAGAAAAAGGGGTGGATTGAAAAAAAAAAAAGACAAAGAAAAGAAGAAAAGAAAAAAAAAACCTTTTTTAAAAAAAATACATTCTTTTCAAAGTCCACAAAATCAAGAAAACACAAGGTCAATTTTCTCAAAATGGTGAAATCTCATTCTGAGAGGCATTCAAATAGCATCTGAATAGCATCACTCTTCTACTTCTTTCTTCTTTATTAATTTTTTTATTTTTTTTATTATCTTTGTGTTTATTTTATTTAATTTTTATTATCTTGTTTTCTTTCTTCATTAATTATGATCTTATTTTCCTTTTGTTTCTTTGCATTTCCTATTTATAATGATGAATATATAATTGAACCAAGGAAACCCATAGAGAATCCATGAATAAAAGCCAAGAGTCAAAAATCCCAATTTAATTTTTATCTTGCTCTATTTAGTTTATCTTATTGTTTTTTTTACGTTTTGAATTTTTTAATTTATTTTCTCAAAAGTTGTAATTTTAATTTTATTTTCTTTATTATTTTTGGTAGATCTTATAATAGACCCAATAGTGGGAATAATGAAAAGTCTAGTTTTCTCTTGTTCTTTAAAAAAATAATTAGTAAATTAGATTTAATTTAGTAAACCCTAATTAAAATCATGGAGGTAGTAGATTAATTTAGGTTGCATGTCAATTAAAATTAGCTTTTAGAAGAAATAATTTAATTGCATGTTTAATCTTTTTTATTTGATTGTTTTTATGTTTTTGTGTTGTTTGTTGATTTTTGTGTTTTGGGACCCAAGCCCACATTAGGTTGATAATTGCATTTTCTTATTAAAAATTAGACTCATTTTAATTTAATAATATCTCATTTTAAGTGCATAATTTTCCATTTTCTGCATAATAATTAATAGAATTAGTATTAGAAAATATTAGTACATTTAAATAAAATAGAGACAAAATCATGCATTAATTAAATAAATTAGGAGTTTTATATTTTTTGTCCAATTTTTTTATTCTTCTCACTGAGTTTTTATTTTGTTTATAAAAATTAAAATACATAGACATGCAATATGCATCACAATTGTTTAGAATAGTCAAAGATCAAGAAGAAGAAAAGTCAAAGAAAGCAGCACGGTCGTGCCAACATTTATGGAAGAAAGTGCACAGCCATGTAATGCTTAACACAGTTGTGCCAAAAATTACAAGGAAAATAGCACGGTCGTGCAAGGCACAACACACTCGTGTAGTGCATTAAAGGAAATGTGCACGATTATGTAAGACATCACACGGCCGTGCCAAAAATCAAAGAAAAATGCACAACTCTGCTTCACTTAACACAGTTGTGCCAAAGATCAAAGATAAAATGCATGGCTGTGCTTCACCTAACATAGCCATGCCAAAGGCTTCATTTACATATGCACGACTATGCAAGCCCAATTTTGGATTTGCACAGCCATGCTTGGAAATTTAAGGAAATTCTACTCACAACATGCATGCACCACATGCAACCATAATTTTTAAGGATATAAGAGCACTATAAACTCACACAGCAACCGGATGAGAATTATAGAAAGAGAACTATGAAGAGACAGAGAAAAATAAAGAATAAACAAAGAGAAAATTATAGAGAGGATAGAGAGTAAAGCTCATTCATTTACATCAGAGTACAAGTAAACAGTGAAGAGATTAGCAATCTGGAGCTACATTGACAAGGATTAGGGAGTTTTCTCTTTTCTCATCTTATATCTTGATTATGTTTGCTACTTCTATTAATTTTTTTCTTATGCTCTATATGAACATGGTAGCTTAATCTCATTTTGTACTAAAGTTCTTTAAGTAATCTAGAGATGTATTGAACTTATATTTCTTTTTAAATATAATCTCAGTTCGTGTCATGTTTATGGTTTTTATTCTTATGCTTCATGATTGATTCAATTATTTAAGTTAGTATATTGAGACCGAGAGGAGATTTATACCTATGGTTGTAATATTTATATTGATTTATCCTATGCTAAAAGCATTAAGACTGAGAGGAGATTTACACTTAGGGATCTAGATTAAAAACTATTAAATCTTAATTTGAGTAGAGATACCGATTAATAGTTAATATTTCATTTTTACCTTTAGAGTTTAAGTTTGTTATGGATCTATTGATTAGAGTTTTATTAGGTGACAGTCCCTTTATTCGAATCAATACTTAAAATAATAAGCTCACCCTGCAAATGCTCGAGAGAGATTTATGAGAATCACAATGGTATCATCTTAAACTTGACTATGAGAGAGATTATATAAATTAGATTTTGAGTCAATATAAATATAAGTGAAAAGAAAAACTCTAGTACATATTATACACTGCTTATTCTTCAAAAAAATTAATTTACTTTTAATTTTAATTGCTTTACAACATAAAAATTAATATATTTAGACAAGCACATAAATCAAGCAAACTAGTTCTTATCCTCATCCCTATGGGATCGATATCTGGACTTACAATCCTATTATATAACTTGACTCATATACTTGTGAAATTGTACCAAGTTTTTAGCGTCATTGCTAAGGAAGAGTTTAATATTAAAAGTAGCTTGATACTATTTGATTTAACATTTTTTGTTTTATTTTTAGCTTTATTTTTCTTTTCTTTCGTAGGAACTAGGTGTATATGCAGAACTTGAAGCCTTGACAAAGAGCTTGAAGCATTTGATCTCAAAATTGATAGAGCATTCCATAGAAGGATAAGAGAGTAACAAGCATTCATGAATTAAGGAAATGAGCCTGATGACACCAATAGTGAAGGAGAAGGAGCCAACAACATCAATAATAAAAAAAATGCAAATTGTATCCTCAACTAGCGCCAAAACCCTATGGCCAATAGAACCATGATAGAGTGTTTGAAATCTAATATGCAGCAAGATCAGAATCCAATTATGCCTCCAATGATTATAGTAAAAAAATTGAAGATCAAACCTGGCATGATTCAAATGATCCAAAGTTCATAATCTCATGGACTACCCTCAGAGGAGCCCATTGCACATATGCATCAATTTATGGAGTATTATGGAACTCTATGGATGAATGGAGTATCTTCAGAAGCCATTCGCCTTATTCTGTTTCCTTTCTCTCTCACAGATAAGGCAGCTAGGTGGTTTGCTGGGTTACCTCCAAACTCCATTAAAACTTCGAATGAGATGACAGAGTCTTTTTCAACAAATATTTTCCTCCTGCTAAAGCTTTAAGAATTAGAAGTGAAATTAATTCCTTTTACCAGAGAGATGATGAATCACTTTTTGAATCCTGGGAGTGGTTCAAGGACTTATAGGGACAATGTCCTTTGCACTTAATTCCTACTTGGGATTTAGTATAGTCTTTTTACAAAGGCATTAATCCAATAGTAAGGTGAAATATAGATGCAGCCTGTGGAGGCTCTATTATGAATAAAACTCTAGAGGAGATCCTTGATTTTTTTTAATGAGATTGCTATAGCTCAATACCTATGGAATCATAAATGAGCCATAATAACAAAGAAATATGGTGTTATAGGACTTGATGGGTTAAGTATGGTCACTGCCAAGTTGAACACTTTAGCCCATGAACTAAAAAAGATAAATGTTAATGCTCTATCAAAAACTTCCACTTTAAACTATGAGTTATGTCAGGGGGAGCATAGGACTAACGAGTGCATTCTGACACAAAACATGGAGCATGCCAATTATGTACAAAACCAAAGCAACCCATATAGAAATACTTACAACTCATCTTGGAGGAACCACCCTAATTTCTCAGGGGAAAATCAAAGGGAGCAAGGGCAGAATAGTCAACCACCACTTGGTTTTGGAAAATTAACTTTTCAGAACCTATATCAACCAACTCAACAGAATCAAAACTCATCTCTTGAGGGCAAGCTAGGCAAGTTCATAGAGATGATGGACAAAATGATGACTCTTCAAAAAGATTCAAACTGCACGCTAGAGGCAAAGGTGGACCAGATTCAAAAAATACTCAGTTGATGTTGAAGAACCATTCTTCTTCCATTCATAATTTAGAAGTGCAAATGGACCATATAGCTAATGCACTGACATCACACAACCAAAGAAACTTACCAAGCAATACTGAGAAAATCAAAGGGAGAAAGTGAAATCTATAACCCTGAGAAGTGGTAAAGAAGTAGAACTACCTATAGAGCCCATCTCAAGCAAACAGGGCAAGGCCACTATCGAAGAAAGCTTTAGTGAAGCAAAAAATAGGGGAGAATCTAAGGGAACCAAAGAGAGCAAAGATAGAGTGTATGAGCCACCCATTCCCTTTCCATATAGATTGAAGAGAACAGAGCTTAATCCTCAGTTTTTAAAATTCCTGGGCATGCTTAAAAAATTGAAGTTAACATACCCTTTGTGGAGGCCATTCCTTAAATGCCAAAGTATGCAAAATTTCTCAAAGACTTAATCTCCAATAAAAAGAAGCTCAAAGAACTAAAAATGATGACTTTGATAAAGGAATGCAGTGCCTTGATCTCAAACAAACTTCTAAGCAAGCTTAGGCATCCTGGAATCCTAACCATCCCTTGTGAAATATAGAGTATGTAGTTCCAGAAAGTATTTTGTGATTTGAGCACCTCCATAAACCTTATTCCCCTATCCATTTTCAGGAAACTGAATTTGGAAGTGAAGACCATGAATATGATTCTTCAACTAGTAGACTCTATTATTAAGAAACCATTGGGGATTATTCAGGATGTTTTATTAAAAGCGGGTAAGTTTATATTCTCTGTTGATTTTATTTTTCTGGATTTTGAAGAAGATAAGGAGGTGCCTTTAATCTTAGGCATGTTGTTCTTATACACTACTAAAGCCTTGATTGATGTGCATGAAGGAACTCTCACATTGAGTGTAAGAGAAGAAAAATGTGTCTTTGACATTTATAAGGCAAATAGACAGCCTGTTGATGGAGATTTCTATATGTACTTGGATATAGTAGATAAATGTGTCGATGAAGTTATCCAAACTCAACTACAAGCAATTGAAGATTCTCTATAAGTGGAGGAGAGTTCGAAAGAAACTCTTGAACTTAAACCTTCTCAAACAAACCATTCTCAGAGGCATACACCATTGACTTTAAATATCCAACCCACACAGCCTTCTATTATTTCACCACCTTCAATTAAATTGAAACCTTTACCACCTCACCTCAGATATACCTTCCTAAGAGACAACCAAACTCTACCAGTCATTATCTCTTCCAAACTCACCTTTGAATAAGAAACCTTACTTGTAGAGATGCTAAGGAAAAGGGTGAAAGCTATTGGTGGCAGATCTCTAACATTAGAGGAATAAGCCCATCCTACTACATGCATAAAATACTAATGGAAGATGGGTGCAAACCTATTATTAAATGACAGAGGAGATTGAATCAAAACATGCAGGAAGTGGTGAAAAAAGAGATCGTGAAGCTTCTTAATGTAGGTACTATATACCCAATCTCATACTCTAGTTGGGTAAGCCCTATTCAATGTGTGCCAAAGAAAGAAGGGATGACCATAGTAGAGAATGATGAAGGTGAGTTAATTCCAATAAGAGTTGTTACTGGCTAGAGGGTGTGTATTGATTATAGGAAGCTCAACAATGCCACAAGAAAAGACCACTTTCTTTTGCCATTCATTGACTAGATGCTTGAGAGAATTGCAAGACATACTTTTTAATGCTTCCTTGATGACTACTTAGGCTACAACCAGATTGCTATAGCTCCAAAGGACTAAGAGAAAACAATATTCACCTATCCTTATGGCACGTATGCCTATAGGACAATGCCTTTTGGGTTTTGCAATGCCCCTGCCACATTTCAACATTGCATGATAGCCATCTTCTCTAATTTAGTTGAGGATATCATGGAGGTCTTCATGTAAGACTTCTCAATTTTTGGAGATTCATTTGATGGCTACCTTAATAATTTGGAGAAGGTATTGGCAAGATGTAAGGAAACTAATTTGGTGTTAAACTGGTAAAAAACTTTATGGTGGATAAAGGAATAGTATTAGGACATAAGATTTTAGAAAAAGGAATATAGGTTGATCAAGCCAAAATAAAGACAATTGAAAATCTCAGTTATCCAACTAATGTAAAGGGTGTTAAAAGCTTCCTTGGACATGCCGACTTTTATAAATGCTTTATCAAGGATTTTTCTAAAATTTCTAAACCTCTTTCTCAGTTACTAGAAAAAGATTTTCCTTTTAATTTCACTAATGATTATAAATCTTCTTTTGACAGGTTAAAAAAGGAACTCACATCAACACCCATTGTGATACCACCAGGTTAGAGCCTTCCATTTGAACTAATGTACAACGCCAACGACCAAGCCATAGGAGTTGTTCTAAGGCAGCATAAAGACAAAAGGTTGCATGTGATATACTAGGCTAGTAAGACTCTCTCGGAAGCACAACTCAACTATGCCATAACATAGAAGGAGATGTTAGCTATTGTGTTTGCTTTTGATAAGTTTCAAACTTATCTTTTAGGATCAAAAGTGATAGTGTACACAGATCATGTAACTATCAAATATCCATTATCTAAGAAAGATTTTAAGCTGAGGTTGATTCAATGGGTTCTTCTATTTCAAGAGTTTGATATGGTGATCAAAGAAAAGAAGGGCTCAGAGAACTTAGTAGCTGACCACCTCTCTCACTTAGAAAAGGAGAATAATAATAAAGCATCCATTAAGGAGACTTTTCTAAATGAGACACTATTTGCACCTATGTTTATCCCCTAGTATGAAGACTTGGGTAATTTTCTCTCATGGGCAACTCCCTAAGAACTTCTCCTATTAACAAAGAAAGAAGCTCATGCATGATGCAAAAAGCTATGTGTGGGATGATCCTTATTTGTGGAAATTATGCAATGATGTCTTGGTAAGAAGGTGCATTCTTAACTAAAAGATATATGATGTGATGCACCATTGTTATAGTTCTCCTTATTATGGACACTATTGACCAAACAAGATAGCGGCCAAAATACTTGAAAGTGGATTGTATTGGCCTTCTATATTTAAGCATGCTAGAACTTTATCATGAACTGTGATAAGTGTCAGTGTAGTAGGGGACTTTCAAGGAAAGAGGAGATGCTCGAATCTAGAATTTTAGAGGTTGAACTCTTTGATGTATAGGGTATAGACTTTATAGGACCATTTTCCTCCTCTCTTGGGAGTTTATACATTCTTATTTGTGTTGGCTATGTGTCAAAATGGGTTGAGGCTCAGGCTTATGTTACTAATGATGCCATAATGTTATGCAAGTTTTTAAAAAAGATCTTCACAAGGTTTAGGACTCCTCGGGCCATTATAAGTGATGGAGGAACTCATTTCTGCAACAATTAGTTTAAAGTCCTCCTATCAAGATATATTGTAAAGCACAAGGTCTCTATATCCTACCATCCATAAACTAATGGACAAGTTAAAGTGAGTAATAGAGAACTAAAGAAGATTCTAGAAAAGACAATGAATAGCTCTAGGAAAGATTAGGCACTTAACGTTGACGACGCATGTGGGCCTATCGAATTGCTTTTAAAACTCCACTATGAATGTCACCATATCATTTGGTATTTGGTAAGGTTTATCATCTTCTAGTAGAGCTCAAAAACAAAGTATACTGGGCTATCAAAGCCCTGAATATACACTATAAGAATGCAAGGAAAGGCAGGTTCTACAACTAGATGAACTAGAGGAAATTAGGAATATAGCTTATGAGAATGCCAAACTTTACAAGGACAAGACTAAAAAATGGCATGATGCAATGATTAAACCAAAGCATTTTAAAAAAGGGGACAAGGTTCTTTTTTTCAATTCAAGACTTTGTCTCCTCTTTAGGAAGCTGAAGTCTAGTTGGTCTGGTCCCTTTATAGTAGTGGAAGTATTTCCCCGTGGAGCAGTGGTAATTCAAAGAAATAAAGGAGAACCTTTCAAAGTGAATGGACAATGACATAAGTTGTATTTTAGGGAGGAGATATCATAATTCGTTATCAATCAGGACTTATAAGAGGCACCTACAGTTGAGATGGGTGCACCAAAATGACCATCACCTGTAATGAAGATGAAGGAGACTCTGCCTTCACTAGAGAAATGAAGAACCACATGGCCACGATCAAGCTTAGGACCGAACATAAACAAAGCACTTCTTAAAAGATAACCTAAGTGTTCTTTATTTACTTATTTTATTTTATTTTAAATTTTAATTTTTTTAATTATTTTAATGTCCCTAAGGAGCTTATTTCTTCATGCATTTTTCTGAATTCCCTAGATATAAATGTAGTAGAGACCCTTCTCAAGTCATTAGTGATGTTCAAAATATAGAGTACTGTAGTATTTGGAATAAATTGAGGAAGTTTTCTTCACTTTTGTTTTTTTATTTATAAACTTCTATAATTGTTTGTATGCTTGAATGTTTGGTTGACTTTGAAAATGTTTGGAGTGAATTTGACCGATAATTTGAAAGTGGGGACATATGTTACTATTATATGATGTATGCATGGAAAAGTAGGGCCAAGCTTCCTAATATTAACATTGGCATACCACTAAGTGATAAACCTGTGCTATCGGGTACCAAAACATGGCAGTACTTAAACTGACATGGTTATGTCATTTTAAGCCTATACAAAGCACAACTGTGCTTCACCTAGCACAGTCGTGTCATTTTTATGCCCACATAGTGCACGGTCATGCTTTACCTAACACGGTCATGCCATTTTTATCCCTACTTGTTACATGATCGTGCGTCACCTAACACAGCCGTGTCATTTTAAGCTCATAATGTGCACGCTTCATCCAGCACAGCCATGCAATTTTCAAACTACTAATGTGCATGGGCATGCGCATGATCCATGCATTCACACATAATATGGCCATGTAGATTCGAGAGGCATGTGACTTTTCATATTCATGTCAACCAACCGACACCCTTTTTGACTTCCATTTTCCCCAAAACACCTTTATTTATTTATTTATTTATTTTATATATTTACTTATATTTTATTTACATATATTTATATATTTATTTTCTTTATTTATATTATATGTTAGATTATATTATGTTATTAATATATTTATAGTATATTTATTATAATAAAACCTTTCCACTCTTCCTTGTTTTTTTTTCCATCAAACCCAAACCATTTATTTACCTTTCATAAAAAAAAAAAGTGAACCGACACAACCTTACACTTATCCATTCACTAAACACCAAAACCTTTTCCCTTACCCATACACTAAAAACCAAAAACCTTTCACTTCCCCATTCTCACTAAAGCCTACATCCATGCACTTTCCAAAAAGTCACATGTCACATGCATTTCCCTTTTTTCCTTTATAAATAAATTATTCACATACACCACACTTCATCTTCATCATCAACTTCATATTAATTTATGAAAATTTTTTTCTTTCCTTTCATGTCGAAACCCATCTCTTCACCTCTCTCTTATAATTCTTCCTCCTAACTTCTTTTACTTCATTTTTCTTTCATTACTTTTCTATTTCCACCCAAAACCCCAATTTCGCCTCCCTTTTTATGTCTTACTTTTCATTTGTCAACATGAGCACTAGTGGAAAATTCCCCATCAGAACCACTCTAAAAAGGTATCCACCCAATATTCGATTCTAAAATGCACTCCAAGAAGTCAATTTCCAAAATTTGGCAAAGAGAACCATATTGCGCAATACATATATGGATGTTAATGCTTTAAAATCAGTTGGGTTGTGGGAGGAGGTCGACATGTATTTAAAGAGAATCAGGTGGGATGTGTGGGTTGTATTAAGGTACCCCTTATATAAGCAAATGATTTATGAATTCCTTAGTTCTTATGACTATGACTATCAATAAGGAAAAATAACATTTAGGCTCAACAATAAAGCTTTTTCTTTTAGTGTCTTTGACATCAATGACTTCCTTCAATTGCCTCACCAAGAAGATGATATGGGTGTATTTGATAAGCATGAATTTTGGTCACAGATTACGGGTACTAATGAGAGGTACAATGCTAAGATGGCCAAGGAAGCTAAAATCATATCCCATGCCCTTTGGTATATTCTTGATTATTTGCTCACACTATCTTTGGCTGAAAGGAGAGTGACGGTGTTATGAATTCAATGAGTTAACCTTGTTGTACCATATGGTTCACGAGAAGAAAGTAGACATGGTCACCACCATTGCTTACAAATTGCATGATGTCAAATATGGGGAATGTAGTATTATTAAAATAGGGGGTATTATTACTACCATTGCACAATTTATTGGCTTTGATGTTAAGGCATTTCCATTTTTAAGGGTTGAGGGAGACTACTCCATTGGGTTGATAATGATGAGCAACATGGGTTTAATAAAGTTTAAAGGGTAGCAGCCAGTATTACTTCCTTACCCCCTTGGGGCTCAACCCCTGCATACCTCTAGCGCCTCTTCCTCAGGTGCACCCCCACCCTCTATAGATGAACTGGTTACCTGGATGCAATGTTTTTGACACTAGAATGATCAACATGGAAGGAGTGGTAAATAGAATGAATCATAACCTCACTACCTATTTTGCCCATCAAGGATTCATTCCCCCTCCCTACCCTAATGCATCAAAGGTATCTCAATTTGATGAGCCAATGGATGGTGACAAATCATTTACGAGGATGACATTGTCATTTTAACTATTTTATGTGTTTTTTGTTGGTGTGTTTTAATTTAAGTTTATATTTTCTTTTCTTTTTTATGTCAGTGTGCTTCTAGTTTGTTTTTATGTTTGTTGAATGTCAATTTATGTACTGTTTACTTTTTCTTTATTAATAAATATGTCTTTTTATGTGAACTTTTCATTTTATATTTTATTTTCTATTATTTTTTTGTTTTCTTTTCATGGATTCCAGACATTTCCTTCCACTTACAGTGCAACACATTAAGGGCAATGTACAATTCAAGTGTGGGGGGAGTATTTCCTTACTTTACCTTTTAGTGTGTGTGTGTATGTGTGTGTGTGTGTATAATAAAATAAAATATCCCACACTTTTATTTTTGCTAACTTATTATAATTATAGGCTTTGTATATTAAAATTAAAATTAGCTAGTTTAGTTTATGCAGTATGTGGTTAATTCTTGTAGTATATGGTTTAAAGCTTTGTTAATGTTTGAGAATTAGACTTTTTAACTTTTAATCAACCTAAATATATACCTCTCTTTTGTTTTATTTAAAAATGATTTTTGGATAAAATATTTGTAATCAAGAGGTTTGGATAAATTTTTATTATTAGGAAAACCTTTTATCTATTATATGATAATTTAGCTAAAAAAAATTAGAGCAAAAAGCTTTTAAAAAGACTATAATAAGCTCCATTCTACTCCAATGCTCAAATTGAGTATGAGTAATCCAAAGGTACCTAACGACAGTATTCATACTCAGTAATATAGGAACGGTAGGGAATACCAAAGTTAGGAAGGATTCTAATACAACATAAATAAATTAAAATTAAAATAAAATAAAAATTCAGCTGGTTATCATATTTAGTTTAAAGGTTGACTAATAATTTAAATATGTTTGACTTTCCTTGGTTTATAAGTTTTAGTTCATCAATTCTTATGAATAATTCATTTCAGAGATATGCTTCACTTAGTAATATTCACAATCTTTTTCTCAACTTATTAACTGCAATATCCCGAGTTTTAAATATTTTTATACTGCATCAGGATATGCAGTGTTAATAATTTTATACATAATTATGATATTTTTAATAGTTTTTATTTAATTAAAACTAATTTTAACTGTTTTATATTATTTTAAGTGCTTTACGTAAAATTTTCCCGAGAATTGTATTTTTGGGGAAACTGACATGTAAATAATTTAATACTAATTATTTTGACTAGTTTTATGAATTTTCATAAACTCATATATATGTTTAAAGTGCTAAAATAAAGTGTATATATGTGTATTTATTTAAATTAAACTAGGGTTTAATTAATTACCCTAATTTTTATTATTTAGTTTTAATATTAATTAATTATTTTTAAGTGTATAAATTATTAAATATATTAAAATATGTGTGTGGTGTATATTTAATGTGTGTGTGAGAGTTTATATTATTATAATATATAGTGTGAGTATATATATATATACATATATACATAATATATTGTTGAAAATCAAAAAGTTTGCCAAAATTACAACTTTGCTCCTGTCTTCTTCCTTCTCCCTCCTGATCGTCCTCCTTGACATTCCTTCATTTGTCATGCCATTTTCTTCCCGTCGGTGTGCCTCCAGGTGTGCCACCTCTGTCCTCAGCCACCCCCGCCACCTACAACAGCCGTTTTCGGCGTCGGAGGAGCCCGAAATCATCGAAAACCCGAAACTCCTTCTCACCATCGATTATAGTGATTTCGACCACCGTTTTTGACATCGCCAATCTCTATCTTCTCCTTAAGCTCCGATGAGTGTGATTCCAAGCTTTGTTTCACTTAAAATGGTATAGATTTCCCTAGGTTTCAATTTTTTAATTTCAGCCCATTAGGGTTCTTGATTTTTTTGAGCTTCAATTTGATTAATTCATGAAAAATTTCTTCACAAACTTTGATCCTAGTAGCTTAATCTACATGGTGGAATTTTTGTGGACTTTTTGGAATTTATTTTGATTTTTGGGTATTTTTATTATTTTATTATTATTTTCTAATTTTCAAAAATTAATTAATTAAATTATGAAATTGTATTTTATGGTAATTATAGGTGTTGAAATGTATTAAATAAATTTATTTTTAATTTTTGTGAATTATTATGTATTTATTTGGAATTTATTTAGTTTATGTAATTTTGAAAAATAGGGTTAATTATGTGTTTAATTGAAATTAATTGGTTAATTAAGTATATTTATTGATATTATTGAAATATATGTTGAGAAAATTAATTTTGTGCAATTATATTATTTTTGGTGAATTTTTGGATTAATTTTAGTATATTTATATATATATATAGGGGTATTTTGGTAATTTTACATTAAATTGGTTATTTAGGGTATAAAAATGATTTCTACAAATTATTTAGTATTTTTAACTAATTAAAACTATTTTTCATAAATTATTTTCAAATTATATATATAATATACGATTTTTCTAAATAAATGAGTTTTTTTTCAGTTTTTAATGTGTTTTAGGGTTAATTACGTAATTTGGACTGATAAAATGTATTTTTAGTATATAAGGGTATTTTTGGTATTTTGTGAATATTCTGTGAATTGTGGACCTCGGTCGGTGATTTGTAGTTTAGAGTCCGACAGAGGGATTGTGGTTGTATTCTGTATTTTTTTTCGAAGTGTATTTCTTTGCAAGACCGATTCTACTCTTTAAGTAGAGAGATGTCCATTTTACATGGGAGGTTCTGTTGAATTTTCGATAGAATCCTCATAAAACATGATGTCTGATCGAATTCTGATTTAATTCTATGTCTAGTATTCTAGATTGAGTCTTTAGAACTTTTGTTAGATTTATTCTGATTTCTATTGTCGTTTGTTTGTTTAGTTGCATCGAGACCGAGGTCTAGTGGACCAGGCCCATCGGACCCATCTCGAGGAGCGCAATAAATAGTGAGTTGTTATTTTATATATATATGCTCTAGGGTGCATGATTTTAGAAATATATGTGTTATTTTGATTAAATATGCATAATGATTTAATTAGTACTTAAGTTTATTTTTAGTTTATTTTTGGTTTATTTTTGGTATATTTTAAACTATATGCATGTTTTATTAATGAATTATGTTTAAAATATTTTTGAATATAGTTCTAGTTTGTTTTGTGATTTAATTGGATTTATTTGATGTATATATACTCAAAATATACCTGGTTTACTTTTGGTATATTTCTAGTATATATATGGTTTATGTTGCCATTTTAATTAAATTCATGCATCATTCATTTTTATGAATGTATGTTTTATACTTTAATGAAGGATATCAATCGAACATGCTACCTAGTGGGTAGCACTAGGACCGAGTACGTACCGGTATGCTGATAGCATTTAGGCTATATTACTAACCATTTGTGGATATTGATTGGATTTGATTATTTGATGTGTAAGATATGATTTGGGAGTGTGATTGCTGGAGGTCAGTTGACCAAGTGTCTCGGGGCCAATCACACTGACAGTCAGACTGCTGGAGGTCGGTTGACTTTGTCACGACCCAAAACAGGGGCCATGACCGGTGCTAGGGAATTGGAATTCTTTCGAATCCGGAACCCGTAGCAAGCCTAAAATAAAATAACATGAAATAGTAATAATAACCACACATTTAAGTAAAATACTATGCAGCGAAATAAAATCGTAAATATCAAAATAATAATCCACCATCACAGGATTTAAATCAAATTCTCATCTCATATATAAATAAACTTTTAATACAAATCCAGTTCAAATATTTAAAGTACATATCTCATGACTTTATACAACTACTGTAGTGTCTAGATTATAAAAATAAAACTCAAGTGAGCATTTTACATAAAGAAGCCGGGGCAGAAGAAATCCGGCGTACATGCATGCTATTGAGGTCTAACAAAGAAGACTCTCCTGAAAAATGGTCAACAGAGGGGAGTCAGACCTCACTGAGTGAATTACTATAATATATATACATGCATACTAAATGTCAATGCACACAATCAAAAGTATATATATAATATGTATGTATACAAGCAATTACACACAGGTGCAATAAAATCATTTTTTATATATTTTGTTTGAAAACCACTGGTTATGAAGGATCAAATAGAACCCTAGAAAATTGCAACCTCAAAACAGTGTTAGACAACACTCTAGCCATACAGGCTCACTTATTCCAAATATATTCGCTTATTCCATTTAGACAATAGACTGGCCCCGAGACACTAAGTCAACTGAGCTCCAGCAGTCTGACTGTCAGTGTGATTGGCCCCGAGACACTTGGTCAACCGAGCTCCGGCAATCACACTCCCAAATCATATCACACATCAAATAATCATATCCAATCAATATCCACAAATGGTTAGTAATATAGCCTAAATGCTATAAGCGTACCGGTATGTACTCGGTCTTAGTGCTACCCACTAGGTAGCACGTTCTATTGATATCCTTCATTGAAATATAAAACATTCATTCATAAAAGTAAATGATGCATGAATTGAATAAAATAGCACATAAACCATATATATACTAAAAATACACCAAAAGTAAACCAAGTATATTTTGAGTATATATACGTCAAATAAATCTAATTAAATCGTAAAATAAACTAAATATATATTTAAAAACATTTTAAATATAAATGTTTAATAAAGCATGCATGTAATTTAAGACATACCAAAATAAACCAAAGATAAACCAAAAATAAACTAAAAATAAACTTAAATACTAATTGAATTATTTATGCATATTTAATCAAAATAAAACATACATTTCTAAATCATGCACCCTAAAGCATATATATATAAAATAGTAACTCACACTTAGTGCGCTCCTCGAGATGGGCCAATGGGCCTGGTCCACTAGGCCTCGGTCTCAGTGCAACTAAACAAACAATAATAATAGACATCAGAATAAACCTAACAGAAAATCCTAGAAACTCGATCTAGAATATTAGATATAGAATCAGAATTCGACCGGACATCATATTTTACGAGAATTCTACCGAAAATCCGACAGAACCTCCCCTGTAAAATGGACATCTCTCTACTCAAAGAGTAGAGCTGGCCCTACAAAGAAACACACTTCGAAAAATAGACACAGAATTACATCCACAACCCCTCGGTCGAACTCCAAACTACAATTTACCGATCGGGGTCCATAATTCACAAAACATTATAGAAATACCAAAAATACCCTTATATCGTATAAATACATTTTATAAGTGGAAATTACATAATTAACCCTAAAACACATTAAGAACCAATAAAAACTCATTTATTTAGAAAAATCGTATATTATATATATAATTTGAAAATAATTTACGAAAAATAGTTTTAATTAGTTAAAAATACTAAATAATTTGTAGAAATCATTTTTATACCCTAAATAACTATTAAAAGCAATTTAATTACATTTTTAGTCAATTTAGGGTAAAATTACCAAAATGCCCCTATATATATAAACATACTAAAATTACTCCAAAAATTCACCAAAAATAATATAATTGCACAAAATTAATTTTCTCAACATATTTATCAATAATATCAATAATTAAACTCAATTAACTAATTAATTTCAATTTAAAACACAATTAACCCTATTTTTCAAAAATTACATAAACTAATTAAATTCAAAATAAATATATAGAAATTCATAAAAATTCCAAATAAATTTCTATAATTCATTTCAACACCTATAATTACCATAAAACACAATTTCATAATTTATTTAATTAATTTTTGAAAATTAGAAAATAATAATAAAATATTCAAAAATACCCAAAAATTCTACAAAAATTCACACATGTAGATTAATCTAAGGGGAACAACATTTGTGAAGGAATTTTCCATGAATCAATCAATTCAAAGTTTAAAAAAATTAAGAACCCTAAAATGGCCGAATTACCAAAATTGAAACCTAAGCAAATCAAGACCATTTTAAGTGAAACAGAGCTTGGAATCACACTCATTGGAGCTCAAGGAGAAGAAAGAGACCAGCGGTGTCAAAAATGGTGGCCGAAAATGCCGTGAACGACGGTGGCTCAAGTTTCGGCTTCCCAAGCTTATTCCGACCAAACCACGACGGAATAGGGAGCTACTGGCGGCGGGGAAGGCTGGGGAAGGAGGTGGCACGCCAGGAGGCACACCGACAGTGAGAAAACGGGATGGCAGGCGGTGGTTGGGTGATCGGGCGTGCGTCGGGGAAGAAGAAGGAGACAATGGCAAAAACGTAAATAAATCAAACTTTATTTTATTTGTTTAATATTAAATGTATATGTATATATATATATATATATACTTTTACACTATATATTAAAATAATATAAACTCACACACATTAAATATACACCACACACATATAATTTAATATTTTTAATAATTTATACACTAAAAATAATTAAATAATATTAAAACTAATTAATAAATAATAAAATATTAGGGTAATTAATTAAACCCTAGTTAAATAAATAAATACACATATATACATTATTTAGTACTTTAAAAATATATATGAGTTCATGCAAGTCCGTAAAATTGTTTAAAATAATTAATAATAAATAATTTACGTGTCAATTTTCCCGAAAATGCAAGTCCCGGGAAAATTTTACGTAAAGTGCTTAAAATAATATAACACAAATAAAATTAGCTTTAATTAAATAACAAACTCATAAAACATCAATATTATATACAAAAATTATTAACACTGCATATCCCGATGCAGTATTAAAATATTTAAAATATACGGGATATTACAGACTTAGTGTCTTGGGGCCAGTCTACTATCCAAATGGAACAAGTGAATATATTGGAATAAGTGAGTCTGTATGGCTAGAGTGTTGTCTAACACTGTTATGAGGTTGCGATTTTGTAGAGTTCTATTTTATCCTTCATAAACAGTGATTTTAAATAAAAATATATAAAAATGATTTTATTGCATCTGTGTGTGTTTGCTTGTATATATTATATATACTTTTGACTGTGTGCATTGACATTTAGTATGTATGTATATATATTATAGCAATTCACTCAGTGAGGTCTGACTCCCCTCTGTTGATTATTTTTCAAGAGAGTCGTCATCTTCAGACCTCAGTAGCAGATCCGTACGTCGGATTTCTTCTGCCTCGGCTTTATTATGTAAACTGCTCACCTGAGTTTTATTTTTACAATCTAGACACTACAGTAATTTTTAAATTGAAAAAAGATATTGTATTATATTGGTATGAGTTATGTACTTTAAATATTTGAACTAGATTTGTATTAAAAGTTTATATATATATATATGAGATGAGTTATTGATTTAAATCCCGTGGTGGATTATTATTTAATTATTTATGATTTATTTCCGTTGTAGAATATTTGAATTATGTATATTTATTATTGCATGTTTTATTTTATTTTAAGGCTTGCTATGGGTTCCGGATTCGAAAGAATTCCTGTTCCCTAGCGCCAATCATGGCCCCTGTTTTGGATCGTGACAAAGTTGGTATCAAAGCGGAGTTTTGTGTTAAGGCTTAGTTATGTGAGTCGTGGCCTTAGTTTTCAGTGTTGTGTTAAACTACTAAAGTGAATTAGGTTCGAGTATGTCTTGATAAGTATTCCTTGCTTTAGTTTTCTGCATTATTCCTCCATTTTCTATTTTTTTTTGAATTATTCTGTTGTCTTTTTAGAATGAGGAGGCGAGTGCATGTCACTCCACCAGTCATTGAGGCTGAGGATGATGAGTCTTTTCAGGATGAGGTTTTACCTCCTGAGCAGCCAGTTAGATGCAGAGGTCATGGTAAAGGTAGACCTCGAGGAGCAAAAAGTTACCGTAGGCAGAGAGAGTTACAAGACGAGGAGCCTGTTGAGCCTGAGTTTGAGGATCTTGTACCTCCAGTTGTTCAACCTGCCTACCAGCAGGGTATGTCTGACCCTGAGGCAGCTTTATTCTATGCCAGAGTTGGCAGGATCGCCTTTGATGGGACTTTCGATCCGTTAGACTTTCTGCATGTGATCGAGACTCAGACTCGAACTGCTCACACCAAGTACCAGTGAATTATGATCATCGAGCTGCCTATTGAGGGACCAACCTTGGACTGGTTTATTTAGATGATTCAGCCCTACATGATGATGATGACCTGGGCTCAGTTTCGATAGTGGTTTATGAGGAGATTCTATCCAGAGCCTCTCCCAATGAGCTATCGTCTCTGATTGACCAGCATTTCTCATGGTGATCGATCAGTAGAGGAGTACACTTGAGAGTTTCTCCAGCTGGGTAGATATGTAGAGGATCTGATGCGAGGCCAGTATTTCACAGTTACTACCTACGTTACCAGATTGGGTTCTGCATTTACTGGTATGCCTACAGCAGGCCTTACTCTGGAGTCTGTGATTGAGTTGGCCAAAGAGATTGAGCTAAGGCTAGTTAGGCAAGGATCGATGCCTGATTATTACCAGTTAGGAGTTCAGTTGAGTGGATTGTAGACTACTCCATATTCGAGTTTTCATGTTGGTTCGAGTAGTCAGCAGAGAGGTCCGACACAGCAGAGTCAGAGACAGTAGCAACGAGTGCATTGGAGCAATAGACATGGCCGTGGAGGTCAATGTAGGTCGTTCAGATTCGGGTCAGGTGCTTCGAGCAACAGCAATGGTCGTAGTTCTGGATCAGCTGCCAGTGTATGCCAGACCTATAGTAGAGTCCATCAGGGACCGTGTTACCTGACACCACTGACATGCTTCAGATGCGGGCAAATAGGACAGTATGTTAGATCGTGTCCTTACTCTGGGTATCAGTAGCTGCAGATTACACAGTTTCCATAGCAATCAATTGCTAGTGCTGCACCCATACCATTTCAGTTGCCTCTAGCCCAGCATCAGAGTTCCACTCAGGTTATTCCACAGCAGGGTCATGGTAGAGGTACTAGAGGAGGTGCCAGAGGTGTTAGCCAGGCTTCTACTAGTCAGCAGGGAGGTCGAGGACAGGCCAGAGTCTTTCACCTTACTCAGCAGGATGCTCAGGCATCCAATGCATTCATGGTAGGTATTATTTCTATCTGTTACCTGGATGCATGGGTTTTGTTTGATCTGGGTGCCACACATTCATTTATTTCTCCTATTTTTGCTTCGAAGTCTTGTTGGCAAGCTTCGAGTATGGCTTTTCCCTTGTCTGTTGCCACTCCTCTAAGCGATTCTTTGGATGCCAATATTGTTCTTTCTGGTTGTCCAGTTCTTGTGGGAGATAGAGAATTACCCGCTGATTTGATTATGTTGGATGTGATGGAATTTGATGTTATTCTGGGTATGGATTGGTTATCTCAGCACTATATCGTGGTAGATTATTGGAATAAAGAGGTGACTTTTAGAATTTCTGATAAAGAAGAATTTAAGTTTGTGGGTGATAGGAGTTCAGCACCTCATAATCTTATTTCTGCTATTACTGCTAAGAAGTTGCTGAGGAAAGGTTGTCAGGGATATTTGGCATTAGTCAGGGATACTTCAGTGGAGAAGTTGTCACTCACAGATGTTCTTGTTTCCTGTGAGTTTCATGATGTTTTTCCTGAGGAGTTGCCAAGTTTACCACCTCACAGAGAGATTGAGTTCTGTATAGATGTGGTTCTAGGTACTACTCCTATATCTATGCCACACTACATAATGGCTCCTGCAGAGTTGAAAGAGTTGAAGGAGCAGTTGCAAGAGTTATTGGATAAGGGTTTTATCAGACCCAGTGTTTCTCCTTGGGGTGCACCAGTCGTGTTTGTGAAGAAGAAGGATGGTACCCTAAGACTGTGCATTGACTACAGAGAGCTGAACAAGGTGACAGTGAAGAACAAGTATCCTCTCCCAAGGATAGATGACTTGTTTGATCAGATACAGGGTGCACAGTTCTTTTCCAAGATTGATCTGAGGTTGGGTTATCATCAGCTACAGATTAGTGAAGCCAATGTTCCTAAAACGGCATTCTGCACTCGATATGGCCATTATGAGTTTCTAGTGATGTCTTTTGGTTTGACTAATGCACCAGCAGCTTTTATGGACCTAATGAACAGGGTATTCAGACCGTATGTGGATCAGTTTATGGTAGTATTCATTGATGATATATTGGTATATTTGAGGAGTATGGAGGAGCATGTATATCACTTGAGGACTTTACTACAGACACTGAGTGATCATCAACTTTATGCTAAATTCTCGAAGTGTGATTTCTGGATAGAGAGTGTTTCTTTTCTTGGACACGTGGTGTCTAAAGAAGGTATCCAGGTTGATCCACAGAAGATTGAGGCAGTGTCTGAATGGCTTAGACCGACTTTTATTACTGAGATTTGAAGTTTTCTGGGTTTAGCCGGGTATTATAGGCAGTTTATATAGGATTTTTCCAGAATTCAGCCCCTATGACTCGCTTGACTCAGAAGAATGTTAGGTTCGAGTGGTCAGAAGCTTGTGAGAATAGTTTCCAGTTATTGAAGGAGAAGTTGACTATAGCCCCAATGCTAGCTTTGCCTAATAGTATGGATAAGTTCACAGTTTATTGTGATGCCTCTAGAGCTAGCCTTGGTTGTGTGTTGATGCAGAATGGTAGGGTGATAGCCTATGCTTCGAGACAGTTGAAGAAGCATGAGTAGAACTATCCTACACATGACCTTGAAATGGCTGTAGTGATCTTTACTCCAAAGATTTGGAGACATTATCTGTATAGGGTGACTTATGAGATTTTTACTGATCACAAGAGCCTTAAGTATATTTTCCAGCAAAGAGATCTGAATCTGAGGCAAAGGAGATGGTTGGAATTATTGAAGGATTATGATTATGAGATTTTATATCATTTGGGCAAGGCTAATATGGTAGCAGATGCCTTGAGTAGAAAGTCCTCAGGCAGTCTTGCTCACATCAGTGTTGAGAGAAGACCATTGATCCAAGAGTTACATCTATTAGTGGATCAAGGTTTGATGATGAAAATCAGTAGGTCAGGTGGACTACTAGCTCAATTTAAGGTGTGATTTGTACTGAGGGATAGGATTAAAGCAGCTTAGAGCTGAGATCCTATTCTAGAAGAGCTTGCAGAGAATGTTCGAGCAGGGAAGTTCACTGATTTCACACTCGATGATGATGGTGTGTTGTGGTTCAGTGGTAGATTATGTGTTCCTAATATGGATGATTTGAGAGAAGAGATCCTAGAGGAAGCACATTCTATAGCCTATAGCGTACATTCAGGTGTCACTAAGATGTACCACAATATCAGAGATTTATACTGGTGGGACGGACTGAAGAAGGATGTCACTGATTATGTTACTAACTGCCTGACGTGTCAGCAAGTGAAAGCTAAACATCATAAGCCTTCTGGAAAGCTTCAGCCTCTTCCTATTCTCTAATGGAAGTGGGAAAGGATAGCTATGGATTTTATGGTAGGTTTGCCTTGTTCTAAGGATGGCTACTATTCCATATGGGTGATTGTAGACAAGTTGACAAAGTCTGCACATTTCTTGCCTGTAAAAGCCACTTATTCTGTAGCTAGATTGGAGAAGCTATATGTGAAGCATATTATGTGCCTTCATGGAGTACCTGTGTCCATTATGTCAGATAGAGGTTCAGTGTTTACCTCTCATTTTTTGCAGAAGTTTCAGGAAGCGATGGGCACTAGGTTAGATTTCAGCACTGCTTTTCATCCTCAGACAAATGGTCAATCTAAGAGAATGATCCAGACACTAGAAGATATGTTGAGGATGTGTGTCCTGGATTTGGGGGGTAGCTGGGATGATCATTTGCCTCTTGTAGAGTTTGCATATAATAAAAGCTACCATAGCAGTATTGTCATGGCACCATATGAGGCGTTATATGGAAGGAAGTGTAGATCCCCTCAGAGTTGGGATGAGATTAGGGAAAGAGCTTTGACTAGACCTGAGATGGTTCAGGATGTTGCAGAGAAAGTTGCCTTGATTAAGCACAGATTAGAGACCGCAGTTAGCAGGCAGAAGAGCTATATGGATCCTAGGCGTAGAGATGTGGAGTTTCAGGTTGGAGACTATATTTTTATGAAGGTGTCTCCGATGAAGGGTATGATGAGATTTGGCAGGAAAGGTAAGTTGGCATTGAGATATATCAGACCGTTCGAGATTCTGGAGAGAATTGGCACTGTTGCATATCAGTTGGCTTTGCTCCCGAATATGTCACAGGTGCATTCGGTATTTCATATCTTAATGTTGAGGAAGTATATCTCAGACCCTTCACACGTGTTGCAGCCTAACAGTGTAGAAGTGAACGAAGATTTGACATTTGTGGAAGAACCTGTGGCGATCGTTGATTATCAAGTTTGACAGTTGCGATCAAAACAGATTTCGATGGTCAAGGTTCTGTGGCATAGCAACAGAGTTGAGGAGCATACGTGGGAGACTGAAGCTGAGATGCAAGCTTCTTATCTGTATCTCTTCCCTTCTTGATCTTGTAATTTTCTTTCTGAAATTCGGGGATGAATTCTTGTAAGGGAGGAAGATTGTAATATCCTGAGTTTTTAAATATTTTTATACTACATCGGGATATGTAGTGTTAATAATTTTGTACATAATTATGATATTTTTATGAGTTGTTACTTAATTAAAACTAATTTTAACTGTTTTATATTATTTTAAGTGCTTTACGTAAAATTTTCCTGGGAATTGTATTTTTGGGGAAATTGACACAAATAATTTAATACTAATTATTTTGACTATTTTTATGAATTTTCATGAAATCATATATATGTTTAAAGTGCTAAAATAAAACTTAAAATGGTTTAGATTTCCCTAGGTTTCAATTTTTCAATTTTGGCCTATTAGGGTTCTTGATCTTTTTGAGCTTCAATTTGATTGATTCATGAAAACTTCCTTCACAAACTTTGATCCCAGTAGCTTAATCTACATGGTGGAATTTTTGGAATTTATTTTGATTTTTGGGTATTTTTTTATTATTTATTATTATTTTCTAATTTTTGAAAATTAATTAATTAAATTATGAAATTGTGTTTTATGGTAATTATAGGTGTTGAAATGTATTATATAAATTTATTTGTAATTTTTGTGAAATATTATGTATTTATTTTGAATTTATTTAGTTTATGTAGTTTTGAAAAATAGGGTTAATTATGTGTTTAATTGAAATTAATTGGTTAATTAAGTATATTTATTAATATTATTGAAATATATGTTGAGAAAATTAATTTTGTGCAATTATATTATTTTTGGTGAATTTTTGGATTAATTTTAGTATATTTATATATATAGGGGTATTTTGGTAATTTTACATTAAATTGGCTAAAAATGTAATTAAATCAGTTTTAATAGTTATTTAGGGTATAAAAATGATTTCTACAAATTATTTAGTATTTTTAACTAATTAAAACTATTTTTCGTAAATTATTTTCAAATTATATTTTTAAATTATTTTCAATTCTAAATAAATGAGTTTTTATCGATTTTTAATGTGTTTTAGGGTTAATTACGTAATTTGGACTGATAAAATGTATTTTTAGTATATAAGGGTATTTTTGGTATTTTTTGAATATTCTATGAATTGTGGACCTCGGTCGGTGATTTGTAGTGTGGAGTCAGACCGAGGGATTGTGGTTGTATTCTGTATTTATTTTTGAAGTGTATTTCTTTGCAGGACCGGCTCTACTCTTTGAGTAGAGAGATGTCCGTTTTACATGGGAGGTTCTACCGAATTTTAGGTAGAATTCTCGTAAAACGTGATATCCGATCGAATTCTGATTTAATTCTGTGTCTAGTATTCTAGATCGAGTCTTTAGAACTTCTATTAGATTTATTCTGATTTCTGTTGTCATTTGTTTGTTTAGTTACGCCGAGACTAAGGCCTAGTGGACCAGGCCCATCGGACCCATCTCGAGGAGCGCAATAAATAGTGAGTTGTTATTATATATATATATATATATATATATATGCTCTAGGGTGCATGATTTTAAAAATATATGTGTTATTTTGATTAAATATGCATAATGATTTAATTAGTACTTAAGTTTATTTTTAGTTTATTTTTTGTTTATTTTTGGTATATTTTAAACTATATGCATGTTTTATTAATGAATTATGCTTAAAATTGTTTTGAATATAGTTCTAGTTTGTTTTGTGATTTAATTGGATTTATTTGATGTATATATACTCAAAATATACCTGGTTTACTTTTGGTATATTTATAGTATATATATGGTTTATGTTGCCATTTTAATTAAATTCATGCATCATTTATTTTTATGAATGTATGTTTTATATTTTAATGAAGGATATCAATAGAACATGCTACCTAGTGGGCAGCACTAGGATCGAGTACATACCAGTACGCTGATAGCATTTAGGCTATATTACTAACCATTTATGGATATTGATTGGATTTGATTATTTAATGTGTGAGATATGATTTGGGAGTGTGATTGTTGGAGCTCAGTTGACCAAGTGTCTCGGGGCCAATCACATTAACATTCAGACTACTGGAGCTCGATTGACTTAGTGTCTTGAGGCCAGTCTACTGTCCAAATGGAACAAGTGAATATATTGGAATAAGTGAGCCTGTATGGCTAGAGTGTTGTCTAACACTGTTATGAGGTTGCGATTTTCTAAGGTTCTATTTGATCCTTCATAAACAATGATTTTAAATAAAAATATATATAAATGATTTTATTGCATCTGTGTGTGTTTGCTTGTATATATATTTATTATATATACTTTTGATAGTGTGCATTGACATTTAGTATGCATGTATATATATTATAGCAATTCACTCGGTGAGGTCTGACTCCCCTCTGTTGATTATTTTTCAGGAGAGTCGTCATCTTCAGACCTCAATAGCAGACCCGTACGCTGGATTTCTTTTGCCCTGGCTTTATTATGTAAACTGCTCACCTGAGTTTTATTTTTACAATCTAGACACTGCAGTAGTTGTTAAATTGAAAAAAGATATTGTATTATATTGGTATGAGTTATGTACTTTAAATATTTGAACTAGATTTGTATTAAAAGTTTATATATATATATATGAGATGAGTTATTGATTTAAATCCTGTGGTGGATTATTATTTAATTATTTATGATTTATTTCCGCTGTAGAATATTTTAATTATGTTATATTTATTATTGCATGTTTTATTTTATTTTAAGGCTTGCTACGGGTTCCAGATTCGAAAGAATTCTCGTTTCCTAGCGCCGGTCATGGCCCCTGTTTTGGGTCGTGACATTAACTCAATTTTACTACATCATATTTGTATTAACCCGTTACTGTATTTATTAAACTATCATTAATTTTATTTTAATATGCTTACATTATTGTTATAATAAAGTTCTTGTTTAAGGATAGCAAAAGTTCAAGTGTGAGGGTATTTAATTGCATTTTCTTATTAAAATTTAGACTCATTTTAATTTAATAATATCTCATTTTAAGTGCATAATTTTCCATTTTCTGCATAATACTTAATAGAATTAGTATTTATAAAATATTAGTAAATTTAAATAAAATAGAGACAAAATCATGCATTAATTAAATAAATTAGGATTTTTGTATTTTCTATCCAATTTTTTTATTCTTCTTACTAAGTTTTTATTTTGTCTATAGAAATTAAAATACATAGGTGTGCAATATGGATCACAACTATTCAAAAAAGTTAAAGATCAAGAAGAAGAAAAGCCAAAGAAAGCAGCACGGTTGTGCTAACATTTGTGGAAGAAAGTGCACGACCATGTAATGCTTAACACAGTTGTGCCAAAAATAAAAGAAAAAATGCACACTCGTGCTTCACCTAACACAATCATGCCAAAGATCAAAGACAAAATGCACGGTCATGCTTCACTTAACACGATCATGCCAAAGGCTTCATTTACATGTGTATGGCCATGCTTGGACATTTAAGAAAATTCTACCCACAACATGCATGCACCACTTGCAACCCTAATTTCTGAGGATATAATATCATCATAAACTCATGTAGCAACTAGGCAAGAATTACAGAAAGAGAACTACAAAGAGACAGAGAAAAATAGAGAATAAACAGAGAGAAAATTATAGAGAGTACAAAGAGTGAAACTCATTCATCTACATTATAATACAAGTAGACAGTAAAGAGATTAGCAATCTGGAGCTACATTGACAAGGAGTAGGGAGTTTTCTCTTTTGTCATCTTATATCTTGATTATGTTTGCTACACCCATTAATTATTTTCTTATTCTCTATGTGAACATGGTAGCTTAATCTCATTTTGTACTAAAGTTATCTTAGTAATTTGGAGATGTATTGAACTTATATTTATTTTTTACTATAATCTCAATTCATGCCATGTTTATGGTTTTTATTCTTATGCTTCATGAATGATTCAATTATTTAAGTTGGTGTGGACACTATCAGTTTGATTGGCCCGTAATGAAAGCCCGATGATGAGAAAGTTTGAGTTTTGAATGCAAGGGGAGCTCGAGACTTCTCTAAAATTGACACTAAAAGCCTAAACACTAAAGCCTAGCCCATAAATACCATATCTAAACTTAAAATAGAAACTAAAGCCCAAGCCCGTCACATCTTGACCCGTAAACCTGGACTTGGCCCAGGTGAAGAGGCAAGTGCCTTAATGAAGAGGTGTTGCCTCTTCACCCCAAGCATCAATGAGGCAACACCTCATCAAAGAGGTGCTGCCTCATCACACCCACTCTCTGCAACATTAAATGTCATTAATGGCAATGGTTAGAAGTCCACCTATGGGGATTTGGTAATTTTTTGACATAAAGGAAAGAAGAAAAAGGCAGGAAAGAGCCTAGGGAATGAAAAAAGGCAATGGGAGAGGGTAAGAATGGGTTTTGGGAAATTGGAAAAGGAAAAAGAGTAAAGGGCTTTAAAAGGGAATGTGGGGGCATGAGAGAAGGGGTTGAAAAAAATTTGGTATTTGAAAGGGACAAAGAAGAACATTTGGAAAGGAGAGGAAAATAATATAGAGGAAAAAGAGAAAGAGAGGAAGAAGAAGGGGAAGAGATTTTAAAGCATTAAGGAACTTGATTCTTAAGAAGAGGAAGGAGCCCACTTACGTTTAAAACCATTCCTCTATCAACTAAGCTCAGAGGACTCAGTTAGGAGCATCAGCTCATCCAAGACAGTGAGTCCCCTGATTTCTATATTTGTACTCTTTATCTTCATTATAAGTGTTGATTTATTATTCTTTTGTGTGTTTTCTTGAGTTTTATTACTCATTTGAAGTTATAAAGGACCATGATTGCATGAGACATTGAATATTGATTATTAATATTTGTATATTTATGTTTGTCTCTTGTTTATTTGCATGATTGTCACATTTCTTAGGATCTAAGAAATGTAGAGTGTTCCTACCTCTGTTGAAGAGGTGATGTCTCTTTATAGAGGTGTCGACCCTTCATGATGAGGCAACGCCTCTTTAACAGAGTCTTGTCTAATTCTCCATCCGTATTTTGCATGTTTGACATAATTTTCTTATTTAATTTATTATATTTCTTATGATTATATATGATTCCTATGTTGATCAATATTATTTCTATGTTATTTTCCTTCTTTTGTTACTTAGTGGATCATTTTATGAGTTTACGTTCATTTATTTTTATGAATATTATATGTTGATGATTTGTAAATATTATTGTTGTTATTGTATAGAATTAACTTGTATGTATTGCAGGAACTATTTGGTGATTTTTTATCACTAGAAGATTACTTTTATTTATCATTTTTTAGAGTTTTAATTTGTATAATTAATTAGTTTGTTTTTGCTTTATTGTTGGTTTATGTATGGTTTATTTTTAATATTTTTATGTTTATTTGCACCAAAATTTGTAATCCTTAATCCTTCTCCCTTTTTTATTTGGAATGAATGGTTATAAATTATTTTTATTTATTTTATTTATTTATTTATGATTGAGCATCGGGGATATAAGCTTGAAATAGGACTAATGTTCAAACTTGGAATAAAAATATAAAATTGGAAACCAATCACAATTTGCTTGTTAATAGGGAAATAAATTAATAATCAAAGGTAATAAAATACAAAACACACATGGAGGCCAACCGCAAGGTTGGGTGGGCATTCCAAAAGCCCATACCCAGTTTCTAAACCCAATCTCTGATGATAGCTTTTGGGAACCTCTGCGAAATCTAGTTGTTGTACAGTGTGTCTGGGCTTTCATCTAGGTGGCAACTCCATTCATCTAGTTGGTAACTCCATCTCCATTTTGGGTCCTAAGCCCACTATGTATTTCCTAGTAAGCCCCGAGCTCACACGATGCCGTGGTTGCCAACACTTGGACATATGACCAAACCCTATCGCCTACAGTTGGTATATTAAGACCGAGAGGAGATTTATACCTATGGTTGTAATTTTTATATTGAATTATCCTATGCTAAGAGCATTGAGACCGAGAGGAGATTTACACTTAGGGAGCTAGAATAAAAACTATTAAATCTTAATTTGAGTAGAGACACCAGTTAAGAGTTAATATTGCATTTTTACCTTTAGAGTTTAAGTTTGTTATGGATCTATTGATTAGAGTTTTATGAGGTT
Source organism: Mallotus nudiflorus (assembly GCA_947683625.1). Lineage (NCBI taxonomy): Eukaryota > Viridiplantae > Streptophyta > Magnoliopsida > Malpighiales > Euphorbiaceae > Mallotus > Mallotus nudiflorus. Next base: position 366,761 of record CANTUR010001050.1, read on the forward strand.
AGAGTCCCTTTATTCGAATCAATACTTGAAATAATAAGCTCACCCTGTAAATGCTCGAGAGAGATTTATGAGAATCACAGTAGTAGCATCTTAAACATAACTATAAAAAAGATTATATAAATTAGATTTTAAGTCAATGCAGATCTAAGTGAAAAGAGAAACTCTAGTACATATTATACACTACTTATTCTTCAGAAAAATTAATTTATTTTTAATTTAATTACTTTATAATATAAAAACTGATCTGTTTAGACAAGCAAGTAAATCAAGCGAACTAATACTTATCCTCTTCCCTATCAAATTGATATATGGACTTACAATCCTATTATATAATTTGACATGTATACTTGCATAATCGCACCATACGTTCCAACCAATTTAATAAATAGGCTTTTAGTTGGATTTTTTGGTTTAATTAATTTTAAAATCAATTTAGGCCCATTTAGGTTAATTTAGACTTAGGCCCATTTTTGAATTAAAACATGTTGAATTAGGCCCACTAATTTAAATGCTTTATAATTTGTAGATTTAGGCTTACTTTTAGAATTAAAATAAATAGACTTAGGTTCACTTAATTAAAATTAAATAATAATTAAACCCACTAATTAATTCCTTTCTTTAAAATTTGTATACCATAGGTCCATTTCTTTAGTTAAATTCAAATGAATAGACTTAGCTCATTTATTAACATGTAGGACCACCTTTAGTCCATTTCGCTTATAAATAAACATGTAGAATTAGCTAAACTTTAAAATAAAATTAACATAGTTTAGACCTACGGACGATGCACTTCGTATGCATTTTTTACATACGGTTTTATGAATTATTTTCTTTAGGGCTAGATGGATGTTTAATTAAGGTTTAATAAAATTATATGTAAATAGAGAATAAAGTATTAATTCATAAAGTACTTCTAAATGAGCAGAAGATTGAAAAAAGTTAGTATTCTGTTCTAGAATCACCTAGTTGTGGTGCTCGCTTTCTTCTAGAGAATCAAGTACCACTAAAATGATTTATCCCAATTATTACCCTAGGTAGCGACTCCTTATCTCCATGTTATGTCTTTGTGACATAGTTGTATGTTCCCTAGGGCCCTGAGCCCAAATAGTGTCGCAGTTACTAAAATTTTAGGCGCGCGCTAAATCGCATAGTCTATAGTGGCGATTCCACTAGGGATAAAAGATACATGTTTTATTTATGTTCTTTAGAATTATTTTATTAATTATTAATTTATTCTTACATTCATTATGCATGTCTTTATTAACAAATGGCATTGGTTTATGATTTCACTAGCTTCATAGAGTTGTAAATTAGTAAATCATCACTCTTAGCCTTAACTCAGTTCAAGAGAGATTACTGGGCTCATCTGACCAAAGTCTATAACCCACATCCTAAAGGGGGGGGGTAGTCTTCTCTTAAGTTTGTAAAGGATGCTGGGCCCCTCTGACCTTGGCCTATTACTCAAGTCTTAAAGGAGGGCATCTTGCAAAAGGAATCTTGACTTTTCACCAGACCCTAACCATATATAATGGCTTAGTTACTTCCCTTAAGATTACCCAAATTGCTTATGTATGTTGCCATTAGGTATTTCTATCTGTAAAAGCCCAAACACATACTTTAGAAGCCCATCAAGACTAATAAAGAGTGGGTTATGCCTTTATACCTAAAAATATTATTTCCATGCTTTTATTGCTTTAAAAGAGATTTGGCATGCGCATCGGTTCTTGATATCCCCTGTTGATATTAAGGCTAAGACTAAAAATCCTAGGAAAAAAGACTACCATTGGACACATGTGTGGGAGGAATAAGGTTGGAAGGATGAATGTTGTACACTTACTTGATACTTATTATTTGTTACTTGTTGCATAGCACGTGCATCATGCATACATTCATTTCATCCATCACACTAATACTTTGTATTACAACCATTATAGATTCATCTAGGTCTTCTTGTATTTGGGGATGAAAAGATGGCAGACTAAGAAGAATAGATTTAAGTCCTAAAGTATAGTAAAAGAGATTCTTTATAAACTATAGAAGAGTCCTATTAATCCTCTATACTTAGAAGCAGATCCAACTCCAACTAAGCACATAGAAATGGAATAATAAGGAGGGAACTAGACCTTAGAAAACATCAAGGGAGCTTTAATGGATGACATAAATGCTATGAAGCAACATGAACTGAGACAGGCTTTTTCTAGATTGATACAACCTGTTGCTACTGTCATACCACCATATGTAATTGATCAACCACCTATTATTGCAACTATCTCACTTGTTATAGATGTTCCACCTGCTGCCAATAATGCTGAAGGACAACCTGTTATTAGAAACCCACCTGCTACTGATGTGAAGCTTGAGGATATTAAGAATTACATGATATAAAAGGTAAAGAGAGAATCACTTTAATTGGTACAAGACCATAAATCCAAGCAAATGCAAGCACTGTCCCAGAAAATGTCCAAGATGGAAGAGTTGATTAGAGGATAAGGCATGGGATATTTATTTGACTTTGATGATATATTGCTAATGGACGATAATAAGCTACATGAGAAATTCAAAATGCCTTAATTGTAGAAGTTTGATGGAACTGGAGATCCTATGATTCATCTCAGTCAGTACACAATAACTATGAGCACTACTAAAGCCCCATTAACGGTGATCACTAGGTTATTTGTACTGTCTTTAAAGGGATGGCTATAAATTGGTATTATGGGTTAGAAAATTTTGTCAAGGCTAACTAAAAAGAACTGTGTACTACTTTTTTGAAATAGTATAATTATAACACTAGATTGGAAGTGTCCATCAAGGATTTGGAACTGACTAAGCAAAAATCAAATGAATCCTTTCATGATTTCTTAACTAGATTTATTAACGAGGCAGGATTAATGAAAACTAAGTTAGCTGAGAAAGATCAGGTTAGGATGATAGTCCATAACATGTTGCCTAATTTGGTTAAGAGGTTATAGATAATGAATCTTAAGACATTTATAGACATGTATGATGATGGTTTGCAAGTCGAAGAAATGGAGAGTGAGAAGAAGAAAAGTTTTAGAAGTATAAGAACCCAAAATTACCCAACTAAGGCATACAATAAGGAAGTACTATCTGAGTTGTGAAGGTGCATACAGTTCAGTAGCCCATGAGATTCTTCAATATTAACCAACTACTTTCTAAAGTCCTAGATCATTTAATCCAAAAAAGGCTACTTAGATCGTTAACCTTTTCCAAACTACCAAACCAACATTTTCCAAGCTATGACCCAAACAGCTACTATAAATATAACCAAGTAGTTGGCCACTCCATAGACACCTATATCTGCTTAAAATATAAAATCCAAAACTTGATAGACTCTGGAAAAATCACAGACCTTAAAAAGTCTAATTCCAACCCAAGCATTAGAAACAACCCTTTCCTAGACTACTAAAATGTTCCACCACTAACCATTATAATTATCAATTTAGGAGTTAGCGAAGAGGAAGTGCTAGAATCTTTTAAAAACTTAAACCTTATAGATAATGAGAAATGTCCTTATACCTTTAGAGGAGTAGAAGATTTATTGGGGCAACCCCTCCAGTAAAATTAACTTTAAGGTGTTTTATTCAAAAGCCACCCTCTATTGATATTCCTTTTAAATCAATTATGCCCTCATGATGGGTGATGAGTTTGATAATGAGCCAATGGAAGAACAGAGAGAATATGAAACTCCTAAGCAGCCATTAAGAGGGGTTAAAGGTTTATTAGGGCAACCTTTAAGCAAGTTTAACTATAGAGTATTTTACTCTAATCCCGCTTCAGGTGATATACCAATAGAGGAGATTGTGCCATTAAAATGGGGTGAAGAGTTCAAAGATAATGATATAAGTGGAAAGAATAATGGATCTTTTACTTCTAAACAGTCTCAAGAGGGAGTTAAAGAGTTACTGAGCCAACATCTGGGCAAGCTTAACATGGAGGAGCTAAAAAGGAAAGAAACATGCATGATGGAAGTATGGAAAGATAGAAAGAGGGGTTGAATTATTGGGGTTATTGACATTTGGTATGACTCTGATGAAGAGAGTCTTGGTGGACTTAATGTATGGAGTGATAATCCTAATATGAACCATGTTACTAGAAGTGGAAAGAATTATAAGGCAACAGAAAAGAAAATTAAGAGAGTTACAGAAAGAGAAAAGATAGAGGATGTAAAAGTAGAGGAAGGGTAGAAAGAAGACCTAATCTTAGAGTAGCTAAAAAAAGCTAAGGTGAATGTGAGCATTTAACAATTATTGATACATTAAGGTAGCCACCTAAGAGCTCTTATCAAGGCTCTATCAAATATGAGTATCAAAACAGCAGCTACGCTTAAGGCTATAGTAGCAAAGGTCACTAAAAAGAAGCATGGCTTGATAGCATTCTCAGATGATGATTTTCTTTTGGAAGGTAGAATTCATAACAAAGTGCTATTTATCCCAACTAAAGTAAGGGGAAAGAGAACTAATTTTGCAATGGTAAATGATAGTTCTACTATTAACGTGTGTCCATTAAAAATCCTACCTAATTTCAGTTTGAAAGATAATGATTTGAAAGGTTTAAATCTTATAATCAGAGCCTATAATGATAGCACTAGGAATGTGGAGGACACATTCTAAGCTCTAGTTAAAATAGGACCTATAGAGTCAACTGTTGAGTTCACTGTAACAGAGATCCTTATCATATATGCCTTACTTTTAGGAAGGTCATGGTTCCATGCTCTAGGAGGGGTACCCTTAACAGTGTAATAGAAGATAAATTCCCTTATGAATGAGAGGTTATGACTATAAAAGCTAGACCTAGTGCAACTGTGGTAGCCATACATGATAAACAAAAACAAGTATGTGTTCTCTTTGGTTTCTAGGTTGCTAGAATATTTAATGGAACTGAGATGGATCCAAGAGTTATGAGGATGATGGAGAGTACGAATTATCAACCTAGGCAAGGGTTGGGAAAGAATGAGCAAGGAAGCTTTAAACCCCCGAAATTCATAAGTTAATGTGATACTAAGGGATTAAGGTACATTAAGGTAGAACTTGGTGGCAAAAAAGGAAAAAGAGGGGAAAGGCCAAGATAGATAAGCCCTTTGGTGAGTGAGAATTTTATCAAGTCAAGGGAAGGCAAGTACTATCTAGGTGCTAAGGAATCTATCAATGTTGCTGGAAAAGACATTCATGGGGCGAGATCTTTAAGGAGCATATTGTGGAGAACCTAGTAAAGGATACTAAAGAGGAAGTGATGAAGCAGGTAGCTGAGAGGATGGGTGATATTGTTGTTGAAGAGCTGTTGCGTCTGCTACCTAAAGAGGAGCTACCCCAAGATTTAGCTATTGTCATTTGTAATAGTTTTAGTGATGTTTTTTTATAAAGAAACTGATGTATATCTCAATATATGTTTTAATAATTTAAAATAAAGGGTTATTACATTGAAGCCCTAGAGGAGAGAAAGAAATCGAGCTATCAAGCTCGGTCTGAGACAACTGAAATCTTTGTCAACTTTCAATGGAAGGTTTCAGTAAAAAGAAATAAAATGGAGAGAGAGAGAGAGAGAGAGAAGCATAACTCACAAGAAATGGAGGGGAGGACGTCCACTGGCGGAGTCAACCATGGCCAGATGGGGCAACCTAAGGGTGTTGGTGGTGGTGGTCAGCGTCAGGTGCAAGGGTTGACAATGGCGGAAAGTAAAAGAAAGAAAAAAAAAAGAATAAGAAAGAAGAAGAATATCAGAAAAAAAAAATTGATTTGTCCCCTTTTTTAAAAAAAAGGGTAAAAAGTATAATAATTAAAAACTAAAATATCTATTCTCACTTATTCTTACCTATAAAATATATATACTTATACTCAACAATTAATTTAAATTTAACAAACTTACATAAATACTAATGATCAAATATTAATTGACACAAATTAATTTCAAAATATTAATAATATTAAAATAATATTCGACAGAAAAATTTCAAATTTAATTTTATAAATAATCAAATATTATAAATTAATATAATAATTATTAACACTACAAATTTTAAAATTTTAATTTAATATTTTATAAAAATTTTGATTATAACAATTATTTTTTAATATCTTTTTGCGTAGAGAAAACTGGAAAATATTTATTCATGTTCCACCACATAATTGCTGTAAAGCTAGTTAAATTTAATCTCATTATTTCCATATCCTTTGGCCTTCATCTCAATAGAACTCGTAGATGTCTTCAATGTTATGAAAACTTAGCAACAATAACAATTATTACTATTGTCCTATAACAAAAGTTGTGCTAATATATATGAAAACTTATATTTATTCAGTATGTATTATATACCCAATGACTATCTTTATAATACATATACTAATTATCAACTGCAAAATTTATAACACAAAAAAGATATATATATTAAGTTATAGACATTCTTATAAAATTTTTAGACCAATAAATAACTGACCTAAAATTAAATAAAAAATAATAATGACCCCACAAGTCTTATAAGTTATTCAAAATTTTAATCAAATCCTAAAAAAATTATTTTTTTAAATTAAGTCCTAGAAGCATTTACATATTTTCACATTAGTCCACTTCCGTTATGTCAAACAGAATGAACTAACGTCGACAATTAACAGAAAGAGATAAGATCCCACGAATCATATAAGTTATCTAAAATTTCAATTAATGTAATATCCCGTGTTTTTAAAATATTTTTACACTGTATCGGGATATGCAGTGTTAATAATTTCTGTATATTATATGATATTTTTATGAGTTGTTATGTATTTAAAACCTATTTTAATTATTGTGTATTGTTTACAGTGCTTTACGTAAAATTTTCCCGGGACTTGCATTTTCGAGGAAATTTTCACGTAAATAATTTATTATTAATTATTTTAAATATATTTTCGGACTTGCATGAACTCATATGTATTTTTAAAATACTAAATAAAGCCTATGTGTGCAATATTTATTTAATTAGGCTTTAATTAATATTACCCTAATATTTTATTATTTGTTTATTAATTTATTATTATTTAATTATTTTATTTATTATTAAATTATTAAAATATTAAGAGTGTGGATGTAAATTTTTCTAAATATTTTATTAAAATTATTTTTTTTTCTTTTTTTTTCTTTTTTTTCTTTATCTTTTTCTTTCTTTTTCTTTTCTTTCTTTTTTCTTTTTCTTCTTCTTCTTCTTCCTTCTTCCCCGTGTGCCCGACCACCCATCCCTCACCGCTGCTACCCCGATCACCGACCGTCAAAGTGCCTTCCCCTGCGTGTCGCCGTTCTCCTCCGCTGCCTCGCCGTCCCAGCCGTCTTCTCCGGCAGTGGCTTACTCAGTTTCTGCCATTTTTGGCCGAAATCTTCTCCTCGCCGTTTCTTCCTCTTCCGACCACCATTTTCGATACCGCCAGTCTCTTTCTTCTCCTTGAGCTCTGGTGAGTGTGATTATAGCTTTGGTTTGAGCTAAAATGGTCTATATTTGCTTAGGTTTTGAATTTTTAATTTCAGTCACATTAGGGTTTTTTATTTTTTTGAGCTTTGAATTAATTTATTCATGAAAACTCCCTTCACAAATTTTGTTACTAGTATCTTAATATACGTGTATGAATTTTTGTGGAATTTTTGGATATTATTTGGATTTTTGGGTATTTTTGAATATTTTAATATAATTTTCTAATTTTTGGAAATTAATTATTTAAATTATGAAATTGGGGTTTATGGTTAAATTAGGTGTTGAAATGAATTATAGGAATTTATTTGGAATTTTTATGAATTTCTAAGTATTTATTTTGAATTATTGAAGTTTATGTAAATTTGGGAAATTAGGGTTAAATGTGTTTTTAATTGAATTTAATTGGTTAAATGAGTTTAATTATTAATATTATTGATAAATATGTTGAGAAAATTAATTTTGGATAATTGTATAATTTTTGGTGAATTTTTGAAGTAATTTAAGTATATTTATATATATAGGGGTATTTTGGTAATTTTACACAAAATTGGATAAAAATGTAATTTAATTGGTTTTAATAGTTATTTAAGGTATAAAAATGATTTCTACAAATTATTTAGTATTTTTAACTAATTAAAACTATTTTTCATGAATTATTTTCAATTATATATATAATATACGATTTTTCTAATAAAATGAGTTTTTATCGGATTTTACAGTGTTTTAAGGTTAATTATGTAATTTCTACCTATAAAATGTATTTTTAGGTTTTAAGGATATTTTTGGTATTATCAGAATTGTTCTGTGTTTGTGGACCCTGGTCGGTAGATTGTAGTCTGGAGTCCGACCGAGGGATTGTGAATGAGATGTGGTGTTTGTTTTTCGAAGTGTGTTTCTGTGCAGGGTCGGCTCTACTCTTTTGAGTAGAGAGATGTCCGTTTTACAGGGGAGGTTCTGTCGAATTTTTGGTAGAATTCTCGTAAAACGTGTTATCCAATCGAACCCTAATTTCTGATTCTGTGTTAAATACTCTAGATCGAATTCTAGGATTTCTATTAGGTTTATTCTAATGTCTGTCGTTATTTGTTTGTTTAGTTGCGCCGAGACCGAGGGCTAGTGGACCAGGCCCGTCGGACCCGTCTCGTGGAGCGCATTAAGGTGAGTTACTATACTATATATATATGTTTAGGATGCATGATTTAGAAATACATGTTTTATGTTGATTAAATATGCATAAATAATTTGATTATTTCTTAAGTTTATATTTAGTTTATTTTGGTTTATTTTTGGTATATAATAAATTATATACATGTTTTGTTAATAAATTATATTTAAAAATGTTTTTAAATATATTTCTAGTTTAATTTATGATTTGATTGGAATTATTCGACGTATATATATACTCGAAATATACCTAGTTTACTTTTGGTATATTTCTAGTATATATGTGGTTTATGTTGATATTTTATTGAACTTCATGCATCATTTATTTTTGTGAATGAATGTTTTATATTATTAATGATGAAGGATATCAATAGAACGTGCTACCAAGTGGGCAGCACTAGGACCGAGTACGTATCGGTACGCCTATAGTATTTAGGCTATATTACTAACCATTTGTGGATATTGATTGAATATGATTATTGATATGTGTGAGATATGGTTTGGGTGTGATTGCTGGAGCTCGGTTGACCAAGTGTCTCGGGCCAATCACACTGGCAGTCAGACTGCTGGAGCTCGATTGACTTAGTGTCTCGGGGCCAGTCTACTGTCTAAATGGATTAAGTGGATATATTTGGATTAAGTGAGCCTGTATGGCTAGAGTGTTGTCTAACACTATTTCTGAGGTTGCGATATTCTAGGGTTCTATGTGATCCTTCATAAAAGATGATTTTCAATAAATTATATATAAAAATGATTTTATTGCATCTGTGTGTATTTGCCTGTATATATATTAGATATATATATACTGTTGATTGTATGCATTATCATTTAGTGTGTATGTATATATATTATAGTAATTCACTCAGTGAGGTCTGACTCCCCTCCGTTGATAATTTTTCAAGAGAGTCAACATCTTCATACCTCAGTAGCAGGCCTGTACGCCGGATTTCTTCCGCCCCAGGTTCTTTGTGTAAACTGCTTACTTGAGTCTTATTTTTATAATCTAGACACTGCAGTAGTTGTGAATTAAAGTGTGGGATTTCATGTATTTTATTTAAAGAGATGTATTATATTGAAACTGGATTTGTACTGGAAGATTATATATATATGAGATGAGATTTGATTTAAATCCAGTGATGAGAATGTTATTATTATATTTACGATTTTTATTTTCGCTACATATATATATATTACTGTTATTGTTATTATTGCATGATTTATTTTATTTTTAGGCTTGCTACGGGTTTCGGATTCGAAAGAATTCCCGTTCCCTAGCGCCGGTCATGGCCCCTGTTTTGGGTCGTGACAAAGTTGGTATCAGAGCGGAGTTCTATGTCAGGGCTTAGTTTTGTGAGTTGTGGCCCTAGTTTTCAGAGTTGTGTTTTCTGTTGAACTACTGCAGTGTATTAGGTTCAATTATGTCTTGATGAGTATTCCTTGCTGTAGTTTCCAGCGTTATTCCTCCGTTGTCTGTTTTGTCTGAATCTTTTCGTTTGTCTTTTCAGAATGAGGAGGCGAGCGCGTGTCGCTCCACCGGTCGTTGAGGCTGAGGATGATGAATCTTTTTAGGATGAGGTTTTACCTCCTGAGCAGCCAGTTAGACGTAGAGGTCGTGGCAGAGGTAGACCTCGAGGAGCGATAGGTCGTCGTAGGCAGAGAGAGTTACAGGACGAGGAGCCTATTGAGCCTGAATTTGATGTTCCTGTTCCTCCAATTGTTCAGCCTATTCAGCCTGCCTATCAGCAGGGTATGTCTGACCCTGAGGCAGCTTTGTTCTATGCCCGAGTTGGCAGGATTGCTTTTGATGGTACTTCTGATCCATTAGATTTTCTGCATGCGATTGAGACTAGGACTCGGACTGCTCGTATCGAGTACCAGCGGATCATGATTGTCGAGTTGTCTGCTGAGGGACCAGCCTTAGATTGGTTCATTCAGATGATTCAGCCTTTTATGATGACGATGACGTGGGCTCAGTTCCGAGAGCGATTTATGAGGAGATTTTGTCCAGAGCCTCTTCGTTTGAGCTATCATCTCCGTTTGACTAGTATTTCTCATGGAGATCGATCTGTAGAGGAGTACACCCGAGAGTTTCTTCGTCTGGGTAGATATGCTGAGGATCTGATGCGAGATCAGTATTTTACAGTTACTACGTATGTCACTGGTTTGGGTTCTGCTTTTGCTAGTATGCCTACAACAGGTCTTACTCTGGAGTCTGTGATTGAGTTAGCCAAGGAGATTGAGCTGAGGCTAGTTAGGCAGGGAGTGATGCCTAATTATTACCAGCTAGGAGTTCAGTCGAGTGGATTGCAGACTACACCATATTCGAGTTTTCATGTTGGTTCGAGTAGTCAGCAGCAAGGTTTGACTCAGCAGAGTCAGAGACAGCAGCAGTGAGTGCATCGGAATAGTAGACATGGCTGTGGAGGTCAGCGTAGATCGTTCAGATTTGGGTCAAGTGCTTCGAGCAGCAACAGTGGTCGTAGTTCTGGATCAGCGGCCAGTGTTTGTCAGACTTGTGGTAGAGTCCATCAAGGACCGTGTTATCTGACACCACTGACATGCTTCAGATGCGGGCAGATAGGACATTTTGCCAGATCGTGTCCTTATTCTGGATATCAACAGCCGCAGATTCCGCGATTCCCACAGCAGTCGATTGCTAGTGCTACACCCGTGCCATTTCAGTTACCACCAGCTCAGCATCAGAGTTCCACTCAGTTTGTTCCATAGCAGAGTCGTGGTAGAGGTACTAGAGGAGGTGCCAGAGGTGTTGGCCAGGCTTCTACCAGTCATCAGGGAGGTCGAGGTCAGGCCAAAGTTTTTCATCTTACTCAGCAGGATGCTCAGGCATCTAATGCAGTCGTGGCAGGTATTGTTTCTGTTTGTTACCTGGATGCTTGGGTTTTGTTTGATCCGGGTGCCATGCATTCATTTTTTTCTCCTGTTTTTGCTTTTAAATCTTATTGGCAAGCTTCGAGGATGGCTTTTCCTTTGTCTATTGCCACTCCTCTGAGCGATTCTGTAATATCCCGTGTTTTTTTTAAATATTTTTACACTGTACCGGGATATGCAGTGTTAATAATTTCTGTATTTTATGTGATATTTTTACGAGTTAATATGTATTTAAAACCTATTTTAATTACGGTGTATTATTTTCAGTGTTTTACGTAAAATTTTCCCGGGACTTGCATTTTCGGGGAAATTTTCACGTAAACAATGTATTATTAATTATTTTAAATGTATTTACGGACTTGCATGAACTCATACATATTTTTAAATTATTAAATAAAGCCTGTGTGTGTATAATTATTTAATTAGGGTTTATTATTACCCTAATATTTTATTAAGTATTTAATTGTTTTATTGTTATTTAATTAATTTTATTTAGTATAAATTATTAAAATATTAAATTTTATGTGTGTGGTGTATATTTGATGTGTGTAATTTAATATTATTTTAATATATAGTATAAAGTATATATATATACATATATTTGTCAAAATTACAAAAGATTTGGAAAATTACAAAACTGCCCCCGACTTCTTCTTCTTCCTCCCGATTCTTCTCTTTGCCGTCCGGGCATCTGTCATGCCGTTTCTTCACCGTGGGTGTGCCATCCGGTGTGCCACCGTCTTCCCCGACCAATTCCGCCGCCTGAGGAGGCCGTTTCCAGCGTCTGGAGGTCGATTTTGGCCGGAGAAGTCGAAAATCGATCCACCGTCGATCACGCTTATTCCGGCCACCGTTTTCGACACCACCAGTCTCTTTCTTCTCCTTGAGCTCCGGTGAGTGTGATTCTAGCTTTGGTTTGAGCTAAAATGGTCTAGAATTGCCTAGGTTTCGATTTTGTCAATTTCGGCCTATTAGGGTTTTCAATTTTTTTGAGCTTCGAATTGATTGATTCATGGAAACTTCCTTCACAAATGTTGTTCCTAGTAGCTCAATCTACATGTATGAATTTTTGTAGAATTTTTAGATATTTTTTGGATTTTTGGGTATTTTTGAATATTTTAATATTATTTTCTAATTTTTGGAAATTAATTATTTAAATTATGAAATTGGAGTTTATGGTTAAATTAGGTGTTGAAATGAATTATAGGAATTTATTTGGAAATTTTATGAATTTCTAAGTATTTATTTTGAATTATTGAAGTTTATGTGATTTTGAGAAATTAGGGTTAAATGTGTTTTTATTTGAATTTAATTGGTTAATTGAGTTTAATTATTAATATTATTGATAAATATGTTGAGAAAATTAATTTTGGGTAATTGTATGATTTTTGGTGAATTTTTGAAGTAATTTAAGTATATTTATATATATAGGGGTATTTTGGTAATTTTATCCTAAATTGTCTAAAAATGTAATTTAATTGGTTTTATTAGTTATTTAAGGTATAAAAATGATTTCTACAAAATATTTGGTATTTTTAACTAATTAAAACTATTTTTCGTGAATTATTTTCAATTATATATATAATATACGGTTTTTCTAATAAAATGAGTTTTAATCGGTTTTTACAGTGTTTTAAGGTTAATTATGTAATTTCTACGTATGAGATGTATTACTATGTTGTAAGGATATTTTTGGTATATCTGGAATATGTTCTGTGTTTGCGGATTCCGGTCGGTGGACTGTAGTTTGGAGTCCGACCGTGGGATTTTGATTGTGTTGAGCCTATTTTTCGAAGTGTATTTTCTTTGCAGGGTTGGCTCTACTCTTTTGAGTAGAGAGATGTCCGTTTTACAGGGGAGGTTCTGCCGGATTTTTGATAGAATTCTCGTAAAACGTGATGTCCAGTCGAACCCTAATTCTGTTTTCGTATTTTAATACTCTAGATTGAATTCTAGGATTTCTATTAGGGTTATTCTGATGTCGATTAATTATTGCTTGTTTAGTTGCGCCGAGACCGAGGGCTAGTGGACCAGGCCCATCGGACCTGTCTCGTGGAGCGCATTAGGTGAGTTACTATACTATATATATATGCTTAGGATGCATGATTTAGAAATACATGTTTTATATTGATTAAATATGCATAAATAATTTGATTATTTCTTAAGTTTACATTAAGTATATTTTTGGTTTATTTTTGGTATATAATAAATTATATACATGTTTTATTAATAAAATATGTTTAAAATGTTTTTAAATATATTTTTAGCTTAATTTATGATTTTGATTGGATTTATTTGATATATATATACTCGAAATATACCTGGTTTATGTTTGGTATATTTCCAGTATATATATGGTTTATATTGTTGTTTTATTTAAATTCATGCATCATTTAATTGTGAATGAATGTTCTATATTTATTAATGAAGGATATCAATAGAATGTGCTACCTAGTGGGCAGCACTAGGACCGAGTACGTACCGGTACGCCTATAGCTTTAGGCTATGTTACTAACTATTTGTGGATATTGATTTGATTATGATTATCGATATGTGAGATGTGGTTTATGGGTGTGATTGCTGGAGCTCGGTTGACCATGTGTCTCGGGGCCAATCACACTGGCAGTCAGACTGCTGGAGCTCAGTTGACTTAGTGTCTCGGGGCCAGTCTACTGTCCAAATGGATTATGTGGATATATTTGGAATAAGTGAGCCTATGTGGCTAAAGTGTTGTTTAACACTATGTTCTGAGGTTGCGATATTCTAGGGTTCTATGTGATCCTTCATAAAAGATGATTTTCAGATAAAATATATAAAAATGATTTTATTGCATCTGTGTGTAATTGCCTGTATATATACATATTATATATATTGTTGACTGTATGCATTATCACTTAGTGTGTATGTATATATATTATAGTAATTCACTCAGTGAGGTCTGACTCCCCTCCGTTGACTATTTTTCAGGAGAGTCAACTTCCTCAGACCTCAGTAGCAGGTCGATACGCCGGATTTCTTCTGCCCCGGCTTCTTTGTGTAAATTATATACTTGAGTCTTATTTATTTTATCTAGACACTGCAGTAATTGTGAATTACAGTATTGGATTTCATGTATTTTATTTTAAAGAGATGTATTATATTGAAACTGGATTTGTATTAAAGAGATTATGTATTTATGAGATGGGATTTTGATTAAATCCAGTGATGAAAATGATATTATGATATTATGATTTTTTTTATTTTCGCTGCATATTATACTGTTACTGTTGTTATGGCATGATTTATTTTATTTTTAGGCTTGCTACGGGTTCCGGATTCTAAAGAATTCCCGTTCCCTAGCGCCGGTCATGGCCCCTGTTTTGGGTCGTGATAGATTCCTTGGATGCCGATATTGTTCTTTCTGGTTGTCCAGTTCTCGTGGGAGATAGAGAATTACCCGCTGATTTGATTCTGTTAGATGTGATGGAATTTGATGTTATTTTGGGAATGGATTGGTTATCTCATCACTATGCCGTGGTAGATTACAGGAATAAAGAGGTGACGTTCAGAATTCCTGATGAAGAAGATTTTAAGTTTGTTGGTGATAGGAGTTCAGCACCTCAGAATCTTATTTCTGCTATTACGGCTAGGAAGTTATTGAAGAAAGGATGTCAGGGATATTTGGCATTGATCAGGGATACTTCAGTGGAGAAGTTGTCACTCACAGATGTTCCTGTTGCTTGTGAGTTTCCTGATGTTTTTCCTGAGGAGTTGCCAGGTTTACCACCTCACTGAGAGATTGAGTTCTGTATAGATGTGGTACTAGGTACTACTCCTATATCTATGCCACCCTATCGTATGGCTCCTGCAGAGTTGAAAGAGTTGAATGAGCAGTTGCAAGAGTTGTTGGATAAAGGTTTCGTCAGACCTAGTGTTTCCCCTTGGGGTGCACCAGTCCTGTTTGTGAAGAAGAAGGATGGTACCCTGAGATTGTGCATTGACTAAAGAGAGCTGAATAAGGTGACAGTGAAGAATAAGTATCCTCTCCCGAGGATAGATGATTTTTTTTGATCAACTACAAGGTGCACAGTTCTTTTCTAAGATTGACTTGAGGTCGGGTTATCATCAGCTGCGGATCAGTGAAGCTGATATTCCTAAGACAGCATTCCGCACTAGATATGGCCATTATGAGTTTCTGGTGATGTCCTTTGGTTTGACTAATGCACCAGCAGCTTTTATGGACTTGATGAACAGGGTATTCAGACCGTATGTGGATCAGTTTGTAGTAGTCTTCATTGATGATATACTGGTTTATTCGAGGAGTATGGAAGAGCATGTATATCATTTGAGGATTGTACTACAGACACTGAGAGATCATCAGCTTTATGCTAAATTCTCGAAGTGTGATTTTTGGATGGAGAGTGTTTCTTTTCTTGGACACGTAGTGTCTAAAGAAGGTATTTGATCCACAGAAGATTAAGGCAGTGTCTGAATGGCCTAGACCTACTTCTATCACTGAGATTCGAAGTTTTCTGGGTTTAGCCGGGTATTATAGGCGGTTTGTGCAAGATTTTTCCAGAATTGCAGCCCCTATGACTCGCTTGACTCAGAAGAATGTTAGATTCAAGTGGTCAGAAGCTTGTGAGAACAGTTTTCAGTTGTTGAAGGAGAAGTTGACCACAGCGCCAGTATTAGCTTTGCCTAATAGTGTGGATAAGTTCACAGTTTACTGTGATGCCTCTAGAATTGGTCTTGGTTGTGTGTTGATGCAGAATGGAAGGGTGATAGCCTATGCTTCGAGGCAGTTGAAGAAGCATGAGCAGAACTATCCGACACGTGATCTAGAGATGGCTGCGGTGATCTTTGCTCTGAAGATTTGGAGACATTATTTGTACGGGGTGACTTGTGAGATATTTACTGATCACAAGAGCCTTAAGTACATTTTCCAGCAGCGAGATCTGAATCTGAGGCAGAGGAGATGGTTGGAATTGTTGAAGGATTATGATTGCGAGATCTTATATCATCCGGGTAAAGCTAATGTGGTAGCAGATGCCTTGAGTAGGAAGTCCTCAGGTAGTCTTGCTCACATCAGTGTTGAGAGAAGACCATTGATCCAGGAGTTGCATTTGTTAGTGGATCAAGGTCTGATGATGAAGATTAGTAGATCAGGTGGACTGCTAGCTCAATTTAAAGTGTGATCTATGCTGAGGGATAGGATTAAAGTAGCTCAGAGCCGAGATCCTATTCTAGAAGAGCTTGCAGAGAATGTCAGAGCAGGGAAGTTCACTGATTTCACACTTGATGATGATGGTGTGTTGTGGATCAGTGGTAGATTGTGTGTTCCTGATGCGGATGATTTGAGAGAACAGATCTGTCACGACCCAAAATAGGGGCCATGACCGGCGCTAGGGAACGGGAATTCTTTCGAATCCGGAACCCGTAGCAAGCCTAAAAATAAAATAACGTGCAATAATAATAATAACAATATCAAATGCAGCGGAAATGAAAATCATAAATATAATAATAACATTCTCATCACTGGATTTAAATCAAATCTCATCTCATATATATATAATCTTTCAGTACAAATCCAGTTTCAATATAATACATCTCTTTAAATAAAATACATGAAATCCCACACTTTAATTCACAACTACTGCAGTGTCTAGATTATAAAAATAAGACTCAAGTAAATAATTTACAAAAAGAAGCTGGGGCGAAAGAAATCCGGCGTATCAACCTGCTACTGAGGTCTGAAGATGTTGACTCTCCTGAAAAATAGTCAACGGAGGGGAGTCATACCTCACTGAGTGAATTACTATAATATATATACATACACACTAAATGACAATGCATACAGTCAATAGTATATATCTAATATGTATATATACAGGCAAATACACACAGATGCAATAAAATCATTTTATATATATTTTGTCTGAAAATCATCTTTTACGAAGGATCACATAGAACCCTAGAATATCGCAACCTCGGAAATAGTGTTATAGAACACTCTAGCCATACAGGCTCACTTATTCCAAATATATCCACTCAATCCATTTAGACAGTAGACTGGCCCCGAGACACTAAGTCAACCGAGCTCCAGCAGTCTGACTGTCAGTGTGATTGGCCCCGAGACACTTGGTCAACCGAGCTCCAGCAATCACACCTCCAAACCATATCTCACACATATCAATAATCACATTCAATCAATATCCACAAATAAGTTAGTAATATAGCCTAAATACTATAGGCGTACCGGTACGTACTCGGTCTTAGTGATGCCCACTAGGTATCACATTCTATCGATATCCTTCATCATTAATAATATAAAACATTCATTCACAAAAATAAATGATGCATGAAGTTCAATAAAATATCAACATAAACCATATATATACTGAAAATATACCAAAAGTAAACCAGGTATATTTCGAGTATATATACATCAAATAAATCCAGTTAAATTACAAAATAAACTAAAGATACATTTAAAAACATTTTAAACACAGTTCATTAATAAAACATGCATATAATTTAATATATATAAAAAATATACTTAAATACAAATTATGTTATTTATGCATTTTAATCGAAATAAAATATATATTTCTAAATCATGCATCCTAAGCATATATATATATAGTATAGTAACTCACCTAGTGCGCTCCACGAGACGGGTCCGACGGGCCTGGTCCACTAGCCCTCGGTCTCGGCGCAACTAAACAAACAAATAATGATAGACATTAGAATAAACCTAACAGAAATCCTAGAATTCGATCTAGAGTATTAAACACAGAATCGATATCAGGGTTCGATCGGATATCACGTTTTACGAGAATTCTATCCAAAATCCGGCAGAACCTCCCCTGTAAAATGGACATCTCTCTACTCAAAGGAGTAGAGCCGACCCTGCAAGGAAATACACTTCGAAAAACTACACAAAGCACAATCAAAATCCCACGATCGGACTCCAAACTACAGTCCACCGACCGGGGTCCACAAACACATAATAATTTCAGAAATACCAAAAATATCCTTATAACATAGAAATACATTTTATAGGTAGAAATTACATAATTAACCTTTTAACACATTAAAAACCAATAAAAACTCATTTTATTAGTAAAACCGTATATTATATATATAATTGAAAATAATTCATGAAAAATAGTTTTAATTAGTTAAAAATACCGAATAATTTTTAGAAATCATTTTTGTACCTTAAATAACTATTAAAACCAATTAAATTACATTTTTAGCCAATTTAGGGTAAAATTACCAAAATACCCCTATATATATAAATATACTATAATTACTTCAAAAATTTCACCAAAAATTATACAATTATCAAAAATTAATTTTCTCAACATATTTATCAATAATATCAATCATTAAACTCATTTAACCAATTAAATTCAATTAAAAACACATTTAACCTAATTTTCCCAAAATTACATAAACTTCAATAATTCAAAATAAATACTTAGAAATTCATAAAAATTCCAAATAAATTCCTATAATTCATTTAAACACCTAATTTAACCATAAACCCCAATTTCATAATTTAAATAATTAATTTCCGAAAATTAGAAAATAATATTAAAATATTCAAAAATACCCAAAAATCCAAAAAATCTCCAAAAATTCCACAAAAATTAATACATGTAGATTAAGTTATTAGGATCAACATTTGTAAAGGGAGTTTTCATGAATCAATCAATTCTAAGCTCAAAAAAATCAAAAACCCTAATGTGACCGAAATTGAAAATTCAAAACCTAAGCAAATCTAGACCATTTTAGCTCAAACCAAAGCTAGAATCACACTCACCGGAGCTTAATGAGAAGAAAGAGACTGGCGGTGTCAAAAATGGTGGCCGGAATCGAAAGAAACGATGAGGAGAAGATTTCGGTCAAAAATGGAAAACTAGCTCGCCGGCGCCGGGGAAGGAAGCTGCTGGCGGCGGGGGATAGCTGGGAACGACGGTGGCAAGCTGGGAGGCACACCAACGGTAGGTGATCGGCATGATAGACGGTGGTGAGGGGGTGGTCGGGCGCATGGGAAGGAAGGAAGAAGAAAAAGAAGAAAAAGGAAAAGAAAGAAAAGAAAAAAGAAAGAAAAAAGAAAAAGAAAAGAAAAAAAAAGAAAAATAATAATAAAAAAAATAATTTTAATAAAATATTTAGAAAAATTTACATCCACACACTTAATATTTTAATAATTTAATAATAAATAAAATAATTAAATAACAATAAATTAATAAACAAATAATAAAATATTAGGGTAATATATTAAACCCTAATTAAATAAATATACACACACATAGCCTTTATTTAGTAATTTAAAAATACGCATGAGTTCATGCAAGTCCGAAAATATATTTAAAATAATTAATAATAAATTATTTACGTGAAAATTTTCCCGAAAATGCAAGTCTCGGGAAAATTTTACGTAAAGGACTGTAAATAATACACAATAATTAAAATAGGTTTTAAATACATAACAACTCATAAAAATATCGTAATATATATTGAAAAATTATTAACACTGTATATCCCGGTATAGTGTAAAAATATTTTAAAAACACGGGATATTACAAGATCCTAGAGGAAGCACACTCTACAGCTTACAGCGTTCATCCAGGTGTTACTAAGATGTACCACAGTATCAGAGATTTATACTGGTGGGATGGATTGAAGAAGGATGTCGCTGATTATATTACTAAGTGCTTAACGTGTCAGCAAGTGAAAGCCGAACATCAGAAGCCTTCTGCAAAGCTTCAGCCTCTTCCTATTCCCGAGTGGAAGTGGGAAAGGATAGCTATGGATTTTGTGGTAGGTTTACCTCGTTCGAAGGATGGATATGATTCCATCTGGGTGATTGTAGATAGGTTGACGAAGTCTGCACATTTCTTGCCTATGAAAGCCACATATTCAGTTGCTAGATTGGCGAAGCTGTATGTGAAGCATATTGTGTGCCTTCATGGAGTACCTGTGTCCATTGTGTCAGATAGAGGTTCGGTGTTTACTTCTCATTTTTGGCAGAAGTTGCAAGAAGCGATGGGCACTAGGTTGGATTTCAGTACTGATTTTCATCCTCAGACAGATGGTCAGTCTGAGAGGACGATCCAGACACTGGAAGATATGTTGAGGATGTGTGTCTTGGATTTGGGAGGTAGCTGGGATGATCATTTGCCACTTGTTGAGTTTGCATATAATAACAGCTACCATAGCAGTATTGGCATGGCACCATATGAGGCGTTATATGGAAGGAAGTGTAGATCCCCGTTGAGTTGGGATGAGAATGGTGAGAGAGCTTTGACTGGACCTGAGATGATTTGGGATGCTGTAGAGAAAGTCACCGTGATTAAGCAAAGATTAGAGACCGCAGTTAGTAGACAGAAGAGTTATGCGGATCCTAGGCGCAGAGATGTGGAGTTTCAGGTTGGAGATTTTATTTTTCTGAAGGTATCTCTGATGAAGGCTGTGATGAGATTTGGCAGGAAGGGTAAGTTAGCACCGAGATATATTGGACCGTTTGAGATTCTGAAGAGAGTTGGCACTGTTGCATATCGGTTGGATTTGCCTCCGAGTATGTCACAAGGGCATCCAGTATTTCATATCTCGATGTTGAGGAAGTATATCTCAGACCCTTCACACGTGTTGCAACCTGAAAATGTGGAAGTGAGTGAAGATTTGACGTTTGTGGAAGAACCTATGGCGATCGTTGATTTTCAAGTTCGACAGTTGCGATCGAAGCAGATTCCGATGGTCAAGGTTCTGTGGCGTAGCGACAGAGTCGAGGAGCATACGTGGGAGACTGAAGCTGAGATGCGAGCTTCTTACCCGTATCTCTTTCCTTCCTGATTCTGTAATCTTTTCTTTTTGGAATTCGGGGACGAATTCTTGTAAGGGGGGAAGACTGTAATATCCCGTGTTTTTAAAATATTTTTACACTATACCGGGATATGCAGTGTTAATAATTTCTGTATATTATATGATATTTTTATGAGTTGTTATGTATTTAAAACCTATTTTAATTATTGTGTATTGTTTACAGTGCTTTACGTAAAATTTTCCCGGGATTTGCATTTTCGGGGAAATTTTCATGTAAATAATTTATTATTAATTATTTTAAATATATTTTCAGACTGGCATGAACTCATACGTATTTTTAAAATACTAAATAAAGCCTATGTGTGCAATATTTATTTAATTAGGGTTTAATTAATATTATCCTAATATTTTATTATTTGTTTATTAATTTATTATTATTTAATTATTTTATTTATTATTAAATTATTAAATATTAAGAGTGTGGATGTAAATTTTTCTAAATATTTTATTAAAATTATTTATTTATTTATTTATTTATTTGTTTATTTTTCTTTATTTTTCTTTATTTTTCTTTTTCTTTTTCTTTCTTTTTCTTTTCTTTCTTTTTTCTTTTTCTTTTTCTTCTTCTTCCTTCTTCCCCGTGCGCCCGACCACCCATCCCTCACCGCTGCTACCCCCGATCACCGACCGTCAGAGTGCCTTCCCCTGCGTGCCACCATTCTCCTCCGCTGCCTCGCCGTCCCAGCTGTCTTCTCCGGCAGTGGCTTGCTCGGTTTCTGCCATTTTTGGCTGAAATCTTCTCCTCACCGTTTCTTCCTCTTTCGGCCACCATTTTCGACACCGCCAGTCTCTTTCTTCTCCTTGAGCTCCGGTGAGTGTGATTATAGCTTTGGTTTGAGCTAAAATGGTCTAGATTTGCTTAGGTTTCGAATTTTCAATTTCGGTCACATTAGGGTTTTTTTATTTTTTTGAGCTTTGAATTGATTGATTCATGAAAAATATCTTCACAAATGTTGTTCCTAGTAGCTTAATATACATGTATGAATTTTTATGAAATTTTTGGATATTATTTGGATTTTTGGGTATTTTTTAATATTTTAATATTATTTTCTAATTTTTGGAAATTAATTATTTAAATTATTAAATTGGGGTTTATGGTTAAATTAGGTGTTGAAATGAATTATAGGAATTTATTTGGAATTTTTATGAATTTCTAAGTATTTATTTTGAATTATTGAAGTTTATGTAAATTTGGGAAATTAGGGTTAAATGTGTTTTTAATTGAATTTAATTGGTTAAATGAGTTTAATTATTAATATTATTGATAAATATGTTGAGAAAATTAATTTTGGATAATTTTATAATTTTTGGTGAATTTTTGAAGTAATTTAAGTATATTTATATATATAGGGGTATTTTGGTAATTTTACACAAAATTGGATAAAAATGTAATTTAATTGGTTTTAATAGTTATTTAAGGTATAAAAATGATTTCTATAAATTATTTAGTATTTTTAACTAATTAAAACTATTTTTCATAAATTATTTTCAATTATATATATAATATACGGTTTTTTCTAGTAAAATGAGTTTTTATCGGATTTTACATTGTTTTAAGGTTAATTATGTAATTTCTACCTATAAAATGTATTTTTAGGTTTTAAGGATATTTTTGGTATTATCAGAATTGTTCTGTGTTTGTGGACCCTGGTCGGTAGATTGTAGTATGGAGTCCGACCGAGGGATTGTGAATGAGATGTGGTGTTTGTTTTTCGAAGTGTGTTTCTTTGCAGGGTCGGCTCTACTCTTTTGAGTAGAGAGATATCCGTTTTACAGGGGAGGTTCTATCGAATTTTTGGTAGAATTCTCGTAAAACGTGATATCCAGTCGAACCCTAATTTCTGATTCTGTGTTAAATACTCTATATCGAATTTTAGGATTTCTATTAGGTTTATTCTAATGTCTATCATTATTTGTTTGTTTAGTTGCACCGAGACCGAGGGCTAGTGGACCAGGCCCGTCGGACCCGTCTCGTGGAGCGCACTAGGGTGAGTTACTATACTATATATATATGCTTAGGATGCATGATTTAGAAATACATGTTTTATGTTGATTAAATATGCATAAATAATTTGATTATTTCTTAAGTTTATATTTAGTTTATTTTGGTTTATTTTTGGTATATAATAAATTATATACATGTTTTGTTAATAAATTATATTTCAAAATATTTTTAAATATATTTCTAGTTTAATTTATGATTTGATTGGAATTATTCGACGTATATATATACTCGAAATATACCTGGTTTACTTTTGGTATATTTCTAGTATATATGTGGTTTATGTTGATATTTTATTGAACTTCATGCATCATTTATTTTTGTGAATGAATGTTTTATATTATTAATGATGAAGGATATCAATAGAACGTGCTACCTAGTGGGCAACACTAGGACCGAGTATGTACCGGTACGCCTATAGTATTTAGGCTATATTACTAACCATTTATGGATATTGATTGAATATGATTATTGATATGTGTGAGATATGGTTTGGGTGTGATTGCTGGAGCTCGGTTGACCAAGTGTCTCGGGGCCAATCACACTGGTAGTCAGACTGTTGGAGCTCGGTTGACTTAGTGTCTCGGGGCCAGTCTACTATCTAAATGGATTAAGTGGATATATTTGGATTAAGTGAGCCTGTATGGCTAGAGTGTTGTCTAACACTATTTCCGAGGTTGCGATATTCTAGGGTTCTATGTGATCCTTCATAAAAGATGATTTTCAATAAATTATATATAAAAATGATTTTATTGCATCTGTGTGTATTTGCCTGTATATATATTAGATATATATATAGTGTTGATTGTATGCATTATCATTTAGTGTGTATGTATATATATTATAGTAATTTACTCAGTGAGGTCTGACTCCCCTCCGTTGACAATTTTTCAGGAGAGTCAACATCTTCAAACCTCAGTAGCAGGCCTGTACGCCGGATTTCTTCCGCCCCGGCTTCTTTGTGTAAACTGCTTACTTGAGTCTTATTTTTATAATCTAGACACTGCAGTAGTTGTGAATTAAAGTGTGGGATTTCATGTATTTTATTTAAAGAGATGTATTATATTGAAACTGGATTTGTACTGGAAGATTATATATATATGAGATGAGATTTGATTTAAATCCAATGATGAGAATGTTATTATTATATTTACGATTTTTATTTCCGCTGCATATACTGTTATTGTTATTATTGCATGTTTTATTTTATTTTTAGGCTTGCTACAGGTTCTGGATTCGAAAGAATTCCCGTTCCCTAGCGCTGGTCATGGCCCCTGTTTTGGGTCGTGACAATTAAGTACTAAAAAATTTTTTAATTCCAATTTCCAATAATTTTTTAAGGGATTTGGAAGAGGATAACTAGTTTAATTATGTTGTACACAATTTTATAACACTTAAATTATTTAATTTTTTTATTAATAAAAAATTAATTAATTTAAAAGGGAAGAATTTTTTATTGTCTGTCAATTATTAAATAATTTAATATTTCTATTAATAAAAAAATAATTTATTAAATTATTTTATGCAGTGGATTAATATATAGAATTTTTAAATTCTTCATAAAGTAACGTGAAAGTATTTTAATAATCTACTTTATGTAGTGTATTAATCCATCATAGAAAGTAATTTAATAAATTATTTTTTTTATTAATAAAAAAGTTAAAGTATTTAATAATTGATGGATGATGGAAAATTCTTTCCTTTTAAATTTATTTATTTTTCTATTAATAAAAAAATTAAATAATTTAAGTATTATTAATTGTGCACAACATAATTAAGCTAGTTCCCCTCTTCTAAATTTTCTGAAAAATCATGGGAAATTAGAATTTAAAAAAAATTAAAACTTGATTGAAATTTTAGAAAATTTGCAGGACTCGTAAAGTTATAGTGCTTTCTATTAATTACCAGTGTTAATCCATTTTATTTGACATAATGAAAGTGAACTAATGTAAAAACATATAAATACTTTTAGAATTTAATAAAAAAAAATTTAAGACTTGATTTAAATTTTATATAACTTATAGGATTTATAGAATTATTATCCCTAAAAAAAAAATTATTGCCAAAAAGTTCTTTTTCTTTATATCTCTTTATTATTCTACGAAAGGTCAAAACTTGTGATCCAGCTCCAGACAAAAGATTTGGCCATTAAATGCTAAAAAGTCAAAGATCTAATATTATTTATTTCACATAATAAATATTTAATAATTATTTCATATAATAAATACTTCATTTTATAATTTTATTAAGCTAAAGTATAGAGAAGATTTTCATCGGGTGAAAATTTTTACATTCTATCATTTTATATTTTCATTTCATTATAAAAGTTTGGAAAATATAAATGATATAAATATTCTCAATTCTAATATTTACTTTTCAATATTTTTACATAAATATACATTTTTAAAAATTTATTAACTAAAATATCCTAAATTTTTATTTTTCACTTATATTATCACTTTTAATTGTACGTGTATCACTTTTATTTATAAATATGCATCCTTCTTCGTTTTACTTTATTTTTTCTTTTATTTTAATTTTTCTCCTTACTTTTTTATTTTTATTCTCTTTATTTCTTCCTTCTTTTTTCATTTCTCTTTTTTAATTTAATTTTTTCATTTTTCCTTTTTTTTTCATTTTTCATACTTATTCTTTTCTCCTTCCTTTTTCTTTTTTATTTTTTATTTCTGTTTTTTCCTTATTATTTTTTTACCTTTTATTCTTTCTTTCTTCCTTTTTTATTTTTATTTTCTCATTTTTCCTTATTTTTTCCATCTTTTTATATTAGTGGAGCATTAACCAATATATATTTTTGAATTTTTATTTCATAGATTTTTTGATATTTTATATTGAAACACAATCTATTTTTTATTTTGATTTCTTTGTTCCTTTTTTATAATTTCTCTTTATTTTTTTAATAAATTTACCATTATTTTTCTAAATTTTACTTTTTAAATTCCAATATACCAAAATAAATACAAATTATATAATCCTATAAATAAAATAATTAAAATTCTCATAGTATCATTAAATTAATTTTTTGTTGGGTTTTGTTAAAAAAGGTTAGCATGCATTACTCTATGGTTTTTTTTTTTATATGTTTTTGTTTATTTGTAAAATTTTTTTTATTGAATAGGGTGTTAAAAATGGGGATTTTGTTTATGTTCCTACTCATTTTGGTGGTCGTGGTGGACAAAATATGAAAGATGTTGATGTGATGTGTATTGCTATTAGTTTTTTGTAGCTTATTTTTCATTGCTTTTTGGTTTCTTATTTAATTTTGTATTCACAGGATGATGAAGATGATTTTATTAGTCATCCTCCACAGAAGAGGTAGCACAAATCTACCTAGATCTTAAAGTCTCCTTTTGTTATTGTAAAGAAAACTGAAAATAAACCAAAAGTATACAAAACATATACTACAATTTAATGCTGAACATTTTCTTTAGAGTTAAGCAAATTGCAATTATTGTAATAGAAAATTTTTAAGTTTTTTGGTGTTGCTGATGTTACGATCCAAAGCGAGAGTTATGACCAGTACTAGGGAACGAGAATTCTTTCTAATCCGGAACCCATAGCAAGCCTTAAAAATAAAAGCATGCAATAAATAAATAAGATACACTAGAATTAAAATTTAAATAAATATAAAAATAAATACTTAATATCATATCATAAAATAAAATATTTGCATACAATATTCAGAGAAAAGTCTTTGACATAAAAATCATTTTATAGATACAAACACTACTACTACTCAAGTTTTCTAGAGTACAATAAAGTAAAATAAGTAATTTACATAAATTAGCCAGGGTTGAAAAAGTATGGCATATGAGCCTACTACTAAGGTCTGAGGATGAAGAATCTCCTGAAAAACAGACAATTGCGGGAGTTAGACCTCACTGAGTAAATTATTATATTATATATACATGCACCTCCTAATGTCATATGCAATCAAGCATCAGTTTATATATAAATATATAAAAGTATTTCACACAGATGCTGAAATCACTTTATATATATTAAATGCTAAAAAAAATGTTTATTTGAATGAAGGATCAAATAGAACCTTAATTACTAGCAACCTCAACAAAAAATATCTCTCTAACCATATAGGCTCACTTAATTCCAATATATATCTCTTATCCATTTTGGACAGTAGATTGACCCCGAGACACTAAGTCAACTAAATAAGTCAATTGACCTCCAATAGTCTGACTGTCAGTGTGACTGACCCCGAGACACTAGGTCAATCGAGCTCTCGCAATCACACTACTCAATCACATCAATCTCAAAATCAATCAAATAAAATCCACCTCAAGTGATTTAACTGGTACGTACACGGTCCTAATGTTGTCCACTAGGTAGCACGTTTTATTGATATCCTTCAAATAAAATTGAATATACATATGGGAAATAAATAATGCATAATTAAACATATTAACATTCATAACAATGAAATAAACCATATATATACTAGAAATATACCGAAAATATACTAAATATATTTCAAGTATATATATATGCTACATATATCCAAAATCAACCATAAATATACCGAATATAAACCATGAATATACCAAAAATATACTAAGTGTATATTGAAAATATAGCAAGCATATATGTTGAAATATACCTAACACATACTAAAACATTTAATTAAACAATTCATATACAAATACATATTAAAAACATGAATACTCAATAACATGCATCCTATATGCAATGTATATATAAAATAATAACTCATAATTTTGCACTCCTCGAGACTGGCTCGACGGGCCCGGTCCGACAAGCCTCGGTCTCGGCGCAACTAGAAACTAAATAATAATACAAATCAGAATATATTTCTAACTTATACTTCTAAAAGAAGCTCAATTTAGGAATACAAAAACTCAGACAAATACGAAAATTTAGAATCGACTCGAGCTCACATTTTACGAGAATTCTACTGAAAATTTGGCAGAACTTCCTCTGTAAAATGAACATCTCTCTACTAAAAAGTAAAGCTAATCCTACAAGAAAAATACACTTCTAACACAAATTATGCAATACCTCGGGTTTGGATCCTGAACTGCACAATTCCCAACTGAGGTTCACAAATTCACTAAAAATCAAATAAAATAATAAACATATATAAAAATCATTAAATTCCATAAATATCCTCAAAATACCAAAATATAATATATTTAAATAATAAAACACCAAATACAATTATTTTCACAATAATTAAATAAAAATCTCATATAGTAATATAATATTACTAGAAATTCAATTTTTCAATTTTTCAATATAAAATAGTAAAAATTCACATTTATATATTCAAATAGCTTAAATATATATTAAAAGTAATTAAAAATCCATCTAATCACCAAAATATTAAATAATATATTATTTAAAAATAATTTTTAAAAATTAATATTAATTAGTTATAAATAGTAAATCATTTATAAAAATCATTTTAATACCCTAAATAATTTTAAAATCATTTAAAACTTAATATTTAACTATAATTTTCGCAAAATTACACAATTAACTCCATAATACAAAATTTACATAATATAATTAATATTCTCAAAAATTATATAAATTCACCAAAAATTATTTTAATAATTCTAAAATTATTAACTCACATTGCAAACACTAATTTAACTAAATTCTCATTAAAAATAATTAATTAACATAATTATCAAAAAATCAATAGTTAATATTAAATAATAAAAAAATTAACCAAAATTCAAATTAATTCAAAAAAATTCAAAAAAATATATTTGAGAAGCTTGAGCTACAACAATCAACATTTATAAGTTTGCAAGAATCAAACATTATCAAGTTCAAAAAAATAAAAAAAAAAACCCTAAATCACATAAATTAAAAATTGAAGATATCTAAAAATCTAGACGATTTGAGCTCAAATGGAGCTCAAAAATAGACTTACTGGATCAAGGACGTTCAAAAGAGACCAATTGGAGGAGCTGAGGTGGCCGAAATCCTCACCAGCGTTGATGGAGCTCACTTTTAGCCTCTTCTGAATCCGGTGGTTTTAGGCGGCTTCCCAGCAAGCTGAAGGTGATGGACGGTAGTTGGAGGAAAAAGGAAGTGGTGGCGGTCAGTGGTGGCGGTCATTGGTGGCATTTGGGTCAGCTCCGATGGTGGCTGGCAAAGAGTGATCGAGGAAGAAGAAGAAAAAGAAAGGTGAGGAGCTTTGGCTCGTTATGCTTTTTGACTTTTCTCTTTTTTATTATGAAATTACTAAAATGCCCTTTACTCAAATTTAATAATAATAATAATAATAATAATTATTATTATTATTATTATTATTATCAAATAATCCCACAAAAAATAAATTATTTTTACATAATTAATTTCTCATAATAAAATACATAAATATTATTAGCAATTAACAATAATAATATACAAATAAAATTTAAAATTATTAACACTGCATATTTTAAAATAATATTATTTTATTTAAAATATTAGGTCTTTACAATCTTCCCTCCTTATAAGAATTCGTTGTCGAATTCAAAGAAAAGAACAGAAACAAGAATCATCAAGGAAAGATATAAGGATAAAAAGCTTATATCTCTACTTCAGTCTCCCAAGTATGCTCTTCTACGTTGTTGCTTCGCCACAACACCTTGACCATCATAATCTACTTCAAACACAATTAAAAAACTTAATAATCTACAATCGCAACAGGTTCTTCCTCGAACGCCAGGTCTTCATTCACTTCCACACTATTAGGCTACAACACATGTGAAGGGGTCAGAAATATACTTCCTCAACATCGAGATATGGAACACTGGATGCACTTGAGACAAACTCGGAGGCAAAGCCAACCGATATGCAATTATGCCCACTCTCTTCAGAATTACAAACGGTCCAATATATCTCGATGCTAGCTTACCCTTCTTGTCAAATCTCATCACACCCTTCATCGAAGACACCTTTAAAAACACATAGTCTCAAACCCGGAAGTCCACATCTCTACGTCTTGGATCCTTATAGCTCTTCTATCTACTAACTATGGTCTTTAATCCCCTCTTAATCATAACAACCTTCTCAGTAGCATCCTAAACCATCTCAGGTCCAGTCAACGCTCTCTCTCTCCATTCTCATCCCAACTCAAAGGGGATCTACACTTCCTTCCATACAAAGCTTTATATGATGTCATCCCAATATTGCTATGGTGGATGTTATTATAAGCAAACTTCATGTCACGACTCAAAACAGGAGTCATGACTGGCGCTAGGGAACGGAAATTCTTTCAAATCTAGAACACATAACAAGCCTTAAAAAAATGCAATAAATAAATATGACTACATTAAATTTTTTTCAAATTATATATATATATATATATATATATATATATATATATATATACTTAATATCCTTTCATAAATAAAAATATTTATACAATATTCAAATACAACTCTCTAATGCAAATAACTCAACTGCTACAACAATACTACTACTGCAGTTTCTAAATTACAAATAAAAGTCTAAATATACATTTACATGATCTAGCTAGGCAAAAGAACATCGGCAAAGAGCAATACTACTAAGGTCTAACGATATGAGATCTCTTGAAAAAAAATAATTGAGGGGAGTCAGACCTCACTAAGTGAATTATTATAATATGTATACATGCAATCTAAACCATATACAATCATGCATCCATATATATATACATATACACGCATTTCACACAAATGCCAAACTCTACTTATATATATATATATATATATATATATATATATAAAATAAATGTAGAAAAACATTTATTTTAATTAATGAAGGATCAAATAGAACTTTATTTAATCGCAACCTCAATCAATAATACTGCTTTAGCCATATAGGCTCACTTAATTCCAAGGTAATTCACTTATTCCATTCTAAACAGTAGACTGGCCCTGAGACACTAAGTCAACCGAACTTCAGCAGTCTGACTGTCAGTGTGATTGGCCCTGAGACACTAGGTCAACCGAGCTCCCACAATGACACTACTCAATCACATCAAATCTCAATCAATCAATTAAATGCACCTTAAATAAGTTAGTAATTCAACCCTACAATCTATTGCATCGGTATATACTCAGTTCTAGTGTTGGCCACTAGGTAGCACGTTCTATTAATATCCTTCAATTAAAATTAAATATACATAAAGGAAAATAAGTGATGCATAATAACATTCATAATAACAAAATAAACCATATATATTCCAGAAATATACTAAGTATATTTGAAGTATATATATGTTAAATAAATTTCCTAATCAACCATAAAAATATGCCAAATAAAAACCAATAATATACTAAAAATATAGCTACTTATATAACAAGCATTTATCAAAATAAACTCTAAACATAGTAAAGATATACTAAATGTATATTGAAAATATGCAAACATATATATTGAAATATACTAAAAATAAACCAAAAATATACCAAATCATGTTATAAACTAAATCACTTTTAAAACATAAAATGAAAATGAAAAGTTCTAAGTCATGCATCCTAAATGCAATGCAATGCATATATATATATATAATAACTCACTGATTCGCACTCCACAAGACAGACTCAGCGGGCCTGGTTCGATAGGCTTCAGTCTCGGCGCAGCTAGAAAATAAATAATAATATAATATCATAATAAACTTCTAACTTTACGCTTTTAGGATTACTATAGAAAGACTCAATTAAAATTTCAAAACTAGACTCAAACCAGTTGTCACATTTACGAGAAATCTATTAAAAATTCGGTGAAGTCTCCTTTATAAAACAGACGTCTCCCTACAAAAGTAGGGCCGATCCTACATAGAAAATATACTTCTAAAATCACAAAGCACAATACCTCGGGTTGGGAACCCAAACTCCACAAATCCCCAACCAAGGTTCACAAATGACAACCAACAATATTAAATAGTAAAATAATAAAAATCATAAAAATATTAAAAACCTTTATTTTCCAACTAAAACAAAAAATTCTAATTTTTTAAATAATATTTGGTATTAAAATTCATAAATGGAATAAAATTCTCATTTTACAATTCAATTAACATAAATTGCAACTAATATTTAAAATCACAATTTAACATCATAAAATAATAAAATACCCATGTAAGCTCAAAATAATAAATAAATTTATTATTTACATAATATTCCAAAATTATCACAAATTAACTAATAAAATCTCAAATATTTTACAATATTAATAAAAAAAAAACCAATTTCTCAAATAATTGCTCACAATTAACTACATAAATAGTTTAATTATATAATAAAATTAATTTAAAACCCATTTTTATCACCAAAATAGTAAATAATATATATTTGAATATAATTTTCAAAAATTAGTATTAATTAGAGAAAAATAGTAAATAATTTGTAAAAATCATTTTAATACCAATTATTATTTCAAAAGCATTTAAAACCTATAATTTAACCATAATTTCAACAAAAACTCATAATTAACTTATAAAATCAAAAATCACATAATACTAATAATTTCTCAAAAATTAAATAAAATTACTAAAAATAATTTTATTAACACAAAAATTACTAACTTAATATACTAACTCTAATTCCTCAAATTTCCCACCAAAATATTATTTAACAAAATTAACAAAAATTACAATTTATATTATTAAAATATTAAAAAATACCCATAATTAAAATTAACTAAAATAATTTCAAATCAACTAAGTACATATAGATCAACTCAAAAATCAACCAAATATTAAGAAATAAATTAAGCAAAAAAATTATATTAATTAACTAAAAATTAAAATAAATACAATAACTAATAAACAACTAACAAACAACTAATAGTTAACTAGTAAACAAGGAAACTGTCACGACCGAAAATAGGGGCCATGACCGGCGCTAGGGAATGAGAATTCTTTTGAATCTACAACCCGTAGCAAGACTTAAAATAAAATAAAACATGCAGTAATAATAATAAATACATAAATAATGTATTCTGCAATGGAAATAAAATCATAAATAATAAAATAATAATCCACCAATGAAATTAAACGAACATCCACATCACATATATATAAATATTCCTTTAATACAAATCCAGTTCAAATCTTTTAAAATACATAACTCACACAAATATAATACATAAACCCCACATCTGTCTATAACTACTGCAGTGTCTAGATTATAAAATAAAACTCAAATAAGCAGTTTACATAGAGAAGCCGGAGCGAAAGAAATCCAGCGTATGGGTCTACTACTGAGGTATGAAGACGATGACTCTCTTGAAAAATAGTCAACGGAGGGGAGTCAGACCTCACTGAGTGAATTATTATAATATATATACATGCATACTAAATCACAATGCACACAGTCAATAGTATATATTATAAATATATATACAAGCAAATACACACAGATGCAGCTAAATCATTTTTATATATTTTCTGAAAATCACTGTTTATGAAGGATCAAATAGAACCCTAGTAAATCGCAACCTCAAAATAGTGTTAGACAACACTCTAGCCATACAGGCTCACTTATTCCAAATATATTCACTTGTTCCATTATGGACAGTAGACTGGCCTCGAGACACTGAGTCAACCTAGCTCCAGTAGTCTGACTGTCAATGTGATTGGCCCCGAGACACTTGGTCAACCGAGCTCCAGCAATCACACTCCCAAATCACATCTCACATCAAATCAATCAATCAATCCAATCCATAGCCACAAATAGGTTAGTAATATAGCCTAAATGCTATCAGCGTACTGGTACGTACTCGATCCTAATGCTGCCCACTAGGTAGCATGTTCTATTGATATCCTTCATTAATATAAAACATACATTCATAAATAAATGATGCATGAATTTCAATAAAATAGCAACATAAACCATATATATACTAGAAATATACCAAAAGTAAACCAGATATATTTCGAGTATATATACGTCAAATAAATCCAATTAAATTACAAAATAAACTAAAAATATACCATGAATATACATAAAAACATTTTAAGAATAATTTATTAATAAAACATGCATATAGTTGAAAATATACCAGAAATATACTGAAAATATACCAAAAATAAACCCAAGAAATAATTAAACCATTCATGCATAATTTATAAAATAAATCATACATTTTTAAAAACATGCATCCTAAAACACTTATATATAAAATGCATCCAACGGGCCTGGTCCACTAGGCCTCGGTCTCGACGCAACTAAACAAACAAATGACAACTTAAAATCAGAATAAATATAACAAAAATTCCTAGAAACTCAATCTAGAATACTAGACACAGAATTAGAATCAGAATTCGATCGGACATCACGTTTTATGAGAATTCTTTCAAAAATCCGGCAGAACCTCCCCTGTAAAACGGACATCTCTCTACTCAAAGAGTAGAGCTGGTCCTGCAAAGAAAACACACTTTAAAAAAAACACAGAACACAACCACAATCCCTCGGTCGGACTGCAAACTACAATTCATCGACTGAGGTCCAAAATTTATAGAATAATTACAAAATACCGAAAATGCCCTTTAATAATAAAAATACATTTTTTCAAACCAAATTACATAATTAACCTTAAAACATGTTAAAAATCGATAAAAACTCATTTATTTAGAAAAATCGTATATTATATATAATTTGAAAATAATTTATGAAAAATAGTTTTAATTAGTTGAAAATACTAAATAATTTGTAGAAATCATTTTTATACCTTAAATAACTATGAAAACCAATTTAATTACATTTTTAACCAATTTAGTGTTAAATTACCAAAATACCCCTATATATATAAATTCACTAAAATTAATCAAAAATTCACCAAAAATAGTATAATTACTCAAAATTAATTTTCTCAACATATAATTCAATAATGTGAATAAATATACTCAATTAACCAATTAATTTCAATTAAACACATAATTAACCTAATTTTCCAAAATTACATAAACTTAAATAAATTCAAAATAAATATATAAAATCACCAAAAATAACAAATAAATTTTTAAAATGCATTTAAATACCTATAAACACTATAAAACATAATTTCATAATTTAATTAATTAATTTTCAAAAATTAGAAAATATTAATAAAATAATAAAAAATTCACAAAAATCAAAATAATTCCTAAAAATTCCACAAAAATTTCAGCATGTAGATTAAACTACAAGGATCAAATTTTGTGAAGGGAGTTTTCTTGAATCAATCAAATTGAAGCTCAAAAAATTCAAGAACCCTAATAGGCCGAAATTAGAAAATCTATACCATTTTAAGTGAAAAAAAGCTTGGAATCACACTCACCAGAGCTCAAGGAGAAGATAGAGACCGGTGGTGTCGAAAATGGTGGCCAGAATCACGTCGATCGACGATGAGATGAAGTTTCGATCTCTCTTGGTTTTCCGGCCAAAACACGCCGGAAATGGGTGCTGCTGATGGCGGAAATGGCTGAAGGTGGAGGAGAAAGGTTGAGAGGCACACTGACAGCAAGAAAATCAGCTTGAAACTACCAAAAATGGGTGAGGGACGAACGGGAAGAAAGGAGAAGAAGATGATGGCATTTCTGTAATTTTGGCTAACTTTTGATTTTTGATTAAAAATTATGTATATATGTATATATATATATCCACACTATATATTATAATAATATATAATCCCACACACAAATGATACTCACCACACATATATTTTAATAATTTATACACTTATAATTAATTAATTAGTATTAAAACTAAATAATAAAAATTAAGTTAATTAATTAAACCCTAATTTAATTTAAATAAATACACATATATACATTTTATTTAGCATTTTATAATTATGCATGAGTTCATGCAAATTCGTAAAAGTAGTCAAAATAATTAATATTAAATTATACATGTTAATTTCCCCAAAAATAAAATTTTCGGAAAATTTTACGTAAATTTCTTAAAATAATATAAAATAATTAAAATTAGCTTTAATAAATAACAAACTCATAAAAATATCATAAATATGCATAAAAATTATTAACACTACATATCCTGATACAATTTAAAATTATTTAAAAACTCGGGATATTACAGAAACAACCCAAAAATCAACCTCACAACTCAACTAAATCAGCCTAAAACTCACCTCAAATAGAAATCTATAACAGAAGAGGCTACTGTTGCAAGTGCTAGAGCTGCTGCTTCTGGTCTTCGTGCAAGAAGGAGAAAATACAACAAGGAATTGATGGTGGTGATGGCATGAGGGCTGGTGGTATTGCTAGGATGGGAAGCACTGAGAGAAGAAAGGAAATGCTCTGGAACAAAGAAAAAGAAGACAAAAAAAACAAAGAAGAAGAAGAAGTAGTGGTTGACCGAAATGACCCCATAACCTATTATATATATATAGGTACACACATGTCACACACATGCACCTAAATACAATTAAATATAATACAACAATTGAAATTAACACTATTAATAAAATAGTTGGATAATAAGAATAATATTTATAATAATATTAAATAATAAAAATAATACTAATGATAATAAAAATAATAACCATGACAATAATAACACACAATAATTATCATAATAACCCACATAAACTATTGTATATACATATATATATATATACACACACACACACAACACACACACACACACACATTCCCACACACATGCACTAATAAAATAAAATAATGTAATATTAATAAATGACAATAATAATATTAATAATAGTAGTGGATTAATTTAAAAATATTAATAATACTCATAATGATAACAAACAACAATAATAATAATATTACACTTAACAATAATAAAATAATAGTAATACTATTGAAAATAACAACAATAATAGCAACTTTAATATTTGAATGATAAACTCCAAAAATAATTATTTTACGTGAGAAAATATATATATATGTAAAATAACAATGGTTAACTACAAATAACAATAATAATATAAATCCTGCAAAAATAAACTATTTTACGTAAATAATTCTCTTAAAATAAAATACGTAATTAATATTAGTAATTAACGATAATAACATACAATTAAACTTTAAAATTATTAATAATGCATATCCCAAAATATATTTTTATAATTTAAAAACAAGGGCCATAACACTTCACAAGTGGCAAATGATCATCCCAACTACCTCCTAGATCCAATACACACATCCTTAACATATCTTCAGGTGTCTGGATCGTCCCCTCAGACTGACCATCTATCTGAGAGTGAAAAGCAGTACTAAAATCAAGTTTAGTGCCCATCGCTTCCTGTAACTTCTACCAAAATCGAGAGGTAAACACTGAACCTCTATCAGATACAATGGACACAAGTACTCTGTGAAGGCGGACAATATGCTTAACATATAGCTTTGCTAATTTAGTTATAGAATAAGTGGCTTTCACAGGCAAGAAATGAGTTAGACTTGGTCAACCTGTCAACAATCACCCAGATGGAATCATATCCATTTTTAGAATAAGGTAACCCAACCACCATAAAATCCATAGCAATTCTCTCTCATTTCCACTCAGGAATAGAAAGTGGTTGAAGCTTCCCAAAAGGCTTCTAATGTTCACCTTTCACCTACTGACACGTCAAACACTTAGCAACGAAATTAGCTACATCCTTCTTTAGTCCATCCCACCAGTTCAAGTCTCTAATACTGTGGTACCTCTTAGTAACACCTGGATGTAGGTTGTAGGCTGTAGAATGTGCTTCCTCAAGGATCTCTTCTCTCAAATTATCCACATTTGGAACACATAACCTACCACTGATCCACAAAACACCTTCATCATCAAGTGTGAAATCAGTGAACTTCCCTGCTTGATTATTCTTTGCAAGCTCTACTAGAATAGAATCTTAGCCCTAAGTTTCCTTAATCCTATCTCTTAGCACAAATCAATCTCTGAATTGAGCTAACAATCCACCAGATATACTCATATTCATCATCAGACCTTGATCCACTAATTGATGCAACTCTTGGATCAATGACCTCCTCTCCACATTGATGTGAGCAAAACTACCTGAGGACTTTATACTCAGGGCATCTGCTACTACATTAGCCTTGCCTGGATGATAAAGGATCTCATAGTCATAATCCTTCAGGAGTTCTAACCATCTCCTCTGCCTTAGATTCAAATCTCTTTGCTGAAAAATGTACTTGAGGCTCTTATGATTAGTAAAAATCTCACAAGTCACCCTGTACAGATAATGTCTCCAAATCTTGAGAGCAAAGATCACTGCAGCCATCTCTAGGTCATGGGTAGGATATTCTATTCATGCTTCTTCATCTACCTCAAAGCATAAGCTATCACCCTACCATTCTGCATTAACAAACATCCTAGGCCAACTCTAGAGACATCACAATGCATAATAAACTTATATACTCCATTGGGCAAAGCCAAAATTGGAGTTGTGGTCAACTTCTCCTTAAGCAACTGGAAACTGTTTTCACAAGCATCTGACCACTCAAACTTCACATTCTTCTAAGTCAAACAAGTCATAGGAGCTGCAATTATAGAAAAATCCTACACAAATCTCCTATAATACCAAATTAAACCTAGAAAATTATGAATCTCTATGACTATAGTCGGTCTGAGCCATTCAAGCACTGCCTCAATCTTTTGTGGATCAACCTGCATATCATTTTTAGACATTACGTGTCTAAGGAATGCAACACTCTCCAACCAGAAACCACACTTTAAGAATTTAGCATAAAGCTGATGTTCTCTCAGTTTTGTAGTATTAGTCCTTAAGTGATATACATGCTCCTCTGTCACGACCCAAAATAGGGGCCATGACCGGCGCTAGGGAATGGGAATTCTTTCGAATTCGAAACCCGTAGCAAGCCTTAAAAATAAAAGCATGCCATATAATAAAATAAATAAAATATTTATACAAAGGAAATTAAATCTCGAATATAAAATAATAATTTCTCAGCTCACTTTAACAACATATTCACATCTCACATATATATAATAAAATCTTTAAGTACAAATATTCCAAAGTAACTGTAATATCTTGTCTTTTTTTTTAAATATTTTAATACTGCATCGGGATATGCAGTGTTAATAATTTATGTATATTTATATATATATGAAATTTTTATGAGTTTTTTATTTAATTAAAGCTAATTTTAATTTTTTATTTTTATTTTAAGTGCTTTACGTAAAATTTTCCCAGGACTTGCATTTTCGGGGAAATTTTCACATAAATAATTTAACATTAATTATTTTAAATAGATTTACGGACTTGGCATGAACTCATTTATATTTTTAAAATACTAAATAACGGTATATATGTGTATTTATTTAATTAATTAGGGTTTGATTAATTACCCTGTTATTTTATTATTTATTTATTAGTTTTATTGTTATTGAATTATTTTTATTTAGTATTAAATTATTAAAATATTAAATTATATGTGTGTGGTGTATATTTAATGTGTGTGATTTATATTATTTTAATATATAGTGTAAAGTATATATATATACATATAATATGTTAAAAAAATCAAAATTTTGGAAAATTACCATTTCAATCCCTCCCTCTTCCTTCCTCTTCCTGATCGTCTCCTTCTCCCCCTCACCGCTGCTAACTCCGTTCTCAGGCCATCGGTGTGCCGCCAGCAACTCCGCCCTTCCCAGCCAGCAGTTCCGCCACCTTTCCTTCTCTTCTCCGGCGCCGTTTGCCTCTGTCTTTGCTGAAAAAACCGAAAGTTCCATTTTCTTCACACCTTGCGATTCCGGCCACCATTTTTGACACCGCCAGTCTCTTTCTTCTCCTTGAGTTCTGATGAGTGTGATTCCAAGATTTGTTTCACTTAAAATGGTCTTGATTTGCTTAGGTTTCGATTTTTCTAATTCGGGCCATCTTAGGGTTTTTGAATTTTTTTGAGCTCCAAATGATTGATTCATGAAAAGTCCCTTAATAAATGTTGATCCTAGTAGCTTAATCTACATGTGTGAATTTTTTTATAATTTTTGGAGATTATTTTGATTTTTGGGTATTTTTGAATATTTTATTATTATTTTCTAATTTTCGAAAATTAATTAATTAAATTATAAAATTGTGTTTTATGATAATTAAAGGTGTTCAAATGAATTATATAAATTTATTTGTAATTTTTATGAATTTCTATGTATTTATTTTGAATTTAATTAGTTTATGTAATTTTGGAAAATTAGGTTAATTGTGTTTTTAATTGAAATTAATTATTTAATTGAGTTTAATTATTGATATTATTGATAAATATGTTGAGAAAATTAATTTTGGATAATTATACTATTTTTGGTGAATTTTTGGAGTAATTTTAGTATATTTATATATATACGGGGTATTTTGGTAATTTCACCCTAAATTGACTAAAAATGTAATTTAATTGGTTTTTAATAGTTATTTAATGTATAAAAATGATTTCTACAAATTATTTAGTATTTTTAACTAATTAAAACTATTTTTCGTGAATTATTTTCAATTATATATATAATATACAATTTTACTAATAAAAATGAGTTTTTATCGGTTTTTACTGTGTTTTAAGGCTAATTATGTAATTTCTACTTATTAAATGTATTTCTGTGATATAAGGGTATTTTTGGTATTTTTATATTATTCTGTGATTGTGGACCCCGGTCGGTAGACTGTAGTTTGGAGTCCGACCGAGGGGTTGTGAATGTAATTTTGCATTTATTTTCAAAGTGTGTTTCTTTGCAGGGCCTGCTTTACTCTTTGAGTTGAGAGATGTCTGTTTACAGGGGAGGTTCTGTCGAATTTTTGGTAGGATTCTCGTAAAACATGATGTCCGATCAAACCCTAATTTTGATTCTGTGTCCAATATTCTAGATCGAGTTTCTAGGGTTTTCTGTTAGGTTTATTCTGATGTCTATTATTTATTATTTGTTTAGTTATGCCGAGACCGAGGGCTAGTGGACTAGGCCCGTCGGACCCATCTCGAGGAGCGCACTAAGTGTGAGTTGCTATTTTATATATATGTGCTCTAGGGTGCATGATTTTAGAAATATATGTTTTATCTTGATTAAATATGCATAATAGTTTAATTAGTACTTGAGTTATTTTAGTTTATTTTTGGTTTATTTTAAACTATATGCATGTTTTATTAATAAAACAGGTTTAAAATGTTTTTGAATATATTTCCAGTTTATTTTGTAATTTAATTGGATTTATTTGACGTATATATACTCGAAATATACCTGGTCTACTTTGGTATATTTCCAGTATATATATGGTTTATGTTGTTATTTTATTTAAGTTCATGCATCATTTGCTTTTAAGAATGTATGCTTTATATTTTAATGAAGGATATCGATAGAACGTGTTACCTAGTGGGCAACACTAGGACTAAGTACGTACCGGTACACTTATAGCATTTAGAATATATTACTAACCATTTGTGGATATTGATTGGATATGATTATTTGATGTGAGAAATGATTTGGGAGTGTGATTGCTGGAGCTCGGTTGACCAAGTGTCTCGGGGCCAATCACACTGACAGTCAGACTGCTGGAGCTCGATTAACTTAGTGTCTCGGGGCCAGTCTACTGTCCAAATGGAACAAGTGAACACATTTGGAATAAGTGAGCCTGTATGGCTAGAGTGTTGTCTAACACTGTTTGAGGTTGCGATATTCTAGGGTTCTATTTGATCCTTCATAAATAATGATTTTCAATAAATATATATAAAATGATTTTATTGCATCTGTGTGTATTTGCTTGTATATATACATATTATATATACTTTTGACTGTGTGCATTGGCATTTAGTATGTATGTATATATATTATAGTAATTCACTCAGTGAGGTCTGACTCCCCTCCGTTGATGATTTTTCAGGAGAGTCATCGTCTTCAAACCTTAGTAGCAGGCCTGTACACCAGATTTCTTTCGCCCCGGCTTCTTTATGTAAACTGCTCACTTGAGTTTCATTTTTATAATCTAGACAATGCAGTAGTTGTAAATAAATTATGGGTTTGATGTATTGTATTTATATGAGATATGTATTTTAAGAATTTGAACTGGATGTGTATTCAAAGGATTTATCTATATATGAGATATGGATATTATTTTGATATTTATGATTTTATTCCGCTGCATAATATTTTATTTAATTGTGATATTATTATTACTATTGCATGTTTTATTTTATTTTTTTAGGCTTGCTATGGGTTTCGGATTCGAAAGAATTCCCATTCCCTAGCGTCGGTCATGGCCCTGTTTTGAGTCGTAACAAAGTTGGTATCAGAGCAGAGTTCTATGTCAGGGCTTAGCTGTGTGAGTTGTGGCCCTAGTTTTCAGAGTTGTGTTTTCTTTTGGTAACTACTGCAGTGAATTAGGTTGAGTACGTCTTGATAAGTATTCCTTGCTTTAGTTTTCTGTGTTATTCCTCCGTTGTCTGTTTTGTATGAATCTTTCCGTTTATCTTTTCAGAATGAGGAGGCGAGCTCGTGTTGCTCCACCGGTCGTTGAGGCCAAGGATGATGAATCTTTTCAGGACGAGGTTTTTCCTCCTAAGCAGCCAGTTAGACGTAGAGGTCGTGGCAGAGGTAGACCTTGAGGAGCGACAGGTCATCGTAGGCAGAGAGAGTTACAGGACGAGGAGCCTGTAGAGCCTGAGTTTGATGTTCCTGTGCCTTCAGTTGTTTTTCCTGTTCAGCCTGCCTATCAGCAGGGTATGTCTGACCCTGAGGCAGCTTTATTCTATGCTCGAGTTGGCAGGATTGCTTTCGATGGGACTTCTGATCCGTTAGACTTCTTGCATGCGATCGAGACTCGGACTCGAACTGCTATACCGAGTATCAGCGGATTATGATCGTCAAGCTATCTGTCGAGGGACCAGCTCTAGATTGGTTTATTTAGATGATCCAGCCTTACATGATGACGATGACATGGGCTCAGTTCAGAGAGCGATTTTTGAGGAGATTCTATCCAGAGCCTCTCCGTATGAGCTATCATCTCCGACTGACCAGCATTTCTCGTGGTGATCGATCAGTGAGGAGTACACCGAGAGTTTCTTCGGCTGGGTAGATATGCAGAGGATCTGATGCGAGATCAGTATTTCGCTGTCACTACCTATGTCATCGGATTGGGTTCAGCATTTGCTGGTATACCTACAGCAGGCCTTACTCTGGAGTTTGTGATTGAGTTGGCCA
Source organism: Mallotus nudiflorus (assembly GCA_947683625.1). Classification (NCBI taxonomy): domain Eukaryota; kingdom Viridiplantae; phylum Streptophyta; class Magnoliopsida; order Malpighiales; family Euphorbiaceae; genus Mallotus; species Mallotus nudiflorus. The sequence goes on from CANTUR010001050.1 coordinate 410,292, forward strand.
AGGAGATTGAGCTGAGGCTAGTTAGGCAGGGAGCGATGCCTGATTTTTACCAGCTAGGAGTTCAGTCGAGTGGATTGCAGACTACACCATATTCGAGTTTTCACGTTGGTTCGAGTAGTCAGCAACGAGGTCAGACTCAGCAGAGTCAGAGGCAGCAGCAGCGAGTGCATTGGAGCAGTAGACATGGCCGTGGAGGTCAGCGTAGGTCATTCAGATTTGAGTCAGGTGCTTCGAGCAGTAGCAATGGTTGTAGTTCTGGATCAGCTGCCTGTGTTTGCCAGACCTGCGGTAGAGTCCATCAGGGATCGTGTTATCTGACACCACTGACATGCTTTAGATGCGAGCAGACAGGACATTTTGCCAGATCGTGTCCTTATTCCGGGTATCAACAGTCATAGATTCCATGATTCCCACAGCAATCGATTGCTAGTGCTACACCCGTGCCATTTCAGTTACCCCCAGCCTAGCATCAAAGTTCCACTCAACTTGTTCCATAGCAAGGTCATGGTAGAGGTACTAGAGGAGGTGCCAGAGGTGTTGGCCAGGCTTCTACCAGTCAGTAGGGAGGTCGAGGATAGGCTAGAGTCTTCCATCTCACTCAGCAGGTATGCTCAAGCATCTAATGCAATCGTGGCTGGTATTGTTTTGTTTGTTACTTGGATGCATGGGTTTTGTTTGATTTGGGTGCCATGCATTCGTTTGTTTCTCCTATTTTTTCTCCAAGTCTTATTGGCAAGCTTCGAGGATGGTTTTTCCTTTGTCTGTTGCTACTCCCTCTGAGTGATTCCTTGGACACCGATATTGTTCTTTGTGGTTGTCCATTTCTCGTGGGAGATAGAGAATTACCCGCTGATTTGATTTTGTTGGATGTGATGGAGTTTGATGTTATTCTGGGAATGGACTGGTTATCTCAGCACTATGTCGTGGTAGATTGTTGAAATAAAGAGGTGATGTTCAGAATTCCTGATGAAGAAGATTTTAAGTTTGTGGGTGATAGGACTTCAACACCTCAGAATCTTATTTCTACTATTACGGCTAGGAAGTTATTGAGGAAAGGTTGTCAAGGATATGTCATGACCCAAAACAGGGGCCATGACCGACGCTAGGGAACAGGAATTCTTTCGAATCCAGAACCCGTAGCAAGCCTAAAAATAAAATAAATCATGCAATAATAACAATAACCATATAATATGCAGCGAAAATAAAAAATCATAAATATAATGATAACACTTCATCACTGGATTTGAATCAAATCTCATCACATATATAAAATCTCTTTAATACAAAATCCAGTTTCAACATAATACATCTCTTTAAATAAAATACAAGAAATCCAATACTTTAATTCACAACTACTGCAGTATCTAGATTATAAAATAAGACTCAAGTAGATAATTTACATAAAGAAGCCGGGGCGGAAGAAATCCAGCGTATCGACCTGCTACTGAGGTCTGAAGAAGTTGACTCTCCTGAAAAATAGTCAACGGAGGGGAGTCAGACCTCACTGAGTGAATTACTATAATATACATACATACACACTAAATGATAATGCATACAGTCAACGGTATATATGTAATATGTATATATACAGGCAAATTCATACAGATGCAGACAAATCATTTTTATATATTTTATTAAAAAATCCCAGTTTATGAAGGATCACATAGAACCCTAGAATATCGCAACCTCAGAAATAGTGTTAAACAACACTCTAGCCATACAGGCTCACTTAATCCAAATATATCCACTTAATCCATTTAGACAGTAGACTGGCCCCGAGACACTAAGTCAACCGAGCTCCAGCAGTCTGACTGCCAGTGTGATTGGCCCCGAGACACTTGGTCAACCGAGCTCCAGCAATCACACCCACAAAACCACATCTCACATATCGATAATCATAATCAAATCAATATCCACAAATAAGTTAGTATTATAGCCTAAATACTATATAGGCGTACCGGTACGTACTCGGTCCTAGTGCTGCCCCACTAGGTAGCACGTCTATTGATATCCTTCATCATTAATAATGTAAAACATTCATTCACAAAAATAAATGATGCATGAATGTAAATGAAATAACAATATAACCCATAATATATATACCAGAAATATACCGAAAGTAAACCAGGTATATTTCGAGTATATATATGTCAAATAAATCCAGTCAAATCATAAATTAAACTAAAAATATATTTAAAAACATTTTAAATATATTTTATTAACAAAACATGTATATAATTTAATATATACCAAAAATAAACCAAAAATATACTTAATGTAAACTTAAGAAATAATCAAATTATTTATGCATATTTAATCAATATAAAACATGCATTTCTAAATCATGCATCCTAAGCATATATATATAATATAGTAACTCACCTAATGCGCTCCACGAGACAGGTCCGACGGGCCTGGTCCACTAGCCCTCGGTCTCGGTGCAACTAAACAAACAATGAATAATAGACATCAGAATAAACCTAACAGAAATCCTAGAATTCAATCTAGAGTATTTAAGTACGAAAATAGAATTAAGGTTCGATCGGACATCCACGTTTTATGAGAAGTCTACCGAAAATTCGACAGAACCTCCCCTGTAAAATGGACATCTCTCTACTCAAAAGAGTAGAGCCGACCTTGTAAAGAAATACACTTCGAAAAACTACACAAGGCACAACCAAAATCCCACGGTCGGACTCCAAACTACAGTCCACCGACCGGGGTCCACAAACACAGAACATATTCCAGGTATACCAAAAATATCCTTAAATCATAGGACTACATTTTATACGTAGAAATTACATAATTAACCTTGAAACACTGTAAAAAATCGATTAAAACTCATTTTATTAGAAAAACCGTATACTATATATATAATTGAAAATAATTCACGAAAAATAGTTTTAATTAGTTAAAAATACTAAATAATTTATAAAAATCATTTTTATACCTTAAATAATTATTAAAACCAATTAAATTACATTTTAGCCAATTTAGGGTAAAAATTATCAAAATACCCCTATATATATAAATATACTTAAATTACTTCAAAAATTCACCAAAAATATACAATTATCCAAAATTAAATTTCTCAACATATTTATCAATAATATTAATAATTAAACTCAATTAACCAATTAAATTCAAATAAAACACAATTAACCCTAATTTCTCAAAATCACATAAACTTCAAT